>RJVU01059915.1:3369488-3503902 GCA_003731715.1 Anabarilius grahami
TTTACAAATATTGCGAATTTTTCTAAGGAGTCTGTCTTGAAGGTTGTCTGAGTGTGAAAGATAATGGTGAAGGCGGGCCGCAAAGAATAAGAAGGTGAAGATGAATTATGACTATACACCTGAGCATGCTGAACTGCATGCATTAGTTTTCATTTGAAAATTATGGAGTTTGAAAGTTAAAAGACAACAATGAATAATGAAAAGGATGAATTGTGAAGAACAAAGGGATGAAAAGGAAAATACAAAACGCATACAATGGTACCAATGGCAGGACAAGAACATCAGCAGCATTATTCAATATTGGTAAATAACAACTTCAGCATACAGTCATAATCAAAATTATTCAACCCCCATTGCAAATCAGGTTCATTAGCACAATTTACAGACTTTCAGCTGTTTGCAATGAACAAATCAAACAAAAGGAATTGAAATAGCTCAACACAATGGATGTTTCAAGTGGTTTTTCTTTCAATTTTAATTACTTCTGCAGTCTCAAAATTATTCAACCCCTTCATGGCAAGCATCTTTAGTACTTAGTAGAGCAGCCTGTTGCTGAGATTGTAAACAGACTGGCAACAAGGGTAAAACAAACCCCTTCAGTTCAGCAATTCTCATAGCTGGGATCACCAAACGTAGGATTTCGAAGTTCAATGCACATTTAAAAATAAAAGCACAAAATGACAACCACCATCATAAACAGATTAAAAAAAAACTCACGGGACAAAAACTGATTTTACAAATACAACTATACCCATGCTATATACAAATGACCATTTATTTTCGTATGGTACAACTACTATTAATAGTATATTCTAAGAGTGCTCTGATCAGGACTTTTGGGACCGATCACTGGAAGCAGTTTTGGTCGATACAGATCATCAAAATAAATACTACTGCATGATGAACAGAAGGCTTAAAACAATCTCACAACAAAAGCGATTTATAAATAAAATATCATTTGGTGTGGTTCTGTGTAATATTCAGAACAGTGGTGCATGAAATGCTTCTGCACTCTATCAAAAACAGTTTGTGAGAAGTTTTATTTAGTAGCTGATTGCAAAAACTTTCTGAACAGTAACGTCCTCTACAGTATAGCTGGCAGGATGAGCCCTGCTTTGCACCTGATGCTCGAGACTTTGATAAAAAGCAAAACAGCAGATGAAGCCAGGCACCATGCCAAAGTTGATGTGAGTTCAATAAACAATAATCTCTTAACTTCAGAAGGCTTAAAAATCCTGCGTGAATAGGCTGCTAAAAGAGATACAGTTGCAATACTTTTGGGTTTATGTTTACCTTTCCTGTCCTGTCAGCATCACTTTTATTTTTTTATTTTTTTATTTTTATTTTTAATTTAGGTTCATCTAATCTGTAATTAATTAAGTGCTTGTGTGGTGGCTGAGGTAATTACAGGTCAATCCTGTGATCCCTGCACCATTTCAAAACAGAATCCATCACTATCCTGGTTTAGGGCCTCTCAGGGAATGTACATGGTAAACTTTCATGCGGAATACAAATTTTTCAAATAATCCCTGATGCTTTTGCTTACTGAACGCTTCCCGTTGTTTCATTATGACAAATGAAAACAAACAAAAAAGTATCTTTACAAATATAAGGCGCAGCATGTTTTGATGTAGTCTCATAATTTAAACAGCAGCTCTATGTTGGATGTGTTATTTGCCGGATTACTCGCAAAGCACATCTGTGCATTAAGAAACAATAGGGAAGAAAAGCTTACCGAAGACAGTGCGTGCTGGCACAGACTCCCGGTTCAGCCAGAAGGAGACCTGAGAGAGAATGACCGTCATTATGCAGGGGAGATACGTCTGGATCACGAAATAGCCAATTTTCCTTTTCAAATGGAAATACGTTGTCATCACTACATATTCTCCTATATAAGAAACGAGAAAAAGAGAAGAGAGAGACCATAAGAGAGATGAATTATTGATGGCACAACACATACGTAGACTAAAATATTCCTTATTTATTTACGGAAAATCATTATTTTTCATTTTATATCATACAAGCAGAGCAAATGAGATATAGAGAGATGCGGTCTTGTGTTGGAGAGGAAAGTTAACTGCTTCTTGAATATAACAGCGCCAACGATGGAGTAGGACTCAAGTGTTTTCTCAGCATGGTTGGAGTAGATTGGATGTTCTAACCTTAACAGCAGGAAGGAAGTGAGACAATTGCCCAATCTGAAAGCCCTTCCATTTAGTTCTTTTTGAAGGTCTGATGGAGCATGAAGAGCTGCGATTATGTCATTAAAATCAGAGGTCGGATGGCCAATTTGCAGATTTTAAGTCACATAATATATGTTCAAAATTTTCAACATTCAAAATAAAGGAAATATTATTCCTTAAAAACTATGGTAGATCAGGAGTAGTAAGAGACTTACAGCCTTCATTTTATCTCATTTAATCTCATTGCTGTCTAGAAGAAATTGAGATCAATAGTCAATATCTTATTTTCTTCTGAGAAACAATGAAAAAAATGCCTAGCAAAATAATTCTTTCTTTTTTTCCACAATGTATGTTGCAGCTTTATACTAAAATTAAAACATTTACAAACATTATTAAAACAGTTTTTCCATAATAAATTACAAAAAACAAAACTGTCTGTGTGGGTGCTCTGAACCTGTTTTTTATTGGATATGTCTGTATTTTGCTGTTTTCCTTCTACCATGACCTTGTCTCTGAAAAACAAGCCCAAAGCATGATACTACCACCACCACTGCTTCACTGTTGGGATGGTACTGTGCAGGTGGTGAGCGATGCCTGGTTTCCTCCAGACATGAATTAGAATTAGACATCTTTAGAATTGAAGTTCAACGGACCAGATAATCTTGTTTTTCACAGTCTGAGATTCATTTAGGTGCTTTTTTTCAAATTCCAAGCAGGCTTTCATGTGTCCAGCACTGAGGAGAGGCTTCCGTCTGGCCACTCTGTCATAAAAACCCAGGCTGTATGTACTAAGAACTTTGTATTAATGTAAAATTTTTGAACTACTACTTGTGAAAACAACTGTAAACATATTCAAAGTTGATGTGTTCGTTTGCAAGACGCACCAATACCATCTGTCTTCAATGACATTAAATCTGGTGCAGACCAAATTTAATAGTGCACATGCGCAAAAGTGAATAATGACTTTTAATAATGAATTTTAATCTACTCCTCACACAAAAGTCATCACATCGTATGACTTCAGAAGATTTGGAATATGGGTCATAAGTCGTATGGACCACATTTTATGGTGCTTATTTATCATTTTTATAGTGCATCAGTTCTCATCATGTAAAAGAAAACCCTCGGCATTCTGTGAAACATCTTTTTCTGATAATAGAATTTTCATTTTTATGGGACATTTTCCTTAAAACAAGACCCGAGGTTGAAATTCCAATCTCTGTAGGAAAAGCAATTTTCAACTGAGTTAGTGTTCTCTCCCTGCACTGGGAGGCAGAGCAGAGGACAATTAAAATGACAAAATGAAGAATAAACAGATGCTTCTGGTGCTTTAAAACAAACAGTGGAGTATTTGTCTTTTTCATGTCAGCTGAGGGGGGACAGGAAGATATGGGTCTCATCTGGCAAGTCAATACAAAACCTTTTCACCAGCGCTGACATACACCCAGAGCTTTTCAAACGTGTCTTAGTAGTGTTGGTCTCTAAATAATCACTGACGTGGCCTTGACATGTGACTTTTACTAATGTGTTCATTGCAGAATGAGCCTGGTTATACTATAATAGCAATAAGGTGTAAAAAGGTTTGCATGGACGGGTAAGATGGGGGAAGATGCCCCCTTAAGAACAAGGTCCATTTACTTTTAAATGTTTACATATTTAGATATTAGTTTAGCATGCTCGTAGTGCAAAATGTAAAATTATTGAAATATAATCACCCTACCATTCTCCACTGTGCCACTCGATTTCACAAAATGCTGGGTAGAATCTGATTGCCAGTCTTGTTGTACTGAAAACTATGGAGGAGTAGAAACTAACATTGTGTGTCAGCAATAAAAAAAGCCTTAGTGGCCACTACTACAATTGAATAGAATTGTACAGACAGAAGTATATAAGTGTTGATTAAAAAAAAAAAAAACTCAGAGCACACTCAGATTCAAAGAAGTGACAGATTTTTTTTTTTCAGATCTTTTCTGAACAGTAGAGCAAAGTAAAAAAGACATTGCAAGGAAATAGAGTAGTAGTGGTGCTAATACATGTTTTAATATACATTTTAATTAACATATTTATATTTTTAAAACCTTGTATAATATGAAACATGAATGAGTGTAAACTATGAATGAAATGAGCACAATATGATATGATAGGTAGATCTCCAGGAGCAGGACTGGGCCTATCTGCAGAGTTCAGGTCCAGCCCTGATCCAACACACCTGTCTGTAATTATAAAGTGTTCCTAAAGATCTTAATTAGCTGGTTCAGTTGTGTTTGATCAGGGTTGGAGCTGAACTTTGCAGGTAGGTAGATCTCCAGGAACAGGATTGGGCACCCCTGGCCTATATGATATGTTTCTCAGTCTCTCCCGGAGCTGGCAAGCATGTTGTCACGGAATGGTGGCTGTAGAAAGCGCATGATGAAGGAGATGATGAGAAAAACAGAGGCTTTAATAAAAATAGCTAACTCAGGAGAATTACAACCACGTTCAACAAAAAAAAATAACAAAAATGACTGAACAGAACAGGGAGAATATACACACAGTAAATGATGGAACTAAACAGGAACAGCTGGACAAGGTTTAACTAATCAGTAACCATAGAAACTAATGAGAACCCATGCAAACATGACAGGAACTACAGTAACTAAACAGAACATAATTGTGATATTACGCGCCCCTTGGAAAGGCGAGTTCTCATGCCGTACAATAACTGAGGGAGGGTGGTGACCGTAGAGATGGTGTTGGACAGGAACCCGGAGACAAACACCATAGCTGAAGGGCTGGGCACAACCCGGGAGCCAATCATCGGAGACGGAACCAGGTTGAGTGGAGGAACCGGTGGAGCTGAGAGGCCTAAGGACCAGGGCAACTTCCGCGGCCCGGAAGCCCAAGGTGAAGCTACAGGGTCTCGGCTGACCGGGGCGACGATGAAGCGAATGAGGATGACAGAGAGCCAGAGCCAGTGGGCTGACAGGTCGAGGTGGAGAAATGGGCCTGGAGGCTCGAGGTGCAGCTGGGGACTCGGCCTCATGCGGAGGGGAAGCCCGAGGTGAAGCTGATGAACCGCATGGAGCTAGTGGTGGGGGCAGAGCCTACGAGCTAGACGACACCAGTGGTACTGATGGATCCAGGGGACTGGCCGTAACCAGCGGGGGAGATGGGACCAGGAAGTCAGGCAGGAACACCGGAGCATCCAAATATCCAGATGAGACCGGCGAAGGCGGCAAGGATTCGGCGGAGGGGATATGGGTGGGAACTGGATTCGGCGGAGGGGATATGGGTGGGAACTGGATTCGGCGGAGGGGATATGGGTGGGAACTGGATTCGGCGGAGGGGATATGGGGGGGAACTGGATTCGGCAGAGGGGATATGGGTGGGAACTGGATTCGGCGGAGGGGATATGGGTGGGAACTGGATCCGTGGACAACAGATCTATCAGTTTCAGCTCTGCTCCTGCCTCAGGGGTGGACTGATGGGTGCGTTTAGTCTCTGGGGTTTTGATGGTATCCGGCTCCGGTTCCTGGACGAGCTTAGTGGGTGCCTCAGGCTTGCTGGCTGTAAAGGAGCGGCCCCTGTCCCAGAGCATCCAGCCCAAATACCCTAGAAACATTTGGTTCTCGGGAAGGAGGAGTAGACACAACACTGGTGACAATTTTTTTTTACTCGTTTTAGAGTGGTTGGTTATTTTGTCATTGAATGGTGGCTGTAGAAAGCACACAACAAAGGAGATGAGAAAAAAACTTTTAAAAAAAGGCAAACTCAGGAGAATTACAACCATGTTCAACACAAACAATAACCGACAAAGGACTGAACAGAACGGGGAGTATATACACACAGTAAGTGATGGAACTAAACAGGAACAACTGGACAAGGATTAACTAATCAGTAACCATAGAAAATAACGAGAACGAGAACATACAGACATGACAGAAACTTTATAATTTATTCAGATTTGCATTTGAATGCAACATCAAATTGGCCTTGTCACAGGCCAATTTGATATTTAAAATAGTTCTCTAATCAGCTATTTTAAATATCTCCTATTTGAGGCTGTGGATGATTGTCCGGACATAAGTTTGTCTGGGAAAAAGAAAAATTAGAAAAAAAAAAAAAAAAATTATTTAATATTTACAGTAGTGGTCAAATGTGATGTCTGGAGGGGATTTTGTATTTAATGTCCACACAAGTTCAATTAATCCATAAAAATATGAGACAAATATTTTATATTTTTTTAAACATTTTAAATATGAGGGGAAAACAAAAAAAACTAACTTGGTTTGGGTATTTATCAGACAAAATTATTTGTCAAAAAAGGCAAACTACAGCTACGTGTTTTATTTTACTATGCAAAAAAAAAAAAAAAAAANAAAAAAAAAAAAAAAAATGCATAGAAAAACAAAAAAGTTCACACCTGTCAAGGGGTGGGATATATCAGGCAGCAAGTGAACAGTAAGTTCTTGAATTTCATGCATTAGAAGCAGGAAAAATGGGCAAGAAAAAAGATCTGAATGACTGTGACAAGGCCAATAGTGATTTCTAGACGACTGAGTCAGAGCATCTCTAAAAAGTCTTGCTAGTATGCAAAGGATAGTACCTACCGAAAGTGGTGTAAGGAAGGACAAACAGTAAAACGACGTCAGGGTCATGGGCACCCAAGGCTCTTTGATGAATGTGGACAGCGAAGGCTAGCCTATCCGGTCTGATCACACAGAAGAACTACAATAGCACAAACTGCTGAAAAACTTAATGCTGCCCATGATAAAAGGGTGTCAGAACACAGTGCATTACAGATAGCTGCTTATGGGGCTGTGTAGCCGCAGACATGTCGGTGTGCCCATTATGACCCCTGGTCAGCACTGTAAGCGGCTACAATGGGCATGTGAGTGTGAGTACTGGACCATGGAGCAATGGAAGAAGGTTGTCTGGTCTGATGCTGGGAAACCTTGGGTCCTGCCATTCATGTGTTACTTTAACATGTACCACCATCCTAAACATTGTTGAAGATTGTTCAGCAGGATAATGCACACTGCAAAAAATGTTCAGGAATGGTTTTTGATGAACATGACAAAGTGTTCAAGGTGCTGTCTTGCCCTTCAAATTCCCCAAATCTCAATCAGATTGAGCATCTATGGGATGTGCTGGACCAACAAATACGATAACTGGAGGCCCAACCTCACAATTTGCAGGACTTAAAGGATTTGCTAATGTCCTGGTGCCAGATACCACAGGACATGTTCAAAGGTCTTGTAGAGTCCATGCCTCGATACATCAGAGTTGTTTTGGCAGCATGAGGATGACCTACACGGTGGCAGGTGGTTTTAATGTTGTGGCTGATCAGTGTATTTATATGCATATTATTGTTTGGTCTATGAAATAAAGACATCTGCCAGCATCTGCATCTCAGCTTCTTGAGAACCCTGCATTTTGTTCCACTCTGTTGCGCTCCGTCCAACTGTCACTGAATGCAAGAATGCATTCTGTGTGAATGGCAAAAACATGCTTGCAATTAGATGGTATTTGAAGCTTGAATTACTCAGAAGAAAGGAAAATCCCTTATTAGGCAATTTACGTACGGATCAGGAAGATTACAATGGCACATAATTGTAGTCAATAAAACTCATTTTATTCTGGAAAAAAAAAAAGTATCAAATTGTACTCTGTAGTCCCCATTTTCTAAAATGTTGCAATATAACATTCAAGATTTGTACATTTTATATTATATCACTCAATGAAATATATGGTTATAAGTTATCAAATACACAGGCACATGATTGGACCAGTGTTTATTAACCCCTGCCTGGGATTGGTGAGGCCCAAGAAGCCCATGCTTAAAAAAAATAAAAAGAAACATTGCTGTTGCTGGGATCCAATATACGTTGCAAACAGTTTATAATGTATTATTTCAAAGGGCTGTCAATTTGATACGTTCAGCATAATTAAAGAAAAAAAAGTGTTAAGAATGTGCATTTAATTGTGACCCTTAAAATACAACCTCAATGTAAAGCATGCCATTCATTCATGTTTACTTTTTTTTTTCTTTTTTTTACAGATATTAATGTATCAATTTATTTGCATTTTACTGGCTTTAGACAAATTGCACCATTAATAATGTGGATTTCATCGATTATTTTCACATGTGCACATTTATCGTATTGCGCACACACACTTTTCTTGTAGACTCAAACTTGTTTGGGTCCTTCCTTCTTCAGAGAAGCTGTATGAGCCCAATAAATGTGGCAGAAAGCAATCGATAAGCTAAGTCCTTGTAAAGCAGGCTAGATAAATTACTTCACAAACAGACAAAAATGGAATTTGTAAGCACATGACAGGGCTAAAATATATATATAAATAATAATAAAAAACTTGTGGGAGGCAAGCAAAATTAATTCATTCAGGTTGTCAGATGCAAAAGGAGAGATTTCATAAAGGGAAGGCTACAGTATTACAGACTCATGCATATAAATAAGCTGTGTTAAAGATCAATAGAGGTTTTTCATTATCCTGCATAAATCTGTAACTATGCCTCAAATGCTGAAAAACAAAGGAGGCAGATGTTTCCATATCCCTCAAGGATACCTTTTAAAAGGCTGATTGCAGCATTCAGTGTAAATGCAAGAGATCTGGGAGTGTACAAAACTGAAAACAAGTAGGGCTGAATACAATATTGGCAATTACCTCAAGATACAATATGTACTTTGATATACATGTCGTGACTCAGTACATTGCAATCCGCAATTCAATACATCACAATATCATAACTGGATCGTTTTTTAAACTGTGCTAAATAATTTTCAATTTCAGTCTCTTTTTTATGGGTGGCTGTATATAAGTAAGCTCACAAAGACGAGGAATTCAATTTAATTCAATAATCCACAGAATACAGGGCAGAATCGTGGGGGAACACATCCACTTCACAAAGACGAGACCGGACAAAGAACTTAAAAACAGGGAGTATATATACACAGACTAAATGAAGTAATTAACGAGCGACAGGTGAATGGAATCATTGATCAAACACACTAAGAAACTGGGTCAAATGACAGAGCCCACAGACAAACAAGAACAGAACTAAAACACAATGGCTGCGTTTACATTGGCACAAACACAGATCGGAATTAGTTGCACACGTGTCCACACAAAAATCCACACGAGATCCGATTTTTTCACATCCGATCTGAGCCACTTCCAAATGTGGTTTTAAATCAGATACATATCCGATCTCTGGACATGCAATCTACGTCTAAACATGCATATCCGATTCTCATTGGAAATCCATGACACCACACGGCGAGGGCGGCACGTTTGCTCACTGTAGCTTTTATGTTGTATTATGAAGCAGACGTGCCTGTATGCAGTCGCACTAAAAATTTGCAGCTTTATTATTGAGGTGGGAACTTTATATGTCTATATTTTTTCCTAGAAAGAAATTGTGCGCGCACTGGGTGCACACACACACATTCAGCAGCTGAATTTCAACCTCTTTTAAAAGAGCCCACCGTGTTTTTTTGTTTGTTTGTTTTCTTAATAAACTAAAAGCTTCACTGGGTATGCTACTCTCTCTCTCGTGCGCTCTCTCATTGGGTCTCATTCATGAAACATTCGTAAATATACGAGTAAATATGTGAGTGATTTGCGCGTAAAGAGACCTTCCCGAAAACTCTTCTCCTGATTCACAAATACTTCGTAAACGTCAGAAGTGATAGTGAAATGTGTGTGTGTGTTAATGAATTCCAATCCGTCGTAAATGGGACGCGCGTGCACGCTCATTCTCAATTACCATACATCCCGCCCATTAAATCCGACTGACAACTATATATGGGCATCATATTATGACACCAAACGAAGGATTTTGGCCATTTTATAGGAAACAATTTTCATAACAATTAAGGGGCCATTAGTTTGCCCAGCCCTATTGAAATCAACTAATTATTTGATTAAAGTGCTCCGTTTGCAGATGCTATATATAGGTGCGTTCACGCGGCCTCGTAATTCCTGTAGTTACGAGATTCTACCACCTGACCGCTGTAGATTGATTTATTAGGCGTTGATAGTGGTGCCATGGAAACGCATAATTCCCAGTCCAAGGACCAAAAGGACGTGAACAGCTCCGAATATAACGTCACGTGTTGTCATTTCAAGATAGCGGTAAATACGAGGTGAAGAGAACGCAGCTTATTACTGGCTCTCACAACAAAAGTAAAAAGAAAAAACTTATGTAATTAATATATATAATATTTTTTCAAAATGCTGTGTATATGTACCTTATTAAGGTGAATTAAAATGCAGCCTTATTAATGAGCAAAATGTTCGGATGTTAAACGCACTATTTACGCGTGGCTGGGAGCAGGTGTAGATTTCTTTCGTACCAACTAACATTTGGAAAATACGAACATTTTAATGAATCCGAACATTTACGCCAAAACCACTTTACACACGATTTACACAAAAATTCGTTCTGCTCGTGTTTCATGAATGAGACCCAATATCATTATATTCGAATTCATTCAAATAAATGTAATCTTACTCACTACTTTATTTCACTTCAGAGTTATAGATCTAACGATCGCAAATAAAATAACAAATGCAAATTACTTTTATTTTCAGGTCTATATCCGTTCAGTCAGACTTTTGCGCTGCAAAATATCCATGACAATGACAGCTGTTAACATCCATTCTGGCAGGTAATCATGGCCACTCGACGTGAAATATATAAATAATTTTAATAGGACGGACATTCAAAACCTGAAGGTCTAACGTGCATAGTTAAGCAATCCATGACAATCATTTTGGGCGGGAATTAATGTAAACACAGATATCGGATACCAGTCGCGTCTAAAGTGAATGTAAACACACTGGTCAAAAAATCGGATCTGTGCATTAAGACTTGCAGTGTAAATGCAGCCAATGAAACTAAGCTAAAACAGAACATACATGTTACACTCTTGGCTTGATTGTTTAGACTTTTGCCTAGTCCAGGGTGTCATATAACCAGCTCTGGAAATGCTGGTTTTAGACCCGTAGACTTATAAAACATTTTGCATTGTTTGCATTGATTATGCACTCTTTGTTTTCATAGCCAAGTTTCCATCCAGTTTTTGTGCTGTTATCGACAAAGTGAAAATGAGAAAAAAAAGTTTGCAAAATTTGCTGACTTCAACCTGTTTCCATTCAATTAGCCTTTCGCCGGCCCCTCCCCCAAAACGGCCATTGTCCAATCAGACATCATAGCAACCATTACTATGTGAGCAGCTCCACCAAACATTGACTCCAACCAAGATGGTGAAGCGGTGCGCCCACGGCGTTTGTAAATCGGACACTAGATACCCCAAGAGATTGTCTGGAGGAGTTGTGTTCTTTCCATTCCCAAAGCCGAAAACACAACGTGAGCGGTGCCTACAATGGATAAAACAGTGTGGACGGCCCCACTCCCAGTTAAATGAGTCGAACATTACGAAGCATAAATACGTCTGCTCAAAGGTAAGGCTAACAGCTAACTAGTTACCGTGTTGTCTAGATCTACTAACTAGAGGCAAGAACACAAATTGGACCAAAGTTATGATTATCATGGATTATGATTACCATTGTGTTGGGTCTTTGAGCTCCCCAACTTTATTTTATCAGAAGTAGCATTAGTTATTAATGTTATTAGTTATGTTATTAGTATTAGCTGTTTTCAGATTCAGAATGTTTTATATCCATTGTTGAACATAATTCACAACTAGGAAATAGCTTTGGCTTAGTTAAAGGTGCATAACAGATAATAAAATAAAATAAAATGGATATCTGAATGCCTTATATTTTGTTTTATGTATTTCATTTTATTATTTTATCTGTTATGCACCTTTTAAGCCAAAGCAATTTTCTATTTGTGAATTCTGTTCATCAACAATGGAAATAAAACATTCTGATTCTGATTCTCAAAACGGCTATTCTCAAAACAACAGAGAAATGTTAGTTAGCTTTGAATGGCTTTGACGCACATGTTTAGCTAGCTAACATAACCTTGTATTTGAACAAAATAGCTACTCGCAATAGACAATAATAGACCATAACATATGAAAGAGAACTTACCCGGCAGTGCAAGAGCATGACTGGTCCACAAGGCTGTGCTGGTTGCATTTGAGGTACAGGTCATGGGGTTTCTCAGATTTCACTTGAGACCGGTAAGCATTAGCCTCGATAGTAGTCGTGTCTCCTTCATTGCGTATTTTTATATTTTGAATGTATCCCTCCACTGCATACTGTAACCCCTTTTGCCTCGATCTGGAGGATATCGCAGAGGTATTGCTCCAAAAAAGGTCACTGAAAAGCACGGGTATACCTCTTCCCGTCATGGCAATCTGTCGCGCTGGTCGTGTTTGACCATTTGTTTGTCGGACGTAGCAACAGTAACTAAGGGGGGCGGGGCTCGGCGAAAGGCTAATTGGCCTTTTACCAAGAAAATGGTGTGCGTAATGACATCATCCCTAAAAAAAGTGAAGTGAAAGGTGAAGCCTGTGCTGCATTCACTATGTCAACTGCGTATGACAACAGTTCAAATTGTTAAAAAAATTATTTTTGTTTTGTTTTTGAGCACAAAAAGTATTCTCGTCGCTTCATAACATTAAAGGTTGAACCACTGCAGTCACGTTAACTATTTGAACAATGTCTTTAATACCTTTCTGGACCTCAAAAGGTGCAATGACGTTGCTGCCTATGTGTGGTTCAGATTCCCTAGGATTTCATCAAAAATATCTTAATTTGTGTTCCGAAACTGAACGAAGGTCTTACGGGTTTGGGATGACATGTTTTTATTGTTGTAGGGGATTTTAATACAGCTAACATGAGAAAGGTTCTTCTTAAATACCACTAGCACAGTAATTTCCCCACATGAGGGGATCCGATTTTAGATCAGTGCTATTCACTACTGAAAGACAGTTTCAAATCCCTCCCCCGACCTGCCTTTGGTTAAGGTGAAGCAGTATTAGCATACTGCTGTTTCCTGTATACAGACAATGCCTAAAACAGGGAAAATCAGCTGTCAGACCAATCCACAAATGGAGTGAGGATGCCATCTCCAGACTCCAGACTTTAAATCCAAAGACTGGGAAATGTTTCAGAAAGCAGTAGGCAGTGACATCAATGAATACACAGACTCTGTGATCTTTTTATATTAACAAATGCACAAAGGATGTTCTCTCTCTATGTATGGACATTTCCCAACCAGAAGCCCTGGATAAAACAGAGAAGTGTGCGTCAACTTGAGAGCACGAACCACTGCTTTCAACTCTGGTGAATTCATAGCCTGCAAAAAGTCCAGGTATGACCTTCAAAAAGATATCAGGGCTGCTAAAAGGGCCTACAGAGAGAGTGGAGTCAGATTATATTTTAGGTACTTCAACCTCCTTACCAGATGAGCCTAGCACCTTCTATGCTCGGTTTAAGGCTGATGACACACCTCCTGTGGTGAAAATTCCTACTATGACAGCTGCCCCTGATCCTAAAAGTTTTTGTTGAGTAGATCCTTCTGTTTGTCGACTATAGCTCTGCATTCAACATCATCATCCCAACAAAATTGTAGCCAAAGATCTGGGTCTAAACAGCCAACTGGAAATGGATTCTGGAATTTCTAACAACTGCAACTGCACGTCCTTCACACTCACACTCAGTACTGGTGCTTCACAGGAATGCGTTCTTACCCTCCTTCTGTACTCCCTGTTAACATATGACTGTATGGCAAAACACTGCTCAAATATTATCTGTATCCTTATCCAGATACAGATAATACCATCTTATCCTCATCTCCAATCGAGATGAAACGTCCTGCAGGGAGGAGGTTGGATTACTCACAGCATGGTGTAGTGACAATAACCTTTCTCTTAATGTAAGCAAAACAAAGGAGATAATTGTGGATTACAAGAAAACATGGAGAGGGGGACATGCTCCCATTCACATCAATGGAGTGGAGGTTCAAAATGTCAAAAGTTCCTTGGTGTCCACATCTCTTATGATCTCTCCTGGTCCCACCATACAGACACGGCAAGTGAGAGCAGCTCAATAATGTCTTTACTTCCTGCGGAGGCTAAAGAAAGTTGGTGTTGACTCAAACATTTTAACTAACTTTTATTGTTGCACCATAGAGAGCATCCTGACACCACACAACTGTTCATGGCAGCTGCTCTGCCCTGGACCGTAAAGCATTGCAGAGAGTGGTGAGAACAAGGACTGTAGCCACCTAGCTCACTACCTTTTTGGGCCACTGCCATCTGGCAGATGCTTCAGAAGCATCCAGTCACGAACTACCAGATTAAAGAACAGTTTTTACCTACAAGCCATCAGGCTACTCAATAGCAATTAATCATCTCCTCCTGCACTCCTACACTTTACTACCTTTTATTAAGTCCCTTCTATATCAGTAATCTTTACAATTATTGGCATTTTTGCTGTATATCTCTACCTCAACAGTTTATTATTTTTCATTGCATGGTATATTACATGTTCATACTCTATTTTATTATTATTATGGTAACACTTTATTTTAGTTTTTTTTAACTAGTTGTTTATTAGCATGTATATTACTAGAATATTGGCTGTTTATTAGTAATTATTAAGCACATATTAATGCCTTATTCTGCATGACCTTATTCTACATTCTTAATCCTACCAATACCTAAACTTAACAACTAACTTACTAACTATTAATAGGCAGTAAATTAGGAGTTTATTGAGGGGAAAGTCACACTGCCCCCAAGGTGGCGGCATCTGCTGCAGCCAAGGAGGCCGATTCTGAAGCCAATGTGGCCACTGTTGGCTCTGTTATGGCCACGGAGGGTGACTATGAACTCTCTGTGCTCACTGTCATGGCCATGGAGGCTGTCTATGAACTCACAGTGCCCCAGGCCACGGAGGTCACTTCTGAACTCTTGGTGCCCCCTATCAGCTCTGTTATGGCCACGGAGGCCATTGATTATGCTCCATGTCATGGCCAAGGAGGCTATCCACAAACTTTTTGTGCTCCATGCCACAGCCACAAAGGCCATACATGTCCACTCCGCCCATGTTTCTGCTCCACCATGGCCTCCTGATCCCCAGTGGTTCTCTGCCATGGCCTCCTGATCTCCAGTGGGTCAGTGCTCCACCATGATGGTTGTCCACCTGGTGGTCTCCATCTCCGCTGACTCTGCCATGGTCCCACCTTTGCTCCACGGTCCAGGCCCGCTACCACTCCACGGCCTAGGTCCACCACCATTCTATGATCCAGATCCCCTTCCACTTCATGGACCTGGTCCTCCATCCCTCCTCTTTACTCACACCCACTCCACTACCCTCCTAGACTTTTATATTGATTTTGTTGTTTTGTTTGGGCATTGGGAGCCGGCCATTGGAGGGTGGGGGGGATATGTCATGTCTGTTTTTGGTTTTGTTTCACATTCATGTTTTCATATCTTTTATTTTGAATTTAGGCATAGCCAAGTAGTTTCAAGTGATTCCTTGTTCCCTTAGGTGATCTTGTCATGTGGCTCCTTTAGTTCATATGTCTTCTCATTGGCCCATTGTCCTGATTGCTTTCAGGCCCTCATGTTTCCATTGTATCTTGTCTAGTTTGTTTGTGTAACCGTTGTAAGGTGAGTGTAATCAGATCTGGTCATGTCAAGTCTGTTTTAAGTCAAATTTAAGTCAAATCATTGTTTGATTTTCCCTGGATTCACAGACAAGGCTTAAGCTAGTCCCAGACTAAAATGCACGTTTGAGCTGCTTTAACTGAAAACAACTTACACTGACATATCTTAAAATATGTCAGTGCCATTGTTTTGTCTCAAGATGCACACCAGTAATGTTTTTTTTTTTTTCTAAGGCACGTTTATAAAATATACTTAAATGCCCTACTTGAACTAAGGCTTAATCCTGGCTTAGTCTAAGCCCTGTCTATGAAACTGAGCCATAGTTTATTTGTATTTGTTCATGTTTGATTTAATAAACTGCACATGGGTTCTTATCTAGGCTTTTAGTGGAATAGATAACGGCTCTAATACAGCTTTAAAGTTAAATAAAATAATAAAACTTTATTTTGACGTCAGTCAAAATTAATTGCCTGGGAACAAATAATAGACTCATGACACCAAAAATTGCCCATTAGATATACCCCAATACAAATGATCTCAAATTTGACCACTACAGAGACATCAGAGTGAGCAGCAAATGGCTCAGAAAACATCGGACCAAATTTTCAAATGGGCACTACGTTTATAAGTAAACTGCAGATTTGATTTAAAACTACATTCCATGACACAACAACGGTAGTATTTCGAAAATTATCGTGGGTTTTCTCCTCCATCATTATTGCTATGTGAAATGCTCCCTGTCTAGAACGTGCAGAAACACGCACACGCACACACTTATTTATGATTGTATCAGAAAAGACCTAAAATAAGTGTATTTCACTGTCAGGATGTTGACTTGTTCCAGATGTTGATCACCTCATTCAATCTCTATCAAATTGTGTGTTCACAATTGGATATTTCTTCTAAACCATAAAAAAAAAAAAAATCTGACTGGCACAAAAGAGAAAAGTAATTACCTGTACTGGAGCTGATGGTCTCTTTGCCAATGACGTGGCCCAACAGGTCATACTGGTTGAGTCTAGAACCATCCGGAGCCACAGAAACAGATTTCTCATCATCCGCTGTCCAGATGTAGACAACCTCGTTGTTGGTGTAGGCATCTTAGAGAGACAAACCACAGCAGTACTGGTTTATTCTAACCAAAAATTTAACTTGCAAACAATTGCAATGCTGTTTGGTATCCCTAATGCAGCCTTATTGTTTTGCTTCAATTACTCTTAGAACACTGTCAGTCCTGTTCCTGGAGAGCTATATCTTCCTGCAGAGTTCAGCTCCAACCTGCTTTAATATACCTGTCTGTCCTGAAGATCTTAATTAGCTGGTTCAGGTGTGTTTGATTAGAGTTGGGCACCCCTGCTTTAAAGGTAAAGTATGTAGTTTCTGCTACACTAGTGGCACCTAGCAGGATTACAAAAATAAAGCCTGTTTTCAAACAACCTTGCAAAATCCCCTTTCACATGTTCGCCTCTCCCAACTTAAACATCACAAACACAGCACTTACGGGTGCTTGTGAAAGCATGTCTCAACAGGTAAACTTTTAACTGTGTTGCTATGCTATATAAGCGATTGAGTAGGCTAACACTCACAAGGGTTTCGGTTAAAACAACCCATCCAATATATCTGCACAGGACACTTTTTTTTTTTTTTTTAAATGAATTACTGTTGGACAAATCGCCTGTTTGGCTAGTATTTCTTTCCTTGTTAAAAATAGTGTGTGGTGTGTGTGTAGTGTATAAATAAATTATTTTACAACCTTTCTGATATTATGCAAACTAAAAGGTTGTAGATTTATGATGTACTGAGAAAAAGCTTCTATTTCCATGAATGATGTAGTCGCTGAGTTGGAAAAACACTAACTAAAAATCATACTGTATCACAAAACAAATCTCATGAAAAAATATGGGGGCAGTAGAGGGAATACATGCAATTCAATGAGGGCAATTGGAATGTAACTTTAATAAAAGCCGACTACCCATGGGTCAGCTGCTCCCTCCGAATAGCTGCTTCCTTGAATCTAACATATATAATGGGAAAACATAACAAAGGACTTACTGTGTTTGAATACACAAGGACGAACTTTGCAAAAGAGCATGAAAAACAATTATTTCTGGGTCTGTACGCAGCAGCAAACAATGCACACATGCAGACCGACTCATGTGCGCTCGCACAACTCTAAGCAAGCGAGCAGGAGAAAAGCTGGCAGGCTTAACACTAGAAACATAATTCACACACAGCAGGCAGAGGTTTGCTAATTAAATTTTGATGGCCACAGAGAGAAGTTATTGTTTTATTCTATTAGAAGGTCATTAATCAAAAGCTAAACACATCAAATTTAATGCCACTTCATCCATTATGAATAGTATTTGATAATGAAGTGCATTATTCCATCTTCAAATATATATTTGCATTGTACGACTGACATCGGTTTATATTTATGGGGAGTCTGGCCTACAGGAAATGGCACGAGCTGAAAAGGTCAGTGGTGTCACAGACTTTCAGCACATTATACGAGAAGTCTTAAATTTAGTGCCTGTGCTAAAACTCAATTAATACTGTGATGAGAGAGAGAAAGAGAATGGAACATGAGAGGATGAATTAGAAGCCATTCAAATTGGAATGGAGAAGGAAATATTTAATTGAATATCACTTTCAAACACCGTATTCATGTGAATGACCTTGCTATAGGTTGATTAATAGTCCAATAATAGTTTATAAGTCTCAGTAGAGTGTTCCCTTTGTTAAATATTACTGCACAAAAT
Source organism: Anabarilius grahami (assembly GCA_003731715.1). Classification (NCBI taxonomy): domain Eukaryota; kingdom Metazoa; phylum Chordata; class Actinopteri; order Cypriniformes; family Xenocyprididae; genus Anabarilius; species Anabarilius grahami. The sequence goes on from RJVU01059915.1 coordinate 3,388,023, forward strand.
ACATTTGATTATTTGTATTTGTTTAATGTACAGTGTAAACATGTATTTCATCTAAAATGAGCAGCCGGTTAATGAGGGAATAAGGAACTTATATGCATTTTTAGATCTCTACTCGCTTGGCAAATATGGGTTATCCTCAATTATAAATCATCATGACCGGCAGTAATACAAAAGCTGGCCATTTGTTCGGCTGGTGTGAAATGAAATAATGGAAAAGAAATAAGCAGAAGAAAAATAAAAACAGGGTCTGGGAATCGAGATTATTTTTTTGTGGTGTTCATTTTAATGGTTCTTGAATATCTGCATTCCTTTGCCGATAAAGACAGAAAATCAAACTACCGAATTTGTCTTGTGGTGATATTGAATTTACAGCCTTTCAGCAAAGGAAATCATTGATACACACTCCTAACAGAAAAAGTCTAGGGTTATGACTAACCGTGGTTATCTGAGAAGAGGAACGAGACAACGGTGTCTGAACCATGCATGTACACACAGCAATTTCATTTGGCAGACAACAGTCCATTGCGTCATCACTGGAGCGCCTGTGAGTATAAGAGGGCACCTGCTATTGTACGTCATCAACTTCTTCTGAAGGAGATGTGCATGCAGACCAGAGGCATAGAAATGAGATGCAGTGCCTCATTCCCCTTCTCAGGGAACCATGGATCATAACCTGAGAAGTTCCCTTTCAAAGTGGAACTCAACACTGCATCTTGTATTGACAGTATGGGGAACAAATACCCACTCTGCCATGCTGAGGAAATGCCTGCCTCATTAGCTGTGCCTATTCACGACCATTACTTAGCCGGAGTCAGACGCATCAGTCATAGACGGTGTGTCCTAGGACTCATAGAGGCTGTCAAGTGGTAGTATTCCATCGGCCATTGCCTGAGCTTCTATGCTTTGTGACAAGGAAAGTCCTGGCTTTTAAAACCTTCGTCCCTTCTTTACGGGCCAAGCATTAGCCATATGAGGCCAAAGAACACAGCTCTAAGGCTTAGGCATGTCAAGTCTTTTGTATGACACAGCCCACTGGGAATACTTGCCTGGGGAAACATTTTAAGCTTCAACCCTGGCTCACCACTACCTCCAGAGGGACCCTAAATACTCAATCCCCTAGGAAACCGCAGGGGAGCTTCAGCTCTACTACCCCAGAGTTTTTAATTAGGGGAGAACACTCTCCCCTGGAAGCGAAAGACTCCCAGCCAAAGACTCCCAGCACTTGAAAAAGGTGCCCAATAACAAGAAGGGATGCTATAGGCAAATTACCTCTACTTGTTAGTTTGTACATGGACCGGTTAAGGCTCTGAAGAGAAGCGGAGGACCTTACTTCAAAACCCCAGAATGTGGGGCAGGTACTCAACCCTGAATTGAATATATCCCACCGGGGGAGAAGAACTTCGGCCCACCACCATAATACTAGAGGGGCTAGCTCAAATTGCTCTATCCTACAAATATTCTAGCAGTTACCAAAAAGGGGCTTACTACTTTCCCAGATGCTTCCTTACCTAAATACCCAAGTCTGTTGGGAAAGGCTCTACCCTCGAGCCCTGTGCCAGACCTATCAGAAGGCAGATCATAAAATAAGCGAAATGCACTATTTGCATCATGAGTCCAGCCTCAGAACCTGATGTAAGCACTTGCTACAACCTGTAGCCCACACACACCCTTACTTTTCCTCAGTGATTCAATCTTTTTTTATCAAATCATTGATCACTTCCCTCAGATCTTGTCATCTGTTCCTATTGTCCCACCTCCTCTGAGCTCTATTCCTCGAAGCAGGAGGAGCCCGAGTGGCCACTCTCTGCCTCTGACCCTGCCTCCAGCCCTCGGACTTCGAAGGACTGTGTCCCCCGGAGGTCTCAGGCAGAGTTTTTATTCGACATGGGATGTACTTCCTGAAAGCTGCCAACTGTGCCCTAGCCTCCCTAAACTTCCCAATCACCATCTCTACAGACATGCCGAAAGGTTCCGAGGGTGAGACCGGCACATCAAGGAGAAAGCTAGCATTCTCTAGATTAGAAAAGATAACAAAACGCAACCTTTTCAGTGACTCCTTCTCTTTTTCCATTAGTCCATGCCCCTATCCTGCAAGTGAGATCAGGCTGAGTGTTACTATAAATCTGGGTGCCATCCGCATAACAGTGATAGCTCAAGCCATACTTTTGAATAATCTGTCCCAGATGCAGTGCTCCAAGTAAAGAGGTCAAATTATTATTATTATTGTTACTATTTTTTGGAACGTATTCTTTGGACTACGGTGCAAAAGCAGCCAGTTCTGAAATCCAAATGATGCCTAGTATTCAGTGTTAAGAAAAAAAAAAAATTAAGAAACTAATTAAGAGAAAAATTTGGACAATTTTTTGCATAAGCCACTAAGCTACATTTCACTGACCTGCGAAAACTCACAGATTTCATAACAGGTCATTAATGCTACTCAGCGTTGGTTATTAAGACCAATAAGATTCATTTTGTATTTATAAGTTTTGTGGACATACAGTAATAGATGAGCAGGTTTTTGAGGCAGTTTGAGGAAGGTCAAATTAATGTGCAGGGTTTAAATTGCTTTATTTATTAATGACTACTGTACTACTGTACTGTACAGTTTACTGTACAAATTACTAGTTTACTGTACCTTATTACATTAATTTATAATATGAGAAGAAAGAGATTTCAGAGTGATACAAGAGACTTATAAAGTGTACGAACAAATGCCACGATTGACCAATCGGAAATAAGTATTCCAGAGCAATGCGTAATAATTATGCTTACAGGGCACTTCTGGCCCTCTTGTAATTGAGGCAATCTATATTTTGACAATCAGCAGATTAATTAGTACCATAAAGTCACAGTCTTTTTGATAACATTCATCTAACATCAGTATTTACATATTTTCACATCACCAAGTTGATGTATTGGGCTATTCATCACATCACATCTGTGATAGCAGGAGATGTGCTCTGCTTGCTTTAAAGAGAATAAACAAGCTGTTATTAATATTGATGATAACGTCTCCAGCAATGCAAAAACAAAAACAAAACCAACCCAAATGAGCACTTTTCTACTACTTAGATCTTTAAACAGAAATGAGAAATGTAACAAATATTTAAAGAGAAAAATGAACAGACAACTTTGTAATTGCATTGTGAGGTGGAAGCAAGGTTGATTGGGGGATTGAGGGAACAGTGCTTGTAATCGACTGTCGTTAACAAAGCTAATTATGCAGCAGACGGTTCGGCATCATATTAAGGAGCCAATTGTTTGCTGTCTTTTGGCTGTATGCAACACAAATCCAATGAGGGGTCACCACGCTGCACCTGTCAGAAAGAGGTATTGTGGGGGGAAAGGTACTAGTGAAAATGTATGAGCAGAGGACTTTTGTTTTATTGCCCAGTGGAATGTTTTATTCATAAAGACGTGACTGCTGCGTCATGGCGACCTTTGGTGTCATTGGCTGGGCTATTCATCTAAAGCTCTGAACAGAAGGAGAGTTACGAAACGTGTTTGCTTGTTTTGAGACTCCACGTATACCAAAAAAAAAAAGGTATATTTTGTTGGTCTACTTTGGGGTTTTATTCTAACGACAATGTTGTCTTGGATAGATGTAGTTTATGGTAAGGAGCAAGTGCAGATCCAATGAGCACCTGACGTGACATTATGTACCATTTTGTGTTCTGGAGATAGACACTGCATGATTGGTTTCTTTGAGCTATGTGCAGAAGATAAGTTATTAAGCAGCTGATGCTCTTCCTGCACCCACATAATACAGTTCAGTATGCTGCACAGATTTCGATGTCTAACTCATCACCAAACTAATTGTGCAGGGTACATGTGCTTAAGGCAAACATGTAATATAATAAAATACTCTAGAGAATCTGAGAAAATGCACTTAGGGCGTTTTCACACCTGGCTCATTTGTAGCATTTGTTTCAGAACCTGGTGTGTTTTCTTGCTTCGTTTGGTTCATTAAAGAATATATGATTACGAAAATCACTCCAAGATCGCCTGAACGAGGTGGTCTTGACCCGATTGCAAGCGAACTCTGGAGCGGTTCAGTTGAGATGAGAAAGCAATCCAAACAGTTTCATAATTCATAATGGCAAACTTGTTATATAAAAAGCAGCAGTGTCTGATTCTGGGAGTAAGCACATTAGTTATCACAATTGAAAACCAAAGCGTGCCTCTAGCTTCGTGAAAGCGAACCGAACCAAGAAGAAAATACAACATTGTAACAAATTAAGTCCCAGTTTCGGAACAAAGCAAATGATCTACAGGTCTGAAAATGCCCTTAGACAATCTAAACAAGTGGTTCTCAATGTTTTTTGGGCCAGCGCCCCTCAACCGATTATCTAGGTCCCTCACCACCCCCCATCAAATAAAATGTAGTCTAAATGTCTTCTCTGAATATTAATGTTGATTGTTATTCTGTGTTTATTATAATAAGGTCTATTATTATATTTACACTACCAAATGTTTGGGGTCAGTGCAATTCTATTAAAATTGTATCTAACATACCACGCTGCCCTGTTTTGAATGCTGAATTAATGTTAATAATGTTCTCGCTTCAACAATTCAAAAGTAAATCTGATAGAGGAAGTTTATAAGTAAAAATGTATTATAAATAATAGCCTAATAGTTATTTTTATTTGGGGGTTGTTTTTTTGTTTTGTTTTTTTCATATGAAACACAAACAGAAATAAAAACTACTAAGTGCATGACGCCCCTGGCTCAAGCCCCTGCCCTTTTTCAAAATGAATCAAAAGTGCCCCCCTCAACAATTATCAAAACACAAAACAGCGAATCACTCAAAAGTCACAAAATTCCTGTTTACTTTACATATCTGCCATCAGACAGTCTGAGACGTCGTTGCCATAACGCGTTGCTATGGATTTGCAAATTGCTTCGGACTTGACTGACAGACTGGACACCACTTGCTTGCTAACCACTATTCACTCTATTCACACACTGCAAAAAATGCTGTTCTTACTTAGAGTTTTTTTCTTGTTTCTAGTCAAAATATCTTAAAGTTCTTAAATCAAGAGGCATTTTCTTGACAAGTAAAAATTATTTTCTTGTTTTCAGAAAAAAGAAGTCAAAATTAAGTGAGTTTTTCCTTAAAACAAGCAAAATAATCTGCCAGTGGGGTAAGCAAAATAATCTTATATCAAACCAAAAATAAGATATATAATCTTGTTTTCAGTTTGCATTAAGATTATTTTGCTTACCCCACTGGCAGATTATTTTGCTTGTTTTAAGGAAAAACTCACTTAATTTTGACTTATTTTTCCTAAAAACAAGAAAATAATTTTTACTTGTCAAGAAAATGCTTCTTGATCTAAGAATTTTTAGATATTTGGACTGGAAACAAGACAAAAATTCTAAGTAAGAACAGCATTTTTTGCAGTGCACTTTTTTTGTTATAATTATTCTGCTCACTGTAAAAATAAAATAAAAGGCGTTTCTGTCGTAGTTGCGTATTCATATGTGTGACCCCACAGTCTGTTTACAAAAGTGATCAAGAACTGTAGACCATATATGGCTCTCTCTGTGTTTGCTAGTGTGTTGATTCATTTAAAAATCCACATACTACAAATTTATAATATTTATCATTTATATATATATATATCAATGCCCGTTTGTCACATGTAATACCAAACCAGCTCAAATATCATTGAACAATGTAAAGTGGTAATTTCCCGGTCTTAATTAAAATGGTTAAAATTTAAATTTAAATTTGGTTTCAATTTAAATAGCTTTGCTGTGAATTGACTACAAAGCACTCCGTGCAGCTCCTGAAGTTGCCATTAATGGTAGGTATCGTTCTCTTATTTTTGTATTGCATATTAATTAACAGTTTGATGAAACTATCATGGTTGGTTCAATTAAGTCCAAGTACCATCTACAGGCCTATTTTATGAAATGTAGGCTGCGACAGTAAACAGATGCCCCATTCTATTTCTGATGTTGTTCCCCCATTGTTCTCTGAACGCCCCCATTGAGAAATGCTAATCTAGACAGATGAAATGACAATTGGCAGAGATCACTTACAGCTTCCGAACTTCAGTGGGCAGGCATGGGCATCCATAGGAAAATCTTCCAGATGCATGGGGCACTCAGCATGGATGGTTAATCTATGTAGAGAGGAACAGACACATAGAAAGAACTTTAAAGTCAGCATGAAACAATATTTGCAACTCATTTTACTTTTGTAATGTGATGTATTTCAGAGTGAAACAAGAACTGATGTATGGCGGGACTTGTCTTGATCCATCAGGAATTTACTGTATCATGGAAAGTGGGTGTGTAAGACTAGAAATAGGATGATCATTTTTAAAATATCTTAAAATTGTCATAATTTATAGTCACATTTGGTAAATTAGAGTTTGGCGATAATATAGTTTACATTTTGCGATGATACAGGCAATCAAGCAGTTGAAATATGCTATATAGTATATATTGCCCTAAGCGAGTGTACTATCATAAAGTTGGACATACTTATATGTCCACCTTCATATAAAGAGCTGGGCACAAATATAATATAATGAAACACCACTGGCTTCCACATTTGAGGAGGCTTTTTGACTGGAAGGCTGAAGGTCAGGGTCACCCTGCATTTGCTATTAAATATTAGCAATTTCAAAATGCATATGTGCAATATGCTTGTACTGAAAATCATCTCAAATTTCATTGATTGAAATATGGTCAAAGTGTACTGTCGAAAGCACTTATGGTAAACTAAAATACAGTTTAATGTCACTTCTATTGAAAATTGTATTTCATGTATTAAAGGTATAGTGTGTAATATTTAGGAGGATCTATTGACAGAAATGCAATGTAATATACATAACATGTTTTCAGTGGTGAATAAAGACCTTACATAATAAACCGTTATGTTTTTATTACCTTAGAATGATCCGTTTCTATCTCATACACCGTGGGTCCCCTTACATGGTAAGTCGCCATTTTGCGGTGGCATGTTTCTACAGTAGCCCTAAATGGACAAACTGCTCTACAGAGCATGTTTCAGCACTATGTTGTTGTTGTTCTTCTTCGTTGGTGTTTTTAGATGCAGCTTGCATCATCACTATGTTAAATACACACGAAGAAGAAGAATAAGTAGTAGTAGTAGTAGTTGTCATCCGGTTTAGAAGCAGAGACCGTTCTTTGTTAGAAGTAAGAAGTAACCTCATTGCTTGACTGGCTACTCTCTGCAGTCTCAGACAGTGACATCTTTGTCCTGTGTCGGCCACTGTAGCTTCTCTATGTGTTATGAAAGGGAGGGGTGAGCGGTGGACAGAGCAATTCGCAACCTCACAGCTAGATGCCGCTAAAATCACACTGCACCTTTAAATATTTGTAATTAAATATACAAAATTGTACATACAAAATACTACACTAATAACACACTAAAGTTCAAATTATGTTCAAAAACTATACATGTACTTAAGAATGTAAGTAAACATCAAAATGTGTGTACTTTTTCAAAGAATGACAAAAAACAAAAAATTCAAATGTTGCTTAAAGTAAAACTTTTCTCTTTGTAATTTCACATTAAGTGTACTTCAGTGTAACATAGTCATGAAAGTGACCTTTTACTTCATTGATGTTATATAAAGTATTTTATTTTAAATATGTTTTTAAGATTTGAAGTACTCTACAAGTGCACAGTTAATACCATTAAGTGCACTTCTTTTTCACAAGATAATGGCTGCATCCTGTGGCTTAGATAATTTCAGCCAAACAGGAATGTCTTTTATTCTCTTTGAAAAACTGATGAATCATTTTCAATAAGACCACAAACATTTATTAACAAAGTAAACAGGGCTGATTATATTTTATTTGGACTATAAAACAGAAGATTAGGCAATAATAGTGAACCGCTGAATCAAACTCTCAATTATATAGCCTATGTTATTTAATCCACTGAAGAATCTCGGGTAGAAATTCATAGCATCTTAAGGCAGAAGACAGGGAAGAAAAATCGAACAGAGCAGAGTGTTAATCTAGTACAAAGAAAACTGAATAAGTGATAACAGCTTGAAAGAGATTCCTTAAACTGCAAAGAAGTGTTTGAAAATACAGAGACGAGTAAGCTAGTGGACGGCGTCTTATGTGTGTACACTGCATGAGCCATCACTTGAAATTAGCTGAGTCACAAGCTGACAGCTTGTATGGAGTCGGGTAAATTGACCTATAAATAGATCCCTGAAGCTTTTAATTAGCGAGAATCAAGACCTGATCCATTGAGGTGAATCAAAGTCATTTCTCAGACAGTTTAATGACTGCGACCTGCTTCCTGTTCACATCTGTGGAAAACTAAAGGTGGTTCTGTAATTCATTCGGTTCCCCTCTACACATAACATCGTCTGAATTTGCTTCGTTCCTCCTTGACTCTCTCCAAGGCCATGACTGTGAAACCAGAGGCACAATTTGTGCCCGTCATGTCGGACGATATGCAGCTCTCAGAAGGATGTGACATATTTTTCCAGAAGAGACAGTGAGAAGAGCATGTGTCTCTGCATTGCTGTACGTATTCTACTGAGTGACCGAGTGGATGAGTCTGTGTGAACAGTAAAGGTCACTAATTTCGAATTGTTGTGAGCTTTAAACATGGCAGCCAAAGAGTGTGAACGGGTGCAAGGGTTTGAGGAAATCTCTGACATAATATTTGCTTCTATTTTCCTTCCATACCTCCACATACCTCTAGCGTTTGTGTACCATATCTTTACAGAGTGTGACAGGAAGCTAGCATTACAGCTCTAATTCAGTGTGCACATGTGTGCCTATGGTCACGTAGCGCAGCTGGCCTGTCAGTGCGCATGCACGCCGCTGCGGCTGCTTTACTGGCCATTTGTCAGTTTCACGGTCAGTGAACGTCACGGCTCTCTTGGGTTGGCAGGTCCCCCTGGGCTTTCCCCCCAGCTTTGCACTAGGTCTCAGGCTCTCTGAGCTTCTGCGCCTCTCATCTCCTCAATAACATACTGACCCAATGGTCCTCAGCACATTACCTGTTCCTGAGGCAGCTCTGATGGCAGGGATTTGCTTTCAAAAGTCTCTACCCTGGGCATTCAGATATGTAATCCTGGTTCATAATATTGTTTGGTTCACCTGCCTCAATTGAAAACACTTACCCTTCATAAATATTAAATACAGCCCATGAAACTGTACTTTATAATATTTGATTACACATATGTTTTTCAAGGGCATTTTTACCCTTTTTTTAACCGTATGCATCATATTTTAAGTCAAATTCTTAAATATAAATATATACCTTAAAAAGTACAATTAAAACAATATTCTACACTCTAAAAAATGCTGGGTTAAAAACAACCCAAGTTGGGTTGAAAATGGACAAACCCAGCGATTGGGTTGTTTTGACCCAGCAGTTGGGTTAAATGTTTGCCCAACCTGCTGGGTAGTTTTATTTAACCCAACAATTGTTTACAAATTACTATAGGTCTGGCTTCAAATGAACCCAAAATAGGTTGGAAATTAAAAATCAGACTCATAATTACTAGAGGCAACAATAATAATCAAAAAGATGAGCATTTATTAATAAGCAATTTAATAAATGTTTATTGTTTAAATATTATTCAAAAAAAATATTAATAAATGTTTGTTTATTAAACATATTAATACATTTTAATTTCCAACATATTTTGGGTTCATTTTAAGCAAGAAATACAGTAATTTTTAAACAATATTTGGGTTAAATAAAACTACCCAGCAGGTTGGGCAAACATTTAACCCAGCCGCTGGGTTAAAGCAACCCAATCGCTGGGTTTGTCCATTTTCAACCCAACTTGGGTTGTTTTTAACCCAGCATTTTTTAGAGTGTAGTTACAATACATTGTAGTTTTATGTCATTTGAAACACGTCAGTAGGGAAGATGAATGGAAATTAATTTGCTTTATTTTAGCGTTAAAATAAAGGGAGCAGTAGCTTTTGTCTTTTTCAAAGAATAAAAAGAAGAAGAAGAAAAACAGCTCAATTCCTCTGGTATTCTGGGCCTAGATATGGGTCCAGGTATGGTGTGGCTTGGGTCAGTGTATTATTTTGCAGTTCCATAGAAATGTTACCCAACTGACCAGTAAATCAGCCAAAACGTTTTTACTGGCATTTGAGATTTTTTGGGACATTTATGTTCTTTTTATGCTTTATCAAGTTTCTCCCTCTCAATTTTATCTTAAAACCATAAGAATCCAATTCTCTTATCTGATCCACTTTGAGTCAAATAGGATGCTGGTTGTGAAAGCCGCACTGCATCTAGAACACAGCTGTCTCTCCTCCAGCTACATTCCTGTGAGCTGATCTGGGCAAGGTGAGAGGTCCCTAAAGCCTGTAAGGACGAGCGAAACCATCTGTCCATCCTACACCTCTAGCTAACTGCACCCCAGGGCTGGAGAAGTGAGCTGTCTGAAAAAGGCCGAAAGCTGGTGAACTGTGTAAAAGTGCAGGAGGGCCCTGTCAGGATTCATGAGATGTGTTACTTGTGGAATTTGCTGGAAATTTGTAGTAGAAAACAAGAAAAACATTTAAAGAGGTTTCCCTTGATTTCCCTTGATTTTTGACATATAAGAGATCATGATACTATAAAGAAATCATGTAAGTTTCAGAACCCAAAACTTCCTTGTTAGTCCAAAAACAGCTTTTACTGAAACTAAGCTTTAGTTTTAGTTAACTACTTTAGTTGCATGAACTAAGAAAGAACAATACTTCTACATAATTTATTAATCTTAGCTAATGTTAATTTCAACATTTACTAATACATTATTAAATCAAAAGTCGTATATGTTAACATTAGTTAAAGGGTAAGTTCACCCAAAATTCTGTCATTAAGTACTCACCCTCATGTAGTTTCTCACCCGCAAGACCTTTGTTCATCTTCGGAACACAAATTAAGATATTTTTGATCAAATCTGAGTAATCCAAGTTAATTTACACTTTCAAATGCCCAGAAAGTTACTAAAGACATATTTAAAACAGTTCACGTGACTACAGTGGGTCAACTTTAATGTTATGAAGTGACAAGAATACTTTTTGTGCGCAAAAAAAACAAAAATTAACGACTTTACTCAATATCTAGTGATGGCAGTTTTCAAAACACTGCTTCATGAAGCTTCGAAACTTTGCAAATCTTTTGTTTAGAATCAGTGGTTCGGAGCGTGTATCAAATTGCCAAAGTCACGCCCCCCATTGGTGAACAATTGAAATTTTGAACGTTTCGAAACACATATGATGTAACAAAGCCTCGTTTACTGAAATCATGTGACTTTGGCAGTTTGATACATGCTCCAAACCACTGATTCGAAAGCTTTGAAAGCAGTGTTTTGAAATCGCCCATCACTAGATATTGTTGAATAAAGTCGTTATTTTGTTTTTTTGGCACACAAAAAGTATTCTCGTCGCTTCATAACATTGAGGTTGAACCACTGTAGTCACATGAATTGTTTTAAAATGTCTTTAGTACCTTTCTGGGCATTGAAAGTGTTAATTATCTTGCTGTCAATGCAGGCATCACTGAGCCATTGGATTTTATGAAAAATATCTTCATTTGTGTTCTGAAGATGAACAAAGGTCTTACAGGTGTGGAACAACATGAGGGTGAGTAATTAATGACAGAATTTTCATTTTTGGGTGAACTAACCCTTTAATGCACTGTGAACTAACATGAACTAACAATGAATGACTGTTTTTTATTAACTTGCATTAACAAAGATGAATAAATACTGTAGTAAATGTATTGCTCACTGTTAGTTCACGCTAGTTAATACATTAACTAATGTTAACAAATGAACCTTATTGTGAAGTGTTAATTTTTATTTAACTGTTTTCATTTTTATGATTTGTGGAAAGGAGTTCAGTTAGTAGTTGCAAAAAGTTGTAGAAGCTCATAAATCATGTACAGGTCTAAGGTCTGAAGAGACTCATATGAAATCATACAGTAGAGACGCTTTCCAGTTGAGTTTGTGAGTCGTGACGAAACCTCTTACAGTGCTTGAGTATTGTTGTCTTTTACTGCATACTCAAAGCAGAACTGAAATTACATTCATTACAAGATGATTAGTTAAAACATTTCAGATGTACTTGCAGACAATTTTTCTAGTCATGTATTTCATCATTGAGGATATCTTAAATATACTGTGTAAAAATCTCGTCGTGAACTCGATCTCGTGTCTCATCTTGTCTCGTGAGTTGTCTCGTCAGACCCCTAGTGAGACACTGTTCATTTGTTCATATTACTGAGGATATGTTTTTAAACAAGACACATTTCATCTATACTGGATCCAACTTGTAAAAAAATGATTTTTGCTGCTTAATTTTACTTAATTAAAACAAGTTAAAATAACTTAATAGCTGAACGTTTTGTATCTACTTAATTTAAATATGTCCAATCTACTTAAATATGTAAAACTGAGGTTTACTTATTTATTTATTTTAAATTGAAATTACTCAAATCATTTTTGTAGCATTAAATAAAACTGGGGAGTAGATTTTTAGTTCCTAGCATGCTTTGCATAGGGCTGGACCAGGAGAGGAAATGTTGAAATTAAGTGTTATTTTATGTTTTAACTGATTAACTTCATTGCAAACATTTGCTATCAATTACAACAATCAAGGATGTACTGGCCCCCTGTTTAGGGTGTGTCCCCACCTGTGGCCTGAGATGCTGGGATAGGCTTCAACCTACTGTTACCCTACAGGTGGATGGATGCATGGATGGATGGGAATTTCCATATCAAAATATGATACAGTACGATTTATAGTGTCCAAGTATCAAGCACTAGTTTACCAGGCATGAGATATTCTTTAACAGGTAATCAAAGTGAATAGTGGAGCCAAAACAGAGAGTGATGGAGCTTTTTCCTCATCTAAAGAGATGATATAAAGGCTTGCTCATTCCTTGCGCTTTGGTGCTGCTTGGGTTTGTGATAAATGAGCAAACAAATCTATTTTACTTCTTGCAAGATCTATCATATCTGAAATCCATGGACATAATACAGTTTGACGCAGTGAGCTGTACAGGAATAGACAAAAANAAAAAAAAAAAAAAAAAGGAAGAAGAAGAGGCGGCTGATGGTGATATTTCAGCTAAGCTCCCAAAAGATGCAGCAGACCATGCGCTGAGTACTACAGTTTGCAGCACTGACAGATTTGCCCAGTCATGGCGTTAGCACTTTTGTGTCTTTTTCTTTCTAAACTTTCTTCAGCAAGATCCGAGCACCTTTAACAGTTTAATTAGATAGAGATGATACCTCCTGGGTATTGTGCCCACATAATAGTTATGATGTTATTGGCCCTGCAAATTAACTTGCATTTGCAATGAAGACTTTGTGGAATATGACTTTAATAAATGAGTATTCAGGAGGATCGTGAAATCTCCAGCAACAGATCAATAATAAGCGCCTAGAGATACGTAGTCTTTTGAAACTTTAACGTTTTAATCTTAATTTGTGTTCTACAAACAGTGAAATAATAAAGTGCTAGGATAAAAGTGAATATTTTGTTTATAAACACTGATTTATATGGTAAGAATAGAGAAAATCACCTTTTGAAAGCAGTTTGATGTTTAATTGGCTGCTTTAATGATCTGTCTATAGGATTTTTTTTAAAACTTGATTGACATGAAAAATGTCAATGATGAATAAAAGCATTTGGCAAAAGATAAAGAAAAGCAACTGATGTATTTTGTAACACTATACTGTATATTATTAACATTTTAACAACTATTTTTATGCATGGATTTAATAGTTTTCTATTTACTTGTCAAAAAATAGATATCTTTAATATTACTGAACTATATTTAAATCCTGGAATGTCAGATATTCTAGTAAAAAGTTAATGTATTTATTGATTATTTATAAAATTTATTTATTTATTTTGCATAGCCTTTTTTGTAATGTTTACTCTACACTTTTTTTATATATTATTGGGAGGATTTGAATTTAAAACTATATCCCCCGGTTTCACAGACAAGGTTTAAGCTTGTCCCAGACTAAAGTGCATGTTTTAACTGAAAACAACTTGAACTGACATTTCTTAAAACATGTCAGTGCCATTGTTTTGTCTCAAGATGAACACCAGTAATGTTTTTTTCTAAGGCACATCTATAAAAGTTATTTAAATGTCCTAATTGAACTAAGGTTTAATCCTGGCTTAGTCTAAGCCCTGTCTGTGAAACCGGCCAGTGTCTACTAAACTGCTCACCAACACTTTGCTAAGAGTACACTATGTAACTTTTGGCCCTCTAGAGGTTAAAAAACAAAACTGCATGCATTTTGCAGAAGAACATTGACTTGGTTGTGCTTCGGCTCTGCGTGACTGTGCAGATGAATATGGTTATCCTACTGCTCATAAAATATTCACTACTAGGTCTTAAGAGATATAACCAGTTTAGATGGAAATGATCTCAAGCTGACTAGCTGAAGATGTTACTGTAGCTTTACCCATTAATAGACACAATATTTTCTTGAAAATAAATTCCAGCACAGCGCTACAACAACCATAATGAATGAACCTTTCACAATAGATAATGCTTTACAAACTCTGTTATGAGTGCTGCAGGACTGAATGACATATGTACGCAATTTCTTGTGAAAACCATCCCACTTGGCGTAAAATATAAACACCTTATAAAAATGTTTTGGAAGAAGGATTGTACCTGTGCAAGTGAACTGTTGCACCAGATGAGCTACCAAGCAAGTGTCCTAACCAAACGTGTTGCGATTCCAATGACAAGAAATTTTTTGTCCAGACCAGATATGACACAACTATGAGATGCAACAAAATCACAGCCAATCAGGAAAGCTCTGCACTGCATTCGCAATGAAATAGATATTAATATATATTCAAATTCATAAATATTACACCATTTCAACTGAGTGACTGATACAATCTTTGTCATAGAATACACTTGTTTGTTCACACTGAGTTCACAGTTTGAATGTTCAAAGTCAAACTTCCATTACATTCTTTTAACATTAAATAAAGCACATAATCAGTACATGAGATTATCACTGTCATACTTTGCATGTTGTTCCATCCGCGACGCCATAGAAATAGAAAACATTTCTAAAAATATAACCGTTTCGTATCGCATTGCGGCTGATTTGGACAAAAACTCTAATTACCATGGAAAATATATATTTTATTGCGCATCGCATATGGTTAGGACAGGGTGTAATACACCAGAAAAGCTAGTTATGTGATGCAAATATATTACTTGACAAATCATGCACTGTGGTGAAACTGTTTTGAGATCATAACACAGTTTTGTGAAAGGAACGGTGCAAAAAAAGGTCTTCGAAAATTCATAATCTGTGAAAAGGAATAACGCATTAATGCACACTCATCAAAAATGACGGTGATTGTTGACACGCTAAAATATTTAGATTGAAATGTAATGGGATGAAAGATATAAAATGTACTACTACTGAATGTTAGCCTGACCACAGGTTGAGAGCCGTAGTTCCATGCACACAAGTTTGCGTTGGTTTGCGAAGCAACTGTTTTGCAAAATACCAAATTGTTGATCTATGTTGCTTTTGGGAAACACACTCCAGATTGACACATCATTTGTTCAACCAGTGCTGTGAGTTTGGGCTGGATGGTTATCTGTCTGACCAAAGCCAGATGGGGGAGTAGGAAACTTAGTTTATTGAAAACTATTTTAGTATTTTTGTAATTCCATTTGGGGGCCATATGCGGCGCTGATTACATCATCAACACCTTCGCTCTAATGGAATGAACCACTCGATGAGGCGCCCCATGCTTCTCTGTATGCCTCTGAACATTCCGTGGTGTTACTCAATCTATCAGCACTCTCGCACTCTTTTCACTCTTCTCCAAGTATGCTCTTCATAGAAAGAACATCAACAATGACCTGTAGTCTGGCCTCTGGAGATTTACAATGCTGATGAGAAGTGAAAAGTGTTCTTGACGTGTGACAAATCTACCGTCAGTACAGCGCAGAGTCGTCCGTTACACTTATCATCATATCCCCGGACGTGGAAGTTGATCAATGAAGATTTACAGAAGCTGAGACAAGATTCCCAATGCACTGGTTCTGCTGTACTTAATGATGACAGTTTCTGGATTGAGGACTTTGATGCTTGCTCTCTCCAACCAGTCTGTAGTCACAGAAGAGTCGTATGGGACGAACAAAAGCCAGACGGAGAGCAAGGATCATTACACTTTGGAGACGGAGAGGAGGAAAACTGAGATATGAAGCTGAACCATTTGAAACAAAGAGAGAAAAAAGAACCTGGGTGAAGATGTGGAGTAAAAAAAAAAATTTGTGTTTTGCGTTTGGAGATCTTACCTTCTTTAGGTAAATCTTATCTTGATTATACACCAGTGATGGCACCAATAAACTGCCAAAGGATTCTTAATACCAGGTAAATATTCATGTCAAATAGAGGAAAAAAAGGGAAAAATCATTAAAAGTCATACTATTTTTCCATTCAACTCGGAATATCAGAAATTTGAGCTTCTTATTGAGAAGGGGAATGATAACCATTTTTCTAAGTGCACATAGCAAAAGCATGCTATTTACACTAAGTCTAAATCAGTGGTGGCTACTGGTCTGTCAGAGAGGGGAAGCTCATTTTTGGCCTACATCATAAAATTGTCTATTTATTTAAAAGTAAATTCTGCCCTACGTTCCTTTTCAAGAAAATGGTCTGTGACCCTGTCGTACCAACTAGGAGTCTTTTCAAGTAAAAAAATATTAAACTCTGTAAAACTGAAACAAGGAATGTGGTGTATAATTGTGTGAAATGTATGATGAAAATCAAGCAATTTCGCCAAGCAAATATCAAAGAAATAGGTTGCAGCAGTTTTTATTTCGACTGAACTTGAGAAATCCGCGATGGGACTGAGCGCGAATAGCTTCAGTGATTCCTTATAGTACAGAATCGCTGTCAGTCAAAAGGAGATGCAGTCTTTCGACAGACCCTCCAATCATCACGCAGAAGCTCGGAGTCCGGGCCAGCCCACTACCCATTCACCCCCAGAGACGCTGAGCGTCCGTGGGCGGGACATAATCGCAGCGTTTATCCAATGACCGTCTAGTTTCGAAGCGCTGAAAAAAACCGTTCAAAGCAGCCCCATTGAAGTCAATGGACGCTGGGCTTCAATAGGGAAATGCACTGTGACGCTGCGGGAATGTATGAGAAGGAAATCGAGTCAGCCGACCTGCTATATGTAATTGATTCTGAACGAACTCGTCTTTGAGATGAACGTTTTCTAACGCATTTTTAGTCAATAAAATGTTAATACAATAGTACATATTTGACCATTAATTTTGTGACATTATAAGGGAAGCCGAGCTTCCCTTGCAGTCTTAAAGAAATCGTCCCTGGTCTAAATATATTTCTGTTGTGACAACTCTTGGAGAGATCGGCATAGTAATGGATATGGCAATGTTAATGTATTTGGCCTTGGTGGAAGAGCAAGTACTGAGACTTGCTGCTGCCAATACATTCACAGACATGCTGCTGCTGCACATATACATGAAATAATAACCTCCATACAGGTGGAGCTGGGGAAGGTGGAGGGTTTCTGAGGGCACGCTGCAGACTGCTAACAGCAAAAAAATGCCAAGTATTTGAATGTTGAGCAGCAAGCTCATTGGCTGCTGATGCCACAGCAACCAATCAGCTGCGCTATGTAGATAATGATGTCATCGCTAACAAATTGAGTTAAGGACCTATCAGCCTGTGCCATCTAGAGTTTCATGACAGAAATTTTTTTGTAAATAGTTGTTAGATGCTATTTATACGTGGCAAATACTATTTGCACCCCAGTGTAATGCAGTATATTATAAAACAGAATATACACAGACACAGGAACGAGAGAGAACCGGAATACTGCAGCAATGGTAAGTTTATTGAACCAACAGCTGAGACGAGACGAGGAGCACAGAGAGGATCACTTAGAGCAGACACAGTGAAATTAATTTGTTTGTTTCAATCAAACGATAAAGAAAGTTCACTGTAATTAATAGAAAAAAGTTGTGTGAACTCAAAATTTGATTGTAGTAACCAGGTTTTTAATTCCTAGCATGCTTAGCATAAGACTGTATAAGGAAAATAAATGTTGAAATTAAGTGTTATTTTGTGTGTTTTTACACAAGATTAACATAGGGAGACATAAGTTAGTGTTTAATCTTGTGTCATGTTGGGACTTACAGGGGGTTCTGTTATGTTCATTTTGTAGGGTTAACACTGTGGTGAAGAGAAGAGCCTGTGGTTAGGTTGAGGATGGGCTGTAAAACTTATAAGATCATATATACTGTATGTTGTTTGATTACATACATGCAAGTATATAATGACAGTTTCTTTGATAGCAGATAGCACATGCTATTTTAACTATCTAATATTTAACCAAGATCTGAATGTGATGTTTATGTAAATAAACTGTGTGTAATTAACATTACGATGAATGAAGCTGAGAACAGTGGGAGTGAAGGGATGCTGGATTGTTAATGAGAGACACCTGTGCACCACACTGGCCTTGCTCCGTTTCCACGGCTCTCGGCCCCGCCCCACTTGTCACAAACATTTTAAGTTAGTTAGTTAGTTAGTTTACTTAAATTTTTTGAGGTAATAATTTCCCTCAAATGTTTTGAATATTCTGAACTTATTGAGTTTTACAGTGTAGGAGATGACTTGAGTGATATCGAGGATACAGCGTTGCGGATTGTTCAGGTCAGTTTCATCAGGTAAGTAAGTCTGTTGCTCAAGGTGAGGCCAGACCTTTTATAGCGTGGTGAATGGAGTGCTGACGAGACATGATCAGGTGCCAGGGAAGATCATAGGAAATTGTGACAGATAATGTGAGTTTAAACAATTACGCTAATATGGCATCTGCTAATATGTTATTCACAGTATTTTGAAGAGTCAGTGGTAACAATATTGTGCATATTAATGACCATGATAAATGATGTGACTCATGACCATGTGACTCATGCAGACTATATTTTTTTAATTAAATCACAGTCTTTTTGCAGTATCATGATTTTGGTTTTATTTCGATTAATCACGCAGCTCTACTTTTAGATAAGCCCTAGACTGAACAGAAGAAAGATCACTGAAGCACTGTCAAATGAATCTAGCAAGTTTATTTATACAAGTCAGTTTTGACTGGCTGCTTTCAGAGTAGTCAGACAAAAAAACAAAAACACCTGCCCATCCGTTTGGTCCTTGAAAGAAGGGCAGCTAAAATGCAGTGGCAAACAAAAAAACCCGTATGATTGAGTGCAGGATGCTGGCATACCAGAGCTGACAGACAGCTTACATGAGAAAATGAAAACTCAGTTTCTTTATACCTCATCATGCTCTCAAGGTTGATTGTGAAAACTGCTTTGGCAAGTGTTATTTCTAGGCTGTCTGTCTTCGTGGCGTGATGCAGTGATGTCTGACTCTTTGGAACAGAAAAAGCTCTCTGTTTCCACACCTCAACAGGTAGAACTCACAAATCAAGAGTTTAGCTTGGATTTGTCACTTCACACCCACAAAATATATGCCCCTCCCCAAACCCTGTGGGATTTCAAAGTGGTTTTGCATGGAATGACAAAGATACAGTCATTATATAATGACTGCAAACCGTAAGCATTACTAAACCCTATTTAGAGAAATTTAGCTTCCATGTCTTTCATCTCAGCTCTCCAAAAAATTTGTGATTAACTGTCAACACTGTTAAAAATCTGTGATTATGTGATGCTAGAGCTGTCTCTACATGTTTGCTGAAAACCGCAGCTGCTGTGAGCTATCGGAGGTATCACTCTGAAATATCCTATTACCATTTGTTAAAAAAAATTTTTTTTTAAGTTTGTTATATTAAGTATTGTCCTTCTGTGTAGTTGGTGACAGACCCAGACATTGGTAATATAGGGCAGTAATAATCAGCATCAAATGTCGCGATCACAGATCTCTCATCCAAAAAATGCACTGCTCCATCTGACAAACAGATTAAAAAACCTCAAGGAAGGTTAAAAAACCCAGAATATTGCACTTGAGCATTTCTTCGGCTTACGCCACTTTCATGTCTCAGGTTGATTTTTTAATATATTTTTTGTGAAACTAACAGCGTTACATTATTTTTGTTATATAAAGATAACTTCAAAACTGACTTAAATGCCTTTTATGTGTATATTTTATAGTTTTCCTTTGTTATAGTGGCAGATTTACTAAACAGGGCAAATGAGCATGAAAGCACAATTCCAATAAAGCACCGACAAGAGTGGAAAGTTCTGCGCATGATCTACTGATGACGCGCAAATTAATGAACACAGACAGAGCCGGATAATTTCCATAATGACCAACGCAATCTACCAAGAGCAGATTAGCGTCTACTTTAAGACGTGCTTTTTTGGGGCAATAAATAATGGCTCAAATACCAGTAAATTAACTAGCACAAATCTTAGTAAATCACCTTGAATGATTCATTTAAATACTCTCCTCCCATAAACTTTGCGTCTGAAAGGGAAACTCCTACAAATGCATATGCAATAAGGTCCGTCGCAAAAATAACCGTGTCCACACCTTTTCAGTGCTAATTTTTCACTTCTTTTTTTAATGGCAAAAGAGTACTGTTAGTGAACATCCTGATGCCACCCATGCTGCTAGGTGGCGAGCTGTTTTGAACTTTTTTGATTTTGTCTGAAATGACATCATACCAATTAGTTCTTTGGTTTCGCTTGAAGTATATTGGGCCTTTACACCAATTTGTCAAAAGCAATGGACACAAGTGGTAAAAAAAGATCAGAACACTGAACACCTATTTTAATGTATGTGGCACTTTTAGAGAATTTGGGAATTTCATACATGAAAACAAAAGGAGAGAACTAGAGGGAATGTTAAAAGCGTGTTTTACGGGAATTTTTTTCAAAGCCAAAAGCCTCATTAGCTCAAGTAGTCCCTAGAAGACTGAAATTCTAAAATTGCCTCTGAAGCAAACAATGTTGAGGGAACTGTTGAAAAACATTGCTCTAAATTGTTTTGAATGAGAGAGCAGCTCGGACAGCTGACAATGAGAAAAAGTAACATAAATGTAGCTAATGCTGTAACAGTTACAACCACGCCTTCCCGGACTCCAGTTCCCACGATCCTCTTTGTCTGCACACCTGAACTCACTTCCCTCATCAGCCTTCCCGCCATTTCCCTGGATTCCCTATACCTGTTGTCTTCGTCAGCACTCCCTTTAAGTTGGACTCGGAACCTGCCATGGCCGCCCACTGCCCCTGACCCGCCATGGCCGCCCACGGCCCCTGACCCGCCATGGCCGCCCACTGCCCCTGACCCGCCAAGGCCGTCCACGGCTCCTGACCCATCACGGCCGCCCGAGACTCCTGACCCGGCGTGACGGCCCGAGGTCCTAGACCCGCACCCGTCTGCACCTCCCCCCACACCTGCGTGTAGGTCTCATAAGGCGCCTCGTCTCTACAGCAACACCTCGTAACAGTAACATAATAATTATTATGTTTTTTTTTATGAGAAACACATTAGCATAACATGTAACTTTTAAAAATGACATATTTCAACACTGGTCCCTAACGTGCAGGGCGAGGGTTGGCCTCACAAACAAGTCCTCTGTAGTTACAATACTTCATGGTAATTAGCACAAAGCAATCTTAGTAATTACCATTATTAGAAGTGACTGGTGGGAGTGCTTTTATATCAGGCAGCCACACACCAAACAATTAATTTCCCTTTACGTTCAGAAAAATTTCATTATCTCATGCGAGCGTTCAATTGAAGAGGTGGCATGCAATGGCGAGGGCACGGTAATCACTCAGTAGCGCTCCGTTTCTCAAGGTTCCAGAGGGGAGTGGCGGATGTGTGGGGGAACAGATCAAGGCCATCGGGGTTCAGGGCTGTTTACGAGCATTGTGTTAATCTGTGTCAGTAGCCTGTTGCTTGGAAACCTGGGCAAGAGGTTTATTTTTAGTCCACTCAAACCATGTGAATGGTTTTTACAGTGGGGGTCTATTAAAAAATAAGAAAATATCTGCATCAGGAGACGATCTTGCTTTCAACTGTTCCTTGCAAGGCTGGGAGAGTGTGTACAGCCTTGAACTTTAAAAAGGAAGTGTGCAATGAACGAATCAGTGAGTTGTTTGTTTACAACCCATGATTTTAACAAACCCCTGAGCTTTAATATAAATTTTCAGCATGTAACTCCTGTTGCACACTCTTAAAAATAAAGGTTCCAAAAGGGAGTTCATATAAAGGGGGTTTCACATGCCATGGAAGAACCATTTTTTTTGTGAAAAGTTCTTAAAAGAAAATTTTTTTTCTAACACTGTGTCTACACCAGACATAAGTGGAGCAACAAGATGCAACAAAAGCAGATAGAACCATTATAATCAGTGATGCTGTCTACACTGGATGTGGCGCGATGCAACTCGAGAAATCCCTGACGGGGGAAAAAAAATATGCCGTTCTATTTCTGATACACTTCAAGCACTTGTGCTACTTCTGACACTTTTTTTTGCAAAGGTTGCTTTGAAAATGAACCAAAACACAGCGAATACTTGACGTACAGACATGATACGTTTATATACGTAAATATGTACATAACCTTTAAAATATAACTTTTTGCTTTTTTTGGCTTATAGTCTAGAAAATACAGTATAGCAAATTATTCTGCGAACCCCCTGGCTATTGGTCACGACCCCACTTTGAGAACTGCAGGACTATATCACTACACTGTTAGTATATACATTGATCCTTTGTTTTAGAGAGGGTAGTTAATTCAATGTTTGAAAGCCATTGAACAATAATATGATTTTTAAGCATTGTTCATGCTTTTGTGCCACAAATGATGCAGCCAGCATCATTAAATCTGCTTGCCAGCAGAACAGACAGATGGTTGTTTCTCCTTGCTAAGAATAAAGATTACATTGTTAGATAACTTTTTTTTTTATAATCTTTTGAATATCTAATAGCCTGACACCTTTACTGAGGGTTGATTAGGCATGTATGAATCTCTTGTTTGAATGTATGTCTGTCATTTATTCAGCCTCATGAGACGAAACACTACAATCCCACACACTGCCTCTTATCTCCCACGTCATAATGACTCACTATTCTGCTCTCCCCTCACTCAGAGAGCTCATTAGCTCACCATACCTTACAAAAAAAAACACCTTCATTCACTGGGAACATCAATGAAGGAACAGGTCAACACAGAAAATACACAATACTGGTGTCATGGATAGCAACACAATTAGGTATCTACGATAGTTTTTCTGCAGGAAGCAAGAAAAGATTTGACTGCTTTTGAAATGGAACACTTGTATATAATTTACTGTACAGTATTCACTGTATATACTATGTGAAAGACTATGCAGTATGCTAAAAAATGCTTTAACAATAGTATGCTCTATTGCTGTCATGTGACCACATCTCATTGCATGTTAATATCAGCGATTGGTGTCCTTTTTTAGAATTTACACAGTAATTTTCATATTTTTTATTCAGCTGTGTAAAAATCTATAGTTCACTTTCAAATGAAAATGACCCCAAGCTTTACTCACCCTCAAGCCATCCTATGTCAGGTGTGGGTGGGTGGAAGGAGCGAGGACTCAAATGCAGGGAAAGAAGGGCTTTTTATTAACAATAAAAAATAAAACAAAACACAAACAAAACTACCCCGAGGGGGAAAACAGACTTGACAGACTCGACTAGACTTGACTTTAACTAGACTTGACTTGACTTGACAAAAGGGAAACATACGACAGGAAATTTACGACAACGAACCAGCACAGGACTGAAAACACAAGGAGAATAAATAGGAGAGCAAACAAGGCAGGTAACGAGGGAGGACAGGTGGGGCAAATCAACCAATAATCAGGTAACAAGGTAGGCGGGGTCAAGACAATAGACATGAGCACATGGCACAAAGAAACCTGACAAGCCATGTGCTCACACCAAACAAAACAAAAAACACAAGCACATGGCCAATGAAGACAAATCACAAGCCATGTGCTTACACAAGACGAGACACGAACACGTGACTATGAAAACTCATAAGCCACGTGTTCACACAAAACAAGACAACATGAGAGCACGCAGCCCGTGAAACACAGACTGCGTGCTACACAAGACAAAACATGAAAGCACGCGGCAGGTGGAAACAACCGCGTGCTACACAAAACATGACAAAACAAGAGACAAAACATGAGACAAGAACGCACGGCAAATGAAGGAACACTCGACCGTGCGCTCACAATAAAAGACAGGACTGGGAGCGCAAGTGTCCGAATCCCGACACGAAACCGAAACCAAACTAGACACGAGTGCCGGGATCCGAACGCCACGCTCCCAACATGAAACAAGGCACGCAGACAAGAGAGCGCACGGCTCGAAAACACTCGAGACCGTACGCTCACACAAAAAACAGGACCAGAACGGGAGTGTCAGAGCTCTGTCACAAAACCAAGAAATAAACTAGACAGAAGTGACAGAACCCTGACATCCTAGGTGTATATGACTTTCTTCTTTCTGATGAACAAAATCAGAGAAATATTAATAAATATTCTGACGCATCTGAGCTTTATAATGGCAGTAAGTGTTACCAAACGAGTATGAGCTTCCATCCTCATCCATCCATCATAAACATACTCCACACGGCTCCAGGGGGTTAATAAAGACCTTCTGAAGCGAAGTGATGCATTTGTGTAAAAAAAAGATCCATTGTAATACAGTTCGTATATGTGGGAAGAAGGAGGCGGGAACCGGCTAACATTCAAACAAAACTTTAATGTCAAAATAAACAAACAAAACCAAAGTAATGCCGGCAGACCCTCGCGGACGTCTGCCGGCCACACAAACATAATAAAACATAACGTAAAGTCCAGGCCTGGTCCTCTCTCGTCCTTCACTGTCGTCGCTCCTCCTTTTATGCTTCCGGAGCTCCTCCGTGAGAGACTCAAGGCCGGTGCGCCTCCCAGGTGGAGCTCATTAACTCTCGCGCCACCGGCCTCGCGCCGTTCCCTCACGGCTCTCGCCCGCCCTGGTCGCCACATCCATATTTAACAAGTTACGAAGTAAAATATCTAGCTTCCGCCAGACTGCCTTCCATATTTAAGTTATGAAGAAAGTGTAAAACTCTTGCAGTTCAAAAAGCTTACGCTACGTCCTACGCCTTCCCTATTCAACTTCTGGAAAAAAGTGTAACTGACGCGACGCCTTTGTAACTTGGAGTACGTTTTTCTTTGGATACGACAGCAAAGAAAGGAAGTATAAATGGATAAAAATAGTATTCAAACTAGTATTCAACTTACGGATAAACTGTAACTGACACAACGCCAGTTTACACTTTCTTCGTAACTTGGAGTATGTTTTTCTTTGGATGGAGGCACTTTCTTGAGCTTCATACTCCTTGGACCCGTTCACTGCCATTATAAAGCTTAGATGCGTCAGGATATTTATTAATATCTCTCCGATTGTGTTCATCTGAAAGATGAAAGTCATATGCACCTAGGATGGCTTGAGGGCGAGTAAACCTTTAATTTTCATTTTAAAGGGAACTAATCCTTTAAAGGGCCATGAAACCCTAAACTAAATTTTCTGATTTTCTGAGTTATGTGTGTTGAACATCATTGAAGTCAATGTTATCATCCATATTTATTGTAGGAGAAAACAACTTCCGTGTTTAAAATTTGTCTTTGTGTCAACGTCACAGGATGTGAAGTTTTCTTGTACTATAGTACGGCGATGGCTCATCGGTGTCTCGTAATTATTCATGAGACTGCGTGTCCTTATCCTATGAGAAGGCACCTTGCTTAATTATTTATGACAGGACGTGTTGATTTCCTATGACAGGCGCTTCAAACAGTGAGATTGCATTAATGTATCAAAACAAGTGTTTGTTTCTGCTTTGTAAGAGTTTCTGCGTCGCATATGTTCTCTTCAATATATTGCAAGTCTTCAACACAAACACGATTCATCCACTGTGAGTGTAACCGGTCTTTACAGGCTTTTAACCTATCAAATGGCTTCAGTAACACTTTAGTATAGGGAACACATATTCACTATTAACTATGATTTTTCCCTCAATAAACTTTTAATACGCAGTAAAGTTTTCCCTACTTTACTGCGTATTAATAGTTAGTAAGGTAGCTGTTAATTTTAGGTTTTGGGTAGGATTAAGAATGTAGAATAAGGTCATGCAGAATAAGGCATTAATATGTGCTTAATTAGTACTAATAAACAGCCAATATTCTAGTAATATGAATGCTAATAAGCAACTAGTTAAAATACCCTAAAATAAAGTGTTACCATGACTTCATATATATTTTCGATGCAGAGAACAAATGCGAATGGCTGTGCATTTATTTGTGCATTAAATTATAGCTGTCACAGGATATTTATATATTTGTGTAATTTATGTGTATATTATATTGTGTGTAATGGTTAATTGCAGTATGCAATTGTGGGAAGTTTTCATGCTTTTAACTCAATGAGAGAGAAATAAAACTGTCTGAATAGAAGCTGTGTGTTGTTGTGTCGTTGGTCTCCACTCCGCAGCTCACTTTTGTAGCATTTTTCAAAACTGTAATGAGATGACTGCTTCTGAAACGGGGTTTCATGACCCTTTAAAGCAGCTGTTGGCCATACTAGATACTGACTAGCTACTTTTAATATTTGTACCTACACGGTGCTGGTTCATGTTTGAAGCACTAGAGTATTTGAAATATGTCCATAACTTGAAACACGCTTGCTCTGGTCAGGATATGAACTGTGATCCATGCTGCAAGTGTTGTTAAACTCATCGAGGCGTTTCCTGCAGGATTTTCATTGATGTGCAGCCTTTTAACATCTCAAAAAATTAGTTTTAGGGTTTCATGACCTTTTAAAGGGTACAGTAATTCCACATCATTGTTTTTTTCAGTTTTTGTAAATACTTCAACTGTTCTTTTTGCACTAGACTAAAAGTATTTGTTTGTTTTAACAGATCTGTGATTTAAAAATGGCGCCACCGGAAATGCTTCAGGACCAGACATGCGCAGTAGCATTCCAGCGCATTTGTTATTGTTTATGTCATTGAAATTGTCAATACTGCAGATTTTTGCAAATGAAATAGCTCATCTGGGTGTTATCTATGATATTCTGAATATAGGCTTTAACTTGAATCCCCATGTGCTATTACAATATAAATTGGATGGTTTTATGGTTTAGTCATGATATCAGGCATGTTGCAGAGATTTAAGTTTAGTCCATCAATCTAAACAGCTGTGGCATTGTTAATTGCAATAATGGAATGTGATTTAGATGCCCCCGCTGTTCGGTTTAGAGCATACAAACATCATTAAAATGATGCCCTAAGCCCTTTTTTTTTTCTCAATTCAAAGACAGACTGGCGAGAGTGTGATGGCCTTTCAAAGCAGCATTAGAATTTCTCTTTCTTTTTATATCTAGTAAATGAATCAAATCTTTATGAATAATACCTAGAAAGTACATTAAAATGTGCTTTTGAGGTTGAGGTTTTTAAGATGGGTATCAGGAATAAAAACATGCTGTATAACAGTTTAATTAATAACATTAACACTATTACATCAAATAATGCTTAGTTCTTGCACATTTAAATAGTTGAAATGACAAATTAGTAATTAACATACTGATATTTGAAAGTACATCAGCTACTGATCTGTTAAGTATTACATAACGATGTATTAATGCAAGTAAAGTGTTACTGATGGTTGCATATTTAGCTATTACTTCTCGATTGCACTGATGCAGCCATAATAGTGTATAATCAGGCTGTCATAAAGTCTCTGTCTGTAAAATATCACTTTAAAAGATCAATTAAGTATCTGCACCTCCAGAGATTTTCTACTGAGGTGGTGAAAAAACAACAACAAAAAAAAACATTTGCTAAAAAGTGCTGACTTGCGGGGTTGACTGCAGGGTTTGTGTCTATTTTAGAGCTCACTGAAAGCACAAATTTGTCTTGATATTTGCTAAATCTCTTACAACTATGTGAGCATGTTTGCAAAGTTGTCAAAATCTGAGTTGATGCTTTTTAACAAGATAATACAACACCAAAGCAAGGAAATATAAATGGATAAAAATATGATCTGAATACAGACAAGGAAATAGACATTACCTTCACATCTATCAAGATAAACAATATTAGAATTTACTGAAGCCAGGACAAAGCCAAAAATGAAACATTTTCATAAACTGAAGTAAAAGTAAATAAAAACCTAAAAACAAAAACAAAAACATTGGAACATTGGTTGAAAAACTGAAGACAAAAACGCATTCATTCATTTTAAAACAAATTACGCTAATTAGTGTGTTACATTTTATCAGAAGTAATAGTTACTGAGGTAAAGTTTTACTATGTTAGTTGCTGTACATATCACGGCAGTTCAGATGAGTAAGTGTCACGGTTCCAGTCATTCCCGGACTACACTTCCCATAATCCTCCCTGCCAATCACCTGCACTCACTACACCAATCAGCTACAACTATCACCACACCCAGATGCAGCACATTACCTGGACTATTTAAGCCATGCACTTCCTCACACTCATTGCGAGGTCTTGTTAACTCTTTTTACATTTCTGAGCGTTCATCATTCTGTTTGTCTGCCTGTTATTGTCCCAGTCTGTTCCCCTTCTACGATTCTCTGCTGCCTGCCTTTGGACTGTTTATTGTTTACTGGACTTGTGATTGATATCTGCCTGCCCTGACCTATTGCCTGTACCTCGACTACGATTCTGCCTGCTCTCTGCCATTACTGTCTGCTGTTGTTCCACCATTGCCTGTCTGACTACGAACTATCTTTAATAAAGCTTGCAAATGGATCCTACCCTGAGTCCCGCCTCGTTACAGTAAGTGGCGCTAAAATATTAATTATTTATCATATTTGAAATGAATGTATCACATACACTAAACCCTACCCTAAACCTAACCAGTAATGTGAGAAAAAGCAAACGCTGTTACACTGTTATACACTGTTCAAAAAAATTAAAGGAACACTTTGAAAACACATCAGATCTCAATGGGGAAAAACATCATGCTGGATATCTATACTGATATGGACTGGGTAATGTGTTAGGAACGAAAGGATGTCACATCATTAGATGGAAATGAAAATGATCAACCTACAGAGGACTGAATTCAAAGACTTGAAAAAAATGATGCAGCAGGCTAGTCCATTTTGCTGAAATTTCATTGCAGCAACTCAAAATGGTACTGAGTAGTTTGTATGGCCCCCACGTGCTTGTATGCATGCCTGACGACGTCAGGGCATGCTCCTAATGAGACGACGAATGGTGTCCTGGGGTATTTCCTCCCAGATCTGGAACAGGGCATCACTGAGCTCCTGGACAGTCTGAGGTCCAACCTGGCGCCGTCGGATGGACCGAAACATAATGTCCCAGAGGTGTTCTATTGGATTTAGGTCAGGCGAGCGTGGGGGCCATTCATTGATATCAATTGCTTCATCCTCCAGGAACTGCCTGCATACTCTTTCCACATGAGGCCGAGCATTGTCGTGCACCAGGAGGAACCCAGGACCCACTGCACCAGCGTAGGGTCTGGCAATGTGTCCAAGGATTTCATCCCGATTACTAATGGCAGTCAGGGTGCCATTGTTTAGCCTGTAGAGGTCGTCCCTCCATGTATATGCCTCTCCAGACCATCACTGACCCGCCACCAAACCGGTCATGCTGAATGATGTTACAGGCAGCATAACAATCTCCACGTCTTCTCCAGACGCTTTCACGTCTGTCACGTGCTCAGGGTGCACCTGGTCTCATCTGTGAAAAGCACAGGGCGCCAGTGGCGGACCTGCCAATTCTGGTGTTCAATGGCAAATGCCAATTGAGCTCCACGGTGCCAGGCAGTGAGCACAGGGCCCACTAGTGGATGTCGGGCCCTCAGGCCACCCTCATGAAGTCAGTTTCTGATTATTTGGTCAGAGACATTGCTGGAGGTCATTTTAGGGCTCTGGCAGTGCTCATCCTGTTCCTCCTTGCACAAAGGAGCAGATACCGGTCCTGCTGATGGGTTAAAGACCTTCTACGGCCCTGTCCAGCCCTCCTAGAGTAACTGCCTGTCCCCTGGAATCCCCTCCATGCTCTTGAGACTGTGCTGGGAGACACAGCAAACCTTCTGGCAATGGCATGTATTGATGTGCCATCCTGGAGGAGATGGACTGCCTGTGCAACCTCTGTAGGGTCCAGGTATCGCCTCGTGCTTCCAGTAGTGACACTGATCCTAGCCAAATGCAAAACTAGTGAAAAAACAGTCAGAAAAGATGAGTAGAAAAAAATGTCAGTGGCCTCCACCTGTGAAACCATGCCTGTTTTGGGGGTCGTCTCATTGTTGCCCATCTAGTGCACCTGTCAATTTCAACACCAAAGCAGCTGAAACTGATTAACAAGCCCCTCTGCTACTTAACTGACCAGAACAATATCCCAGGAGTTTAAACGATTTGATGCTATTCTCTGATTAAAAAGTATTCTTTTAATTTTTTTGAGCAGTGCATATAAAAACATATTTGCTGAAACAAGCATGCTGTCTTAGCTTTCTTGCTTCTTGCTCTTTTGTGAAGTGGTGTGACTTGTGTTTCACCGGACTCGTCCCAAGTAACTCCGTATCACAAGTGCAACACTGTACCACGTGAACTATCAAGCAAGTTTACTATGTCCATAAAAAGCCATACATTCGGAGCAGATTATGTGGTGCAAACATTAAAATGTATTTGTGACCCAGGACCACAAAACCAGTCATGAGGGTCAATTTTTGACATTTAGATGTATACAAAGCAGAATAAATAAGCTTTCCATTGATGTATGGTTTGTTAGGCTAGGACGATATTTGTTCGAGATACAACTATTTGAAAATCTGGAATCTGAGAGTGCAAAAAAAAAAATCTAAATATTGAGAAAATCACCTATAAAGTTGTCCAAATGAAGTTCTTAGCAATGCAAATCCACTCAAAAAAATGCATTTTTTATATATTTATGGTAGGAAATTTACAAAAATTAAACATGATCTTTATTTAATATCCTAATGATTTTTAGCATAAAAGAAAAATCGATAATTTTGACCCATACAATGTATTGTTCGCTATTTCTACAAATATACCCGTGCGACTTATGACTGGTTTTGTGGTCCAGGGTCACATTTGTTTACCAATAATGCCCTATGTTAAAAGTGTTGAGGTCATCCACCCCATAATCATAATTTATGTGAATGTTGTTGGTGTCTATTTCATATGGATACTGCTGTGAAATGTATGAACAGGTTTGTCTTTGCATTTTTGCAGAAATGTAGGCTGAGTCATATATCCAATGAGACTGGGTTGAGAACAACCCTGATTAGAGTATTCTAGAAAAAGAAGAACAGGTTATCAAATTTTTCTTTGTATCAAAAGAGAGAGAGAGAGAGAGAAAGATGTTGTACACCAACATATACTTTTAGGTCATTTTTGTACTTTGTAAATTTTTCTGACAGTGTGGGTTAAACACCATTAATTCACCAAAAGTGTCAGACCTTTATAGTGTCAGACGTGGGTGACAAAATAAAGGGTTCTGTTAACAACACTGTCAACCACACAGTGCAAGAGTAAGCAAACAACATGCCCTCTATTCAGCCCAACACCCCCAGGAGCACATATGAGGCCCAAAGGGTAAAACTGTCAGTCATCTGAGCATGATGGGACATCCATTCTTGGTCTTCTTGCTCCCAATCTGAACACACAATATACTGCCCTGGTGACTTTCCTCCCAATGCAGGGGGTTAGACGTCAGTATTGGCTCTCCGATGGCAGTCTGCCAACACTCTCCAAAGAGAGCTCCTGTTATAGCTCTGAACATGCAATTAAATCCTAACCTGAGCAGCTTGGTATTGAGGGCTGGGATGGAGCCAGCATTGGGACTGAAGCTGTGAAGGAGAGACAGGCTTTTTTCTGTGAACTCATCCGCCGGCTAATCCCAAGCTAACAAACTGCCGTGGCTGGATTCCCAGGCTAGATGTGAATGTCACTGTGAGGTCAGGGAGCGTTAACTCAACCACGGGGAGAAAAGTAGCTTCTTCTCTTTCATTCTGGGCAGGATCATATAGAAGAGTGTGCCTTAAACATCTTCCTTCTGACATTGACTGTGAGGGCAGAAACACACTCTACACGAGTTTAAAAAAAAAATTGAAGAAACAGATTAAATGGGTTGACGATAACAGTCATCACATTAACCAAAGCGATTAGCGCATGTCCTCCAGAATGATGAGTTTGCATTAAATTCTGGCTTGTGTTATTTCCAGATTGCATTCTCCATTCTTCTTCCTATTATTCCTTGTTATTTCTAGCATGACAGAAACCTACTGATAAGCTTATCCTCAAGGATGCTGATGTTATAAATAGTAAAACACCAGAAAAAGTAGTTCATATAACTAGTTCAATATATTCGAAGGCCGGCTTCAATGGTGCAACACACCATCACCAGAATTATCCCACCCCTTCATTCTAGATTAATGTGAAACCAGATTTTAATGATATATATATATATAAAACTGCCAAATGCATTGGCTTCATACTCTTAATATTAGGCTACAATAGAAATATTTTATTTGAGGGCAATCTGTTTCCCAAAGTCACATTTTGAATAGCCTATTATATGTTAATATGAACTTCCTGTGCCACAAAGACTGCAGCTCTACTGAGTATGCTTTTCCAGTATTTTAGAGGGCTAGATAGTTGGTTATTTCACTGTACTGGTAATCAACTATATTAATATGAACTGCAGTCCATAACTTTTTTTTGTTCAAAATTTACAAAAACATTATGTAATGAGCGAGTACATCATGAATCCATTTTCCAAACTGTGTTTTTGTCTTTTTCTGAATCACTATGGTACGCCTATAATAAGTGTTTATATTCTGATTATTTTAGACTGGTTCGGGTTTGAAACAGAGAGAAGTAGCTCTGGCTACAATGTTTTTCCACAAGACACATGCAGTAAAGCAGGCACACTTAATTACTTTTGGTGGTGGTGGCATCATGTTAACTTTGTTAATGGCAAAACGGCAGAAATGGTACATCTAAACCTTGTGACACACCAAGTGAACATCAAAGGACTAGTGGCAATGAAAGCGACGTGTTGTCGCCTCACGTCACATGCATCTGGACCAACAGGTTGTGCTTGAACACACCGCAAAGACTATAGCCTTGGGGTTTCAATGGAGGTGTCTCCGCTAAGTAAATCCCCATAAGCTTTCCATTCCTCAGCATGCTCATTTTTTCCGGTTGGGTACACCAACGAGGAAGGCGGTTCACCATTGGTTGAATTTAATTTCTCATTCAGTGCAGCTCAGGATGAAAATAAGCCGTCAATCGTAAGATTGCAGGGTGAGCTTGTGTCTGTTGATGCTGAAGAATTACCTGGGCTTCCACCAGTGGGTGTGGCTGCTCTAACTGAGACTGATGTTGAGATGGCTGTTGTGCTTGCCCGGGCTGCTGCACACCTCAGGCTTGCTTGTGTTCCTCCACTTTTCCCTAAAAGTTCGCAGTTAGATGATTGGTTTCGAATGCATCCGCCCTGCATGCCATGGCCACCCTGTAGGTGCATCAGGCCAAGGCATTAAGAGACATGCATGAAGGTAATCCCAACTCAGCACTCATGCAGGAGCAGCACTTTGCAACCGACCTTGCCCTACGGGCAATGAACGTCACGGCACTCAGTCAGGCGATGTCCACTCTGGTGGTTCAGGAACGACATCTATTGCTCAATCTTGTGGAGATGAGGGAGGCCGAGAAAGTGCCCTTTCTCTATGCCACCAGCTCACAAGCAGGCCTATTTGGTGACATCGTGGAGGACTTTGACCAGCAGTTCTCGGCAGTGAAGTAACAGACGGAGGCAACCACCTCCAGGCCCTGAGGACCCGCACACCGTCTATCCACCACTTATGACCTTCCCCTGTGGCTGCTGCACCGGCTCTGCCACGGCCAAAGCTGGCAGCCTGACTCCAACGGAAGGCCCCTCGCAATAAGGTGTCGCCACCTGCCAGCCAGCCCAGCACTAAGAACCCTAGATGGGCTTTGAAGCATTCCTGAGGCAGGCGACCCGGAGTTGATAGAAACTGTTCCACCCAGCCTGACCCAGAAGATGGTATGGGCAATACATCAAAAACATTTTCATTCTCACATGAATTTGTGTTTAAGAAATTTATGTTTGGCTGAGAAGGTGACGCCAGACATCAAAGGGGCTATGACGCTTTCTTTTTCAGGGAAAGAGCAGTTTCTTGGGACACACACATGCAATCAATGCATATGGCCCTCATTCTCACAACAGCGATGCATCAAGCACTGGCAGTGGAAGTGTTACGGATGTGAGCCTCTCACCTTCTTGCACTTAACTGCAGCACACAAAACATTCTGCACCTGCAGTCGGGTAATTGTGATGTGTTACAAAGACACACAGCTTCTTGAACCGCTGCAGGCCGATCGCATTGCGGGCTCTTGAAGCAAGATAGTTGTCTCAACACTTTACAGCCACATCCATGAGATCTGGATGCAAAGCTTCCTGACATGGCAGCCCCTGCTCAACCTCACTGTGATGGATCCACTACTGGTACGTCACAATTGAAACTGTGGTTCCATAGGCGCCCCTCATGCAGAGGTTGACCCTTACTTCATTGTACCGAAGAAAGATGTTGAGTTTCGGGAAATCTTAGATCTGCCAGTATTGAATTCAAAATTATTGGTTCACAGCGATGGACCACAAGGATGTTCCTTCGACACAGACCATTCCTACAGTTTGCCTTCGATGGACCAGCGTATCAGTACTGGGTCCTCCCCTTCAAGCTCTCCCATTCACCTCGCATCCTCATGAAAGTTGCAGAGGTTGACCTTCCTAAGGGAGCAGGGCATTTACATTCTTAACCATCTTGACAACTAGCTACTTCTAGCTCACTCTTAAGATCTGCATTCAGCGGTGTACACAGGGAACTGGTGCTCGAATGCCTCAGCTGGTTGGGGCTGTGGGTCAACTGGGAATAGAGAAAGCTCTGCCTGGTGAAGAGCAACTTTTTTCTCAGTATGAAGTTGGACTCTGTGACCATGATAGCACATCTCAAACCAGAACATGCTCAGTTAGTGCTGAACTGCTTGAAGTCAGAGATTCCTGGGGCGTATGGTGTCCTTGGCAGTGGTTATACCACTCGGGTTGATGCATGAGACCACTTCAGCACTGGCTTCTGACTCGAGTCCCGAGATGGGCATGGTAACGTGGTACATATCGGGTGACCATCACGCCAATCTGTCGCCATGCTATCACTCAGTGTTGTGCAATATATATTTTTTAATCTTATATCAGTTTTATTATTAAAAAGAATTGTATTGTTTGTTTGATGCTAAATATATTCGACAGCATAAGGAGCTGTCTGCTCCTTCTGTACTTTGATGTCATACACCAGTTGGTCTGAGGAGCGCCACTTCAAGTCGAACACACCTAATATCATTATGCCATGTGGATTTTTTGGTTCTTGTGTCATGTTTTAATTGGTTTATTGTCTTGTCAGGTGGTTATCTGTTCTGTCTTCTCATTGGTTCATTTTCTTGACTACATTCAGGTGTTTCTTGTTTTGTCATTAATCCATGTGTATATATAGCCCTCATGTTTTCCTAGTCTCTGATCTAGCATTGTGTAACCAGCTGTTGGTGAGTGTTCAGGGCTGTTCATATCAAGTCAAGCTTAAGTCTGCTCAGTGTTTGTCTTGGTTTAGTTCTATTTAATTTGTTTCTGGTTTTGGTTATTACATAAAACTGCACATGGGTTCAACTCAATGGATTTACAGTACAAGAACAGACTGTAAGTTAGGACATTAACTCATAATATGAGCTAGGTCTCAATTCACATGAGTACCAATGGCATTGAAGATGTCAAAGCTGGTATGATACGTCAAAAGGTGCAGTTTTTTAATTTAACACAATCCTAAATTAGACAATTAAATTTTTTGGAATACTTGATTGATCAATCTCGTACCACAGACTCACATTCTCGCTTCATAGAAACACAGCTGGGACCATCTTGTGTCTCAGTTAACCTTGAGGACTTCAGTATTAATATTATGATAATAATGTTGCAGTGTTTGTATTGTTGCTGGGCCATTTTTCCCCTTAGAAGAATCTTTAAGATAATATATGCAGTAGGTAAAATCCTAAAATCAACAAAACCCTATTTCATATCTACATATTTATTTGGTGAGTAGCAATGTAATAAATGGGATCATGAACACTCAGCTGGTCATTATAGGAAAATAAACCCCTTCGGGGTGATACAGGACCCTCCATTCCATAGAGGGATGATGATCAGGGTTCATTTTGCGATAATGTCTGTCTGATTGTACATTAACATGATCTGGCATCAACC
This sequence comes from Anabarilius grahami, assembly GCA_003731715.1. Classification (NCBI taxonomy): domain Eukaryota; kingdom Metazoa; phylum Chordata; class Actinopteri; order Cypriniformes; family Xenocyprididae; genus Anabarilius; species Anabarilius grahami. Next base: position 3,424,413 of record RJVU01059915.1, read on the forward strand.
TTCCTCCACTCAGCAATGAATCCTTCCTCTCCAGCATGGGTTTCTGTATATGAGTGCCACACTTCATCAGACACTCACACCTCTGTCTCTTTTCATCCTTCCAGCTGTTCAAATGAGAGCTCAAATTAATCATCACTCATCAAGTACTGGGTGGGGGTGGGAGGTGACCGGACATGGGGCACAATATATAACATGTGTAGCCAACCAGAAGAGAGTTGATGGGAGGACTGCCACCTGTGTTTCCTCCCCTTGTCAGTTTAGCTTGCACCTGTAATGGATGGAGCTCACTCATGCAGATCTTATAGGCCCACAAGTCTATTAAATACCGGTGGTGCTGATGCATCAAACATATTTGCCTTCTGGAGAGCATTCTCTGCAGTGCTGTGGCATGTTTATATATGTGTTCTCCCTCCTTATCANGGTGAATCTTACAAAAAATGTCAGGGTCATATTTCACCCAACCCAGACTCATTGTAAGAATGTGCCTGTGCTCTGCAAAATGATTTTGTTGTTTTGACACTTTCAAAGTAAAATGTCCAGTGAGTGTCGCTAAAGGCACATTCAGTTTAATCCAAAACAAATGCATGTGAATCTGGTAAGTTTCACATTGATCTGGCAGTTTGGAAATTAAATGTCCTGTGAGTGGCACTAAAAGCTTAATTACGGTTGAAAATAACGCACCACCTTCACTAAACACTACCCTAAATCTAACCAATAGTGTCAACAAAAGCAAATGTGACACAAATGCATTTGCTGAAGCAACAATCCCATTTTAGTTTGCTTATTAGCATTGTAAGTGTAATGCTGTACCAGGTGAACTACCAAGCAAGTTTACAGCATAATGAAATCCATATGGAGCTGGTTATGTGATGTAAATATCAAATGTACTCTTTACAAATAATGCACTATGGTAAAAGTGTTTTAAGGTGATAGTTGTAACATGCACTTTGGAATCTGCCTGCACTCTCACTCTCTGACATGGGCTGTGTTCGAAATTGCCCCCTTTACCCTTATAGGGCACTATTTGAGGGGACATCCATTTGTCGTGTTGTCCGATTCCATAGTGGATGTTATCTAGTACACTCATTCAATCCCACAATGCACAGAAATAACGAATGTACAACCAATGTACGCTCAACAGCTAGAGAATACCTACCCATAATGCACTGTGAGAGTCGTGCACCGAATAATCCCCGCATCAGATCAGAAGATGGTGCCCGCTGCTGAATCATCCATCCAACTATTTTCCAAACCGCTGGTCCAATGTGGGTACAGTGTAATATTATAGAGGTATAAATTCCTTTTTAATTGATTATAAATTTTTTTTATTATATAACGTTTCCATGAGTTCAAGGTAAATCTTTTTATCTTACTACTGGAGCTGCCAGTTTGCTACGTTTCAAATGATTATTAAACAGCAGCACAAACTATGCAAAAGCAGCAACCCTTTCGGTGCACCCAGTGTCTGAATTCCCTTATTCATTTTCATTCACTCCCTCAAGTGAACTATGTTAGTGGACTAATATAGGAAATAGTGAATGAGGGTATAGGGGGCGATTTCATCACAATCACATTCTCACACTCACCAGTATACTGATCACACTCACCTACAGCTCGTTATCCGCTTTTTTGGAATCCATCTTAAGCTCCATGCTGACACTCAGTCTTTGTCTTCTGTTATTCTCCAGTGAAAAGGACTTGCCTGTATGCTCGATGAGCTTTTGATTCCCAATCAAACTTGGTTTAATGAGATAAGTGTTTCTGTGAACTTTGAGTTAGATACTTACCCGCTTTACTTACCTGAGCCTTTATGGACCTTTCTAACTTGTGGATTTGAAAGAGACTTTGTTACCTGTTTATATCCTTAGTTCCTGTTTTGTGGTAGATTTACCTGTTTGTCAATACATTTCTGCACCTGGGTTCCTCTACAATCTTCTGTTTTAGTGTGTGCCATTACAATAGTATAGTATTCAGTCACACTTCAGATTAGGGTCCAATTCTCTCTATTAACTAACTATTAACTATGCCGTTTGCTTCAATAAATTCCTGATCACTGCTTATTAATGGTTAGTAAGGTAGTTGTTAAGTTTAGGTATTGGGTAGGATCTGTGTTGGGAGAAACGCATTACAAAAGTAATTATTTCACAGTAATACACTATATTGCCAAAAGTATTGGGACACCCCTCCAAATCACTTCCATAGCCACATGTGTATAAAATCAAGCATCTAGGCATGCACACTGCTTCTACAAACATTTGTGAATGAATGGGTCGCTCTCAGGAGCTCAGTGAATTCAAGCATAGTACTGTGATAGGTTGCCACCTGTGCAATAAGCCCATTCGTGAAATTTCCTCACTACTAAATATTCCACGGTCAACTGTTAGTGGTATCGTAACAAAGTGGAAGCAATTGGGAACAACAGCAACTCAGCCACGAAGTGGTAGGCCACGTAAAATCACAGAGCGGGGTCAACACATGCTGAGGCGCAGAGTGCGCAGAAGTCGCCAACTTTCTGCAGTGTCAATAGCTACAGACCTCCAAACTTTGTGTGGCCTTCAGATTAGCTCAAGAACAGTGCGTAGAGAGCTTCATGGAATGGGCTTCCATGGCCGAGCAGCTGCATCCAAGCCTTACATCACCAAGTGCAATGCAAAGCGTCGGATGCAGTGGTGTAAAGCACGCCGCCACTGGGCTCTAGAGCAGTGGAGACGTGTTCTCTGGAGTGACGAATCACGCTTCTCTGTCTGGCAATCTGATGGATGAGTCTGGGTTTGGCGGTTTCCAGGAGAACGGTACTTGCCTGACTGCATTGTGTCAAGTGTAAAGTTTGGTGGAGGGGGGATATGGTGTGGGGTTGTTTTTCAGGGGTTGGGCTTGGCCCCTTAGTTCCAGTGAAAGGAACTCTTAATGCTTCAGCATACCAAGACATTTTGGACAATTTCATGCTCCCAACTTTGTGGGAACAGTTTGGGGATGGCCCCTTCCTGTTCCAACATGACTGCGCACCAGTGCACAAAGCAAGGTCCATAAAGTCATGGATGAGTGAGTTTGGTGTGGAGGAACTTGACTGGCCTGCACAGAGTCCTGACCTCAACCCGATAGAACACCTTTGGGATGAATTAGAGCGGAGACTGCGAGCCAGGCCTTCTCGCCAACATCATTGCCTGACCTCACAAATGCGCTAAGAATGGTCAAAAATTCCCATAAACACACTCCTAAACCTTGTGGAAAGCCTTCCCAGAAGAGTTGAGGCTGTTATAGCTGCAAAGGGTGGGCTAACTCCATATTAAACCCTACGGATTAAGAATGGGATGTCATTAAAGTTCATGTGCACGTAAAGGCAGGCGTCCCAAAACTTTTGGCAATGTAGTGTATATTACTTTTTGCTGTAACACAGTAATATAACACATTACTGATAAAATTTGTGTAATATTATATTCGTTACAATCTCGCATCGTAACGCACATTACAACAACGCATTTTAACCCGAAATTAAGTGGTGTTAGTTTTATTTTTTTACCAACACCTCAAGACATTTCAGCTCCAGACAAAAAAAATCTGTGGGTAAAATAGTATGTCTATTTCCTGCTGCTGGAATTGGATGGTTGAGATGACTTCAGAGACAGATTCTACATTTGTGAGATGGACTACTCCCATTATTTTCAGAGAAAAGGACAAGAACGTAATAGTCAAGTGCAATATTGAAATCAACCTGTGGCACTGAGGGAACTATCTAGAAATAGCACTTGAAAAAACACCTGAATTGGTGCCACACTAACACTAGATAACCGAGAGAGCTTCAGGGTCGGAGAAGAGAAAGAATGCGCTGGACAAGAGCGTTGGCAAGACAAAGCAACAGATGCAGAAATGAGACTATCCTCCAAAAAAAAAAAAACTACCCTATAGGTCATTTTTCAAGCACCTTATTACGACCTATATTTACGTTTTAAAATCATGCACCCTCTAGCTGGCGTAAAAATAATGACAGTGTTATGCCTGTTATCGTAAAATGACGTATGACTGTCGTTACCAATCAAAATGAGTGTTCATTTAAATGCAATGTGTGGACTTTTTACACCATTTGTCCTATTTCCATTTAGCAAAACTCATTTTTTTATTAACAACTACACCCACCTAGTGATTTATAGTGCATATACACTTTGAGTACATGTGTTCCCTGGGATCGAACCCACAATCACATGATCAGATGATTGCATATTGTTATATATTGCAATGCTCTGCCATTTGAGCTACGCAAAACCCGAAAAATGACGCAGATAAAAGGGTACAATGCATTAAAATGAAAGTGTCCTGTTGTCGATAGGGGCACAACTTTAGTAAACATTCCTATGGGTCGTATTTCAGGGAAGTGACAAACGACTTATATAGGCGTATTAGTTGGAGAACATGTTGGCAGAAATACAAGTGAGCCGCGAGCACACATTTGTTTGTGCATCAATAATAACGGACTCGCACATGCCTAATGTATGACACGTGTATGTCTCTGTAATCATCTTTACCTTCATTAAAATCGTCATTCATCAACTTTATTAGCAACACTGATTTTCTTTAACCAACTGAGAGATGTAGTTTGAGTATACTATGTTACTGATGCGCTTGGGTGTTTTGAGCCGCCGTTCAGTCTGTTTTTCACACAGTGCGATGAGAAATGGCGTGGGCTGCTCCGAAACAATCGCAGAATACGCAGAGAGGTAGTGTTTGTTAATATTTAATTTAACGTATTAATAATATAATTCATGAATTATATTAATATTTTTAAATACATTTTAAATTATCTAAAAAATGTTAAGTTATCTTCAGGCCCCCCTTGAGGATCATCATTATGCTATATCACATCGCCCTCTACTGGATGTATAATGAGCAGCAATAAACTACATTTTAGCATTTTATGCCGTTATACTTCTTTGGTTATTTTGGTGAAAGTAACTCAAAAGTGGTGTAACACATTACAATTCATAGACAGTAATATTGTAATGTAACTAATTACTTTCAAATGACAGTAACTAGTAATATATAATGTATTACATTTTGGAAGTAACTTGCCCAACTCTGGGTAGGATTATGGGATATAGAATATGGTCATGCAGAATAAAGCATTAATATGTGCATTATAAGTACTAATAAACAGCCAACATCCTAGTAATATTCATGCTAATAAGCAAATAGTTAATAGTGAGAATTGGACCCTAAACTGGTGCTACCTAGTATTCTGTAAGAAATGGCACAAAAATAAGTTTTTATTAATCAGTTATCTGACCCTAAATCATAATTTGTGTAAGAAGTTGTTGTTTTTCTGCCACTAGTGTTCATCCAAAAATAAAAAAATAAGGTGTATTTTAGTACTATAAAGAATATTACAATAATGAAAATCATCCTGTCCAGACAACTTATTTTAAAATCAATATAATATTACAATTTTTATTACAGTAATGTGAATGAGACTTTTTCACATTGCAGTAATGTGTTAGGGAGTAAGTAGGTTATTAGAGAGAGGGGTTTACTGTCATAAAACATAGTGTCACTGTGCTTCAAAATAAATATATTTAAGACAAATATATCCTTTTTTATTTCTTTTTTATTTTAGGAATTATGACCTGACCATTTCTTGGCCGTTTTCATGAGATTCACCCAATGAGCTGAGCAGGAATGCTTATTTGGCTTCTGCTATTCAATATTGCTGCCACAAGTTCAGAACAGACAGCACAATGAATGAGCAAAATCAAGTTGTCTCTCAGTCAATGTTTAACCTTGCACAGCCATTCCACGAAAAAATAACTGCGTTCAATGGCATGTTGGAGGTCAGCACATCATCACAAGTGCAATGTTGGCCCCAGATTTAATGAGATTGTGCCAGACTGTCTGTCTCAGAAAACAAAACAACAATCACTTGCTTGTTCTTTTTTGTGTCTTGGCATATTGATTTTGCTGCCACATATTTCCGGTTTTCTGTCCAGGAGAAGAGCCTACGGCTGCACATACCACAATTAAATGAAAACACAAATCTTTTGATAGGCTATTATGCATCCACTATTATATCCAACAATTACAAGATTTTCCTGAAATTAAAGAACTTAAAAAAAAATCCAGACCAAAGATTTTGATGCCAAGGGTAGGGCCATAGCTAGGGTATCCAGTGCTCTGGACAACGACACTCAAATATGATTGTTCCCTTACCATAGACACACTTCCTAAAATACAAGCCATTTATACTGAAAAAAAAAAAAGTGTTATTATGATATCACACTTATTTTTATGCTGTTGAATTTCTGTATTGCATTAAAAATATATATATATTTTTTACCATTGTTAATTGACTGATTTTAAGATTAAATTGATAAAATTCATCTTAAAATAGCAGCGCATTTACAGACTGTTTTTTTTCCTCTAAAATTTTCCATGGTCCCCCATCACCCCCGTTTGGACCCCTGAGTGTCCCCATATCCCAGTTTGAAAACCCTTGGCCTAGACCATTTATGGATTAATTTATGACTGCCCACATTCAACCTCTATTCAATATACAACTTAACAACTTGACCCACCCCAGTGAATGGCAGACAGTGTGAATTATGCATGTGGTCTTCATGAAATGAGCTTAACCAGTCATAAGAGATATAATTTACATATAGAATTCGAAAAGGTGCAGAAGCAAAAACATGCTGTTAAATTTTAAGTCAGAAAGGGAGAAAAGGGTAATGTAAAACTATTTGACTTAATATTACGACTTAAAAAAAAAACTTGTCTTGCATTATAAATGAACTTCACAGAAGAAAAAAAAGCTTCAAAAGTATAGAATACAAACCTCTTTAAGTTGCCCCAGACCGCGCTGTGGTGTAACTTTAGCTAATCTGAGTCCATGGAGCTCAATGGGTGGGAAGGAAGGTTATGCAGTTTTTATACACATTTAACAGTTTATAATCTATTTGATTCTCATTAACCATGCTCCACAGTAGTTTATGATCACCGAAACAGAATGCTCTGGGCCAAAACAGCTGCAAAACCCCCATGTTTCAATTAACAACTCATTTATGGAATTAAAAGATTAAAGAGCACTGCTGGCATTCCATGTTTCTAACTCTAAAGCAAACAGACATGCAACATTCCATTATCCCTCCAGGACACTGGAGCAGTCACAGTAGTAATATGTGCTTTCCAAAGCCAGAGGAAAATTATATTTGATTTAAAGTGGTGTAAATCTTTTCACCAGAGGTGAGATTTATTTCTTTTGCATGTGAAAGTCATTGGAGTGAAAATCATTAAATAATCCTATATTATTTAAATAGTTGCACCACTGTAGCAAATGTATTTTCAGTGTGAAAAACTGCATCATCTACAGTCTAGTCGAACCAAGCACTAAACATGCTAAAATAGTGCTGTGCTGTATTTAAATTGATTATTTATTTGCAGTGCTAAACTTTGTTTATTAGGCTCATTACAGTTTTTACATTACTCAAAAAAGCAAAGAAAAAATGCCTTTTACTGGGAGTGGACAGTGGATCACATGAGGAAATGGAGGGAAAAAAATGTCTCTCTGACATATTGATATTTGCAATTATAAGTTCATCATAATTGTGATCATTTCCAAGCAAAACAGTTGTTGCAGGTGCATTTACAATCGCTTTGTGAATGTGTGAATGTTACAGTGTTACAGTCTACATGGTACAATACTATTATTTTAAAAGAGTAAGAAAAATCCTGTTTGATGTTGCCATTTTAATTCAAACTGAATGGTCTAATCATAGCAACACTATTATTGGACATATTTTCTCTTTACAAACTTCATTAAGTGCAAATACTTTTAAACTTCATAAAGTAAATATTGATCCCTTTAACACACTACTTTGATCTGTGTGTGGTTTGTTCCCTGTGCTCATATATTCAGAGTCAACTCTGTGGCCATAACTTACTGAATACAGATCAATACTGAATGTTTAAAAATCATTCATACAGCTTTACCCTATAGTCCCAGTATATCAAACCATAGCCAAGGCACTTCTGCTGAATGTCAGAAAAGCTGTTGTGTTAGCATTTATTATGAAATTCTTTAATACAAAAGATTTCACTATTGTCATTTTGATTTCATGGTCCTCTCTGGTGATCTGAGAAATATCTGAATATAACTGATGTCACTGGTTTTAGACAAAACACACAGACAATGGAATCTAAAATGAATAAAATTATTGTGTCTATATGTGCATGTAACAGTCACGTAGAAATAAAAAAAACACTTATAATACCATAGCAACTGCATCGCAATGCCCTTGCAACCACTCGCAACACCCTAGCATTGTGGTGGCAACTTCTGCAAGAGAAAGAACCACTCAAATCACAATTTTGATTCAAACCCCCACGCTTTTTTCCTGAATGACAGTGATTCACCTTTGTCTATTAAACCTTTGACAAAATCACACCAGAACAGTCAAATCTGAGTTGGCGCTGTCGCTGACCCAGAGAAAGCAGTTGTCATGTATAAGTATGAAAAAAAAATTTTCCAGGTAACATGGAGAAGGAGTAAACATTAACTTTTTACTTTACTTTGACATTATAACAATACAAAGCAAGTTGAAAATCTGCGAACTTACACTTTAAGCCACTGAGCAGCAGTCTTTGTCACATTTTCTATAGCCTGACCCCTGGACCGACTCTTCTTTAATGCATGAAAACACATTGTAGAATGTGTATGTATTGAAAAAAAAAAAAGGTTTGACACTGACTTCACTTGAAAAGACTATCACGAAAAAGAGCCCAAAACAGACATGCCGCTGTAAGGAGGCGATAAATCATGATCAATAATTTAGATTCTCTTTCTTTTTCTACTTAACACAAAGGCTTTAACATGTGCTACACTAATCAGGAGAGATAGAACATTTTAAAAGCTGCGTCGGAAAGCTTCCATTTTTTTCAAACTACTGCATTAGCAAGTGCTACACGGTGATGTGTTAAGACAACATGTAAGGAGCAAGGACAGAATATTTTAGGTTACAATGTGGTTGTAAAGCGGAAAGTCTGGAAATCTTGCACCTGAGTGTTACTTCTGGCTCAAAAGGCCTAAAAATGTTTGAGAGATGTTAACTTACTGAGTGAAGAAAAAGCATGAATGAATTTGGTGACGACGCTAAAAATGATGCTATCTTCACTTGCAAAAGATAATCTGAGTCAATTATGATCTCGAAAAATTGAGGCACCAAATACCTTTCTTTTTTTTTTCTCGAGTTAGCCTCTGAGAAATTCTGAGAGGCATGTGGGAGATTGGCAAATAAACCATGCACTTATACAATGCAATTATGCCCTTGCCCATAATGGTCCGGAAACATCAACTTTCTTGTCCCTGGGAGCTCTAGCTAACAACTTCTCTACAACACGCCATCCCCGCGGGCAAACACAATGAGAGTGACAAGCCTTCATTAAAGCATCCAAATTCAAATGTTATTCTTAGCCTTGGGAGCACTGAAGCCATATTAAATGAATTCATATGAGACAGGGCCTAGAAGAAAATGGAGTTACACCCCCCTTTCAGTAATACAGTATATCTAGTGTGCCACCACATAGGGCCTATTCATGTGCCACCTTCATTATCAGCACAATCCCTGCAGACAAGCACTACTGAATTGAAAACTCTGCTTAGATTTACAGTTCTGATTAAGGCTTATGTATCGTGTAATTCAAATGCTTGAGATGACAGGCCGGGGAAAGGGTGAATAAATGATTCAGTTAGTTTTTGCTGATGTTTAACACCTTTTGGGAGTGAAAGAACTGGCAATAGAAAAAAAATGTATATTAACTTGTGACGAGAAAATAATCTTTAAATCACTAGAAAGCTATTTTTAACACTGTACTGTATCGTGTCTTACGGTTAAAATGCAATGTATTCAGACTATTGCGCGTGATGAATTAGCAAAACGTCACTGTGCTACGTTATTGGCTTTCTGGCAAGAGCAGTCTCTTCCTTCAGGGTAAAAGGATTTCATAAATATTTTTAAGCTATGCACGTACTGTAAATGTGAAATTCATGTATGTTTAATGCATCGGCCGTGTTACCGTTAAACTCTGAACACAGCAGAGTCAGCAAAAATGTCTCTACTTTAATAAATTGCATACGGTTCAGTAGGGCACAGATCAACATCTAGCATCGATTTGGGAATCTTTTCAAGCACATAGTGGTTTCTCACAATCATTTCTGCAGCGCTTCAAGAATCGCCATTTCTCATACATTCAGGAGTAAGCCTTTTCTTTTTGTTATGGGAAACCTCAAGGTTATGGCGGTCTGATAAATTAGCAGTAACGTGATGATATAGTACCTTTTTCCTGTAGGTTGATGGCCATTTATAACATTCGAGATGAGGTTAAAGTTTTGGAGAGATAAAAACCAATCCTAACTCGGAGATACAGATGACCAATCTCTCATTGTGACTGTGCACAAGCAGCCCAGGTGCTGTGTTGAAATGGCTGGTGGAATTGGCCTACTCTGTCTATGGCAGCTGAACACATTGCTCTGGACAGCTCCTGGCCAAGCTAGTCACAATTCAATCCCCTGACTCATTCATCAAGCACTTGGGGTGTTTGGGTCACAGGCTGGCCAGTTCCCCATCGTCCCGTTCATCCGGAGTCCTCCATCGATAAGAAGACATTAGTCTACATCTGCCAGCTCATCTGAAAGGGCTGGAGTAGTCAGGCAGGATTTGTTTTCAGTTTGACAACCTGCTGTCCACCTGAATTCAAAATCTCCCCAAAGCATTGATTGAAGTAGCCAGATAACAGAATGCTTGTATAATGCATAAGTTCACCATTTGGTTGTGTGAAAAACCCATATACATACATTGCAATTGAGTGGCGTAATAAAATTAGATTGCTCTCATTGGCCCTGTTTTCACCTGGTATTAAGATGCGTTTTGGTTGATTGGATCACAAGTGGACGACACTAAATACAGGTGTGAACGGGGTGTAAAACGTTTTGAGCTTGTCCACTTTCGACCACTTCCAGAGGTAGTCGAAAACACATTCAAGTGACCTTCACAGTTGAAACGCTCATACTCTCCACCAACTGACTTAACGTGTAAACATTATGGGAAGCGCACTAGCCAGATGGGATTTAAACTTTGTTGGCTGAAGATCCAAGTTTGGTTTGAAGATGAAAACCGTACCAAGCATGCTGTATTCCCCCCTTCCTGATTTCTAATACACACTCACCGCGTTCGGTGTGGTCTTGTGGCTGTCAGAGCAGAAACCAAAGCTCATGCTTTCTGTATGTTTTCCGTCGTCTCCGGTCGCATTCATATGTAAAATGCGTGAGCTTATTTTGTCCATTAGATTGAAAGATCTATATACTTATACACTTTCACATGGAATTTGAACACCGACTGTAATCGCAGACTGGACGCGTTTGAGCGCGATCAGTCATAAGTATCAATTTACATTCATAATCGGCCTTACAATCGTTAAGTGTGTGCGCGACTTAAAGCCGCGCACACACTTAGTGGATTCATTATGTCGGACTCACCGCAGGTAACTCATAATCTGCAGTTGTTACTCCTGTCTCCTGACAAAAACATTGCATGCGGCGCCTGTGGAGTGTGGAAAGTTACTGGAGCGCGCAGCCGCACACGTCTCTCAAAAGGAACGTCATGGCAGTGATTGACAAGCCAGAGGGCCAATCGTTTACGCGATGATCGCGTAAACGATTGGCTGATGTTTTTAAGGCCCTACCTCGTGCACAGATGATGTATATTAATAATATTCCTTTCAGTGCACCTAATAAATAGTTATTTTATCAGTTAGTAAAGACAGTTTCAAGTAATATTGCAAAAATGTCTAAAACAAAACATCCTATTTAGCACCTTTAATATCAGGTGGAAACTAAGTCAGCTAAGCTGTCTAAACTGCAAACACCTAAAGTCACCACTTGATTCCATTGTAGACTGGATGTGGAAACTATGCAATGAAGTTGTTCAACATGCATCAAGGCCTTTACAGAGAGTTGAAGTCATACCTCATTGTGTAGAGAAGAGTTCCATTGTCTACCAGTCGCAGAAGTTTATTGGGTGTAGTCATATTGTGGGCTACTGACTTCTTCCCATTGTGGAAGAAAGTATCAGGAGTCCAGATCTTGCTGGCGAGCAAGTTGTTAAGTGGAAGGACCTGCATCGGCCCATCGAACTTCAGCCTCTCATCCCGCCAACTTTGCCGGAAGAACACATCAATCGTGTACTCCTAGGGGGGGGGAAAAAGAATGAGTCAAGACTCTCTGACAGCCCTTTTAAAACTTCACTTCACCCCCCAAGTTTCCCCATTCCACTGATGTAATGTCCTCTTAGTGAGACAGCCTGCGCTGGTGTGTGAAGCACTTCACCAATCTCTGCAAATGACTCAAGAGCGGGAAAAAGATTCTGACTTCTGCTCAGACTTGACATTTAACAGAGCTTCCTGTTTGGCTGGCCATGATTGGTTGAGATGCTTTTCTCAGTTGTACACTTCAATAATTCATCGCACTTTAAGGAGAGATACAGCCTTGTCGGTGTGAGATCCTTAAGGCTCCTTCAAAAGTTCAAACTCGAATGATTGCGTTTTCACAGCTGTCGCTGGAGGGATAAAACAAGCTTTTTTCCAAGAGTTATCTCTCTGACCATATTGCCAGCATGGAACAGGGGACACTGTCCTCAGTAAACCTTTGCTTGGTTGGGAGAAGGAATCATCTCAAATCCACAGTGTCTTTTCCAGTGATGAGTATTGCTCATGTTTTATGACCTCCATTATTGATGATGCAATCCTCTACAGGTCCTCTATGGGAACAAACATCAAAAGAAATCTTGTCTGCTAGCATTTGCTTTTAATAAATCATCTAATGCCATGAATAAAAATAGTGGCAAAAATTCAAAGTTCTTCATGAATGTTGAAATCTTTAGAGGGCAGCATTAATCACTGAGTAGGTTCTGTAACTGATTCTTGTAATTAAGTATGCAACCGCAAACAATTACAGGACATGTCTCTTTTTTATGTTCTGCATTTCAACAGAGAACTATGCCTTTTTGGACCTTGTGAAGACACGCTTCACAAGGTCCAATTTGCTGGAATGTTATTTGAGAATCCAATTTGTTGGAATGTTATTTGAGAAGCAACAGACGAAAAAATATGTTGCTAAGTCAATCAGAAATGACAAGAAGCTCCAGCACGAAGGCGGAAAACAAGTCAGATAAAATCACTCATTACAAATGCCTCCTAGCCTTCAGTAGAAGGTTTTGCCACCATGGCACAAATCATACTGGCTGTTGCTCATTGAATGATGGTTGCAGCATTAAAACATGTATGCTCCTCATGCCTCTGTACATCATTTATTTAGTAAGATCCAGATTTCAGTCTGAAGTTATTTTCAGATTACTCGAAGTGCCTACAGATTTTTAATCTCCACACCATGATAAGTGAGGAACAAAGTGAAAGCTGACATCAAATTACATCTTCATAAAAAAGCACAGGAATAAGTTCAAGCAGGGTTTTCATAATCAATTTCAATGCTTTTTAAGAGTGAACATGAAATTAATACAGATTAATACCAGAATAATCCCAAACAATCTCAAAACGCATCATGTATCACAGATTGTTTTTAGTCACTAAGACAGGCTAGGACACACTTTCGACAAGGCCTTGGAACTTAACGCGGCTTATCAGCAAAACAGGGAGTGGAGCTGGAGCGGAGTGATTACAGAATGCTTTGAGCAAGGAGGGGAAATTACCGTCGCTCCACTACACTCACATACTTTGCTCAGAGTCCCCTTAACTCAGCAGAGTGAATATAATTTAATCGTCTTCTGTCTCGAATTTAAGACCTCTACAAATGATTAATATAATTAAAGACATTTTTAATGCTATTTAAGATATTTAAGACTTTTTACAGCCTTACATGTTAATGAATTTAAGATATTTTAATACTGTTTAAGGGCCCTGTGAAGTGCTTGTAGCCTAGAAATGCGTTAAAAATTTGTTGGGTCAGGTAATATACAGTAAAATACTGTTTCTATTTTGAAGTGAAAAGTTCAAATTAGATCCATGGGGTAAGATGACCCATTCAGGGTTGAGACAGAAGCTCCACAGTGGGGTCATTATTTATGAATAATTATAATTCAAGGAGATATTATTTAATAATTCTATGAATTAGATGCACGTTTCAAACTATTTCCTTCTTCATCATGACCTACAGACCAATGGTGTTGAATCATTCAACCTAATTAATAGTTTATTGATATTTTGACATTGCTTTAATTAAATATAGCCCTATATAAATATTCACAGAATTGCATTTTATTCATGCATTTATGCAACTGTTGCTTATTTTGTCTGTCCTTATTGAACTAAACTGTTTGATAGAAAGAATGGGATAATGTTAAGTCTCTTTGGAGCACGCACTTTACAAAACACAGACAATTGCAAAAGCTCATATGAACTACTGGCCCTGAATATTTCTTTCATTTTGAGTCTTACATAGATTGTGTTTGTTCATTCTAAAAACTGTGCAAGACTTCAGTGAAGTTTAGCATATAAAATAAGACAGTGGGAAGTAAATAAAAATATTAAAAAAGCCTGATAATAAATTATGCACAATACTGCATACTGGGTTCTCCAAGACAATATTTCTCACCATAATATAGACAAAAATAAAAACAAAACAATGCAAATATTGCAAAGGCCCTTTGCTATGAACCTATCAAAAATGACACTTTGATAGATGATGTACTACACCTCTCCTTCTGCTCAGAGTTTTTTTTTTTTTTTTTCTAATTTGCATATATTTAATGATATTTGTTTATAGCTAGTACCTACAAGACTGATGTTCCCTTTATGTAGATGTTAACAAATCAGCACTAACATGGTTTCCGCTGCATGATTTCATAAAGTAACAAATAAATACAGCACTATTGCTTCAAGGCAAATTGAAATGGGACAAGAAACAGAAGTTTATGGTTAATGAGAATGATTGTGACAAGGTGTTAGGCGAAGACCAATGGTCACTTTGGAATGCGATCAGACATGCGATGAGAGGGTCATTTGCTTGAAGCTTTTTCAGAAAGCTGTACAGAAGGCTGTTGTTTTGGTCAGACAAAGGAGAAATGTGTCATGTGGATAAACAGTTAGTGCACATGACCCTATTTGCCATGCTGTGGTGATCATATTTTCCTCATTTTCTTTATTTGTTACTACTGACACTTTCAGTAGCTCCTCACTGCAGTACATGAGATCCAGGGGGTGGAGACGGGTAGGTTTAATGATCAGTGTTTGGTGTAGGCAGTCAGTACTGTGATAGACATGACCAATAAAATCTTAAGAATCGGCTTCAGGGTGGCACTGGCTTGGCTCCTGACGTCACATTTGGATGTGGGCCAGGTTGGATGTCCACCGCAGGCTGCAGCAAGACGCTTCTCATATGTAAAGTGGGAGGAGTTGGATCTAGATCCAACCTCGCCCCCTGGATCTTGTGTTCTCGACACTTTTGCAGATTGATGCAAGGGTTTTCCAACTGGGGGTAAATGGGAAAATTTTAGAGAAAAAAAGTAATTTTAAATTTTTTAATTTAGGATATAAATTATTTATTTATTTATTTTTAAAGTATACAATTCTTTTATGTTAAAATACATTCTCTGAACCCAGTTTATTGTTCTACCACCATTAGTATGCCATTCATGGGTTTATCTTCCCCAAAGGTGTAAATATTGAACCCCTCAGGCACCATCAAAACATTGAGACGGTCCGCTCAGATCTGTCAATCTCTTTCCAGCTCAACCTATATCAAGTGTTTGTGGCATGGCTACTCTAGTAGACTGACCCAGAGGGTTTTTAGCTGGTGTGGGACCATGTCTGATGCATTACATGAAAAAAGAAATTGGCTTCGGTTACATAAGTTCAAAACAAAATGTGCATTGTGATGCAACACGCTACAATGGTTGCTTCAATACAACATCATCATGTATCTGCTCAGAAAGACAAATGTACCAGTTTATAATGTTTACTCAGCCTCAAAGAGTTGTAGTGTGCATAACCGGTCCTACTCGACCCGCTCCGACTGGGAACGAACCAGCATGGGAGGTGGCCGCACAAACAAGGACTCTAAAGACCACAGTCTCTAGTGAGCCTCTTGAGGCCAGGGGAGTGAGGCTTACACCCACAGCTCTTACTAACTTGCTTCCATTACACGTGTCATATCAAAAAATGCACCCGGTGCAGAAACATTTGATGGGTTTATTTCAAGCGAGATGCACTAGATAAAAGTGTTTACTTACTCATGAGATATAGCAACACAGCTTAAAGTATTCCTAATATGTTGGAAGTAGCCTATTCCTTTTATTGAAAGTAGCCTAATTTTACCTGTTGAGAAATGCCTTCACAAGCCCATGTAGGATCTATATTTGCAATGATTGAGTTGGAGGGGGTGCAATGAGCAAAAAGGGCATTCGCAAGGTTGTTTGAAAATATGTTTCTTTTTTTTTTTTGTAATTTTACTAGGTGCCACTAGTGACAGCTACTTCACATTTAAAGTAAAAACTAGGGCTGTCAACGATTCAAATTTGTTATCGAATTAATTATATGATGTGGTGATTAATTCATCTAATTAATCGCACATCAATTATTTATTTTTTTAAGATTTATTTTTGCCGTTTTCTGCCTTTATTTTGATAGGACAGTGATTAGACAGGAAGTTAAGTGGGAGAGAGAGAGAGGGGGACGGGATCGGAAAAAGGACCACGAGCCGGGACTCGAACTTGGGTCGCCCGAAGCGCATTGGCGGTACATGTTGGCGCACTGCCCATGAGGCCATCGGGGCCGACAATCGCACATCAATTTTGACTGAGAAATGAACCCCAAAAGATCATTTTAAGTCATTATTGTGTAAAGCATCAAGTGGACATTACAAAAAGTAGCTTCAGAAAGTATCATCATCATTATTATTATTATTATTATTTTTATTCAACATAGAATTTATTACACATGAACTTTTGAACCATGAAGTTGAGTAAATGATGACTGAAATTTCATTTTTTGGGTGAACTATACCTTTATTTATTTTTTTGTTAATATGGAAATATGAAATTAATTTGTAAATAAAATTAGACTCTAAATAAGAAACTAAGGTAACGCTTTAGATTACAGCCTGTAAAGTACTGCATAATTACAACGAATTTACAGCGTAACCTTCGATAATTATAGTGTACCTATAAAGTAAGTACGTGTAAGTATAGGGGGACAATATGTAAAGTCTTGGGAATAAAGGGTTAACCAGGAAAATAACAAATTATTTATACTGTAAGTATTTTAGAACTAAGGGGTACTTATACTATTATGATAGACAACAATCTTACGTTTGGGAGCAATTTAGCGAGAAAGTGCACTGATTAAGTTGTTTCAAGGCAAGTAGAAAGAACTATTGCAATCTTTTTTAATACATGGGAAAATATACTTTTGTTTCATGTAGTTACAGGGTAAGTAATTTAAAAAAAACATTTTTGATATCACTTGGAAACCTTTATTTGAAAAACAACAAAGTTACAACACTTCTTATTCGTTTCTCTTGCTTGGCTTCCTTCTCCTCTTGTTCCCCTTTTTCTTTTTCTTTCTTTCCACTGATGAATCTTAAGAGGGAATCCCATGTCATTTGCTATTCTGTATTAAAAGAAAATACAGCACACCCAGAAATGTGCTCACCGTTTACTCATCTTTTACCCTCATGCCATCTGAGAAGTATACAATTTTCCTTCTTAAAATGAACACAAACAAAGGTTTTTATAAAAATAAATAATATCTGGGAACGATTTATAATGCAAGCTCACGTGTTCCTAAAAGTCGAAGCATCAAACAGCACATACAGCAATAACTACAGTAATCCATACGACCCCAATGGATGAATCAATGTCTTCTGAAGGGAAACGATACGTATTTGTAAGAAAAATACCAAATATTTTAAAATGTTAAACTTTCGACCAACTGTCACCTGCACGTGCATGAGAGGGTTGAGAGTTCATGCTTGACGTAACCTGAAGCGTGCCTAGAAACTCATCCGAAAAGTCACGCGGATGTCGGATGCCATCGTTTTTTTTTTTTTCCTGTGTATTTTGTTGTGAGCAATAACAGATAATGATAATGAGAAACAAACAAGACAGAATAACAGAGACGGCAGTTCTCGCGCGAGTTTCACATGAATCTCCCGCGAGAACATCATGAAAGCTTCACGTTGCTCATTACAATATGCTTCGTCGAACGCAAAGTCGACTCTCATGCAGGCGCTGGTGACAGTTAGTCGGAAGCGAAAAGATGAATAGCCTAAACCATGAGAAAATGTCTGGGTGTACTGTATTTTCTTTCAATACAGAATAGCAAAGGGATTTCTTCTTAAGATTCATCAGCTGAGAAACAAGAGGAGGAGGAAGCCAAGCAAGATAAAAACAACAAAAAAAAGAAAAAGGGACAAAACGTGTTACTTTCTGTCAGGACTTTAGAATTTGAAATAAAGTTGATTTTAAAAAAAAATGAATAAATGAATAATAAGTGTTGTAGACCTGTTTTTAATTAAGTTGTTTTTCAAATAAAGGTTTTGGAGTCAGTGATTTCAGATTGTTTTTTTTTATTACTTATCCTGTAACTACATGAAACAAGAGTGTAACAAGCACCACTTTAATTTACAGCCCGCAATGTCATACTTAGCCTGTAACTTGAAACAAAAGCATATTTCCCCATGTATTAAAAAAGATTGCAATAGTTCTTTCTACTTGCCTTGAAACAACTTAATCAGTGCACTTTCTCGCTAAGTTGCTTCCAAACGTAAGATTGTGGTCTATCATAATAGTATAAGTAGATCTTATACTATTTAGTTCTAAAATACTTACAGTATAAATAATTTGTTATTTTCCTGGTTGTTAACCCTTTATTCCCAAGACTTTACATATTGTTCCCCTATACTTACACGTACTTACTTTATAGGTACACTATAATTATCGAAAGTTACGCTGTAAATTCGTTGTAATAATGCAGTACTTTCCGGGCTGTAATCTAAAGCGTTACCGAAACGAAAACTGCCAGTAGGTGGCGGTAAATGTCTTAATGATTAAGTCGTTCATTCATTCATTCATTCAATTTATTCAAACGGCTGATTCATTCAGAAGTGAAGTAAATGGTAGGCTTACTTTGATGTCTTACACCGATCAGTCTGTGTAGCGCTGCTTAAAGGCCAACAAGTCTTTTATGAATGGTCAGTTGAATCATTGGTTTTAACACATTTAGACAACACATTTATAAAAAAATTTCACTTAAAGGGATAGTTCACCCAAAAATGAATATTATCCCATGATTTACTCACCCTCAAGCCATCCTAGCTGTATATGACTACCTTCTTTTAGACAAACACAATCGAAGTCATATTAAAAAATAGCCTTGCTCTTCCAAGATTTAAAATGGTAGTGAATGGCGCTCCTGATTTTATAGCCCAAAAAAGTAATCCATACAACTCCAGGGGGTTAGTAAAGGCCTTCTGAAGTGAAGCGATGGGTTTTTGTAAGAAAATTATCCATATCTAAAACTTCATTAACAAAAATAACTAGCTTCTGGCAGACAGCTTATGCAAATCAACTTGCGCCAAAAGAGTAACTTCTAAAGCGATGTACAACATAGAATGTAGGAGTAGCGTAAGCTTAGACGCCTCTCGCGATTCAAACAAATAGGGCTAGGCAACAAACTCAAGCTCCTCTTCTCTTACATCTATGTCCTCCAATATTTCTCTTTAAAAATTCTCATTTTAGACTTTTAATTTGTGACCAGTGTTTTGTTTTGCTCTATCCTCTGTGCAAGCAGGAGAGGTGGATGTATATGCATCGAATGTCTATTTCAAATGTAGGGTATGTGTTGTGTAAATGGACCCTAACAGTTACAGAACTCTAACACAGAGAAATACCAACATAACGGCTTTGCTTGAAAAACAAAGACAATACAGGACAATGAACTGAACAAACCAAGGGCAATAAATACAACAAGGAACTCAACAAGACACAGGTGAACAACATAATCAATAACATAATCAGTAAAAAAACAGGCACACATGAAAAAAGAAAACAGGAATTAAGCTCAGGAAAACAGGGAAATACAAAATAAAGTCCTTGGAAACAGAAACTGAAAACTGACCTAAACTGAAAACCAAACCAAATGTTACAAGAAGCAAAGATATTCACAACACGTGCACGCAGCCAGGGTGTTCCTATGAAATATTTGCACACCACATGGCCCTTGGTCCATTCATAATACTTTGTCTTAATGTGATTTAGACATGTTCCTGAATACTGGATTGTTGGTGCTGATGGTCTAAATACAACATTCCTGCCCAACGCAACCTTCATAAATACATGATAGGCTGATTAGCATGTTCTTCAAACTCAATCTTATGGTGAAAAAGGTAAAGCTATAGTGAAAAATATAGAAATTTAATCTGTCATGAAACTAAAATGGGCTCTCCTAACCACATTACTTTCTAACAGCTGCAATGTCTGCTTCAGCTAACTTGGCATTTTCAAAAAGCACAGGGCAAAAACTCTTGCAAAGTATTACAAGGCCCATTAGGGTGAGCACACAGTATGTACAGTGGCTGGGAATCAGTAGTAATATCAAGAATAAAGTTACAAAGTGCAAACATTGTCAGACTAACTGTCTGGCACCACGCAAAGGTCTCTAATGAGAAGTGAACTGCCTGCGAGACTGTGACAGCACTCAGCTTTAATTACCTGATTGTAATGCAGTACTATTCCAGATACCTAGAAATCGCACATCTGTCAGACTCTGTTAGGAGGAGTGATATTGGAAGCTGAGATACATGTCATTGCATGCCCAGTATTCCAGAGCAGCCCCAGTGTTCCAGTAGTTCCCACTAGTGATGGGTCATTAATAAACGATTACACGATAATCACGTCCCCCCAACATTTCTTTTTTTTTTTTTTGTGCAAAATCGAATTGCGAATAGTGATTATAATGGTTCCCATGCACCTGATTATACATAAACTAAGCTCTCTTTATGCAAGCTGTATTCATCCGTATGCTGTAGTTATGAAAAGGTCATTTTACTGATTGATCTTTAAATCTTTTTCAGCCAAATGAGCTAAATTTTATTCAAATCATTTAATTCATTTGAAATTCACCTAACATGTCCACATATGCAATATCTGATCCTATTCTGAATTAGGAAAACATTATATAGACCATAGGTGTGAATGAGTGTGTGAGTGTGTTAGATTACAATGAACTGGCAATGCATCCAGAGTGTTTCCCAGACTACAGCATGAGGCAAGAGGACAAGCAGTTTAGAAAATGGACGTATAGATGTATATAATGTGGTTAAAGATGAATTATAAGAAACATACACTATATTGCCAAAAGTATTGGGACACTCCTCCAAATGATTGAATTCAGGTGTTCCAATCACTTCCATGGCCACAGGTGTATAAAATCAAGCACCTACGAATGCAGACTGCTTCTACAAACATTTGTGAAAGAATGGGTCACTCTCAGGAGCTCAGTGAATTCAAGCGTGGTACCGTGATAGGTTGCCACCTGTGCAATAAGTCCATTCGTGAAATTTCCTCACTACTAAATATTCCACGGTCAACTGTTAGTGGTATCATAACAAAGTGGAAGCAATTGGGAACAACAGCAACTCAGCCATGAAGTGGTAGGCCACGTAGAATCACAGAGCGGGGTCAGCACATGCTTTCTGCAGAGTCAATAGCTACAGACCTCCAAACTTCGTGTGGCCTTCAGATTAGCTTAAGAACAGTGCGTAGAGAGCTTCATGGAATGGGCTTCCATGGCCGAGCAGCTGCATCCAATCCTTACATCACCAAGTGCAATGCAAAGTGTTTAATGCAGTGGTGTAAAGCACGCCACCACTGGACTCTAGAGCAGTGGAGATGTGCTCTCTGGAGTGACGAATCACGCTTCTCTGTCTGGAAATTTGATGAACGAGTCAGGGTTTGGCTGTTGCCAGGAGAACGGTACTTGCCTGACTGCATTGTGTCAAGTGTAAAGTTTGGTGGAGGGGGGATTATGGTGTGGGGTTGTTTTTCAGGGGTTGGGTTTGGCCCCTTAGTTCCAGTGAAAGGAACTCTTAATGCTTCAGCATACCAAGACATTTTGGACAATTTCATGCTCCCAACATTGTGGGAACAGTTTGGGGATGGCCCCTTCCTGTTCCAACATGAATGCGCACCAGTGCACAAAGCAAGGTCCATAAAGACATGGATGAACGAGTTTTTGGTGTGGAGGAACTTGACTGGCCTGCACAGAGTCCTGACCTCAACCTGATAGAACACCTTTGGGATGAATTAGAGTGGAGACTGTGAGCCAGGCCTTCTCGCCAACATCACTGCCTGACCTCACATATGTGCTTCTAGAAGAATGGTCAAAAATTCCCATAAATACACTTCTAAACCTTGTGGAAAGCCTTCCCAGAAGAGTTAAAGCTGTAATAGCTGCAAAGGGTGGGCCAACTCCATATTAAACCCTGTGCATGTAAAGGCAGGCGTCCCAAAACTTTTGGCAATATAGTGTAAATGTCTGTTCACCTCTGGAGTCCGAAATCTTTTTTTTTGTGTGTGTGTCTGTGTGTGTGACTGACAGACAC
Organism: Anabarilius grahami; assembly: GCA_003731715.1. Taxonomy (NCBI): domain Eukaryota; kingdom Metazoa; phylum Chordata; class Actinopteri; order Cypriniformes; family Xenocyprididae; genus Anabarilius; species Anabarilius grahami. The sequence goes on from RJVU01059915.1 coordinate 3,447,064, forward strand.
AATTAATGAATCGTGAATAATCCATCATTGGTTCTCACAGGGTGTCTCTATGCACAGAACTGTCTAGAAATTCCCTTTATACTTCAAGTATATCATATAAAGCACCACAGTTCATTTGTGGCAGTATGATAATGTAGAAGTTGCTGGATTTTATTTTAAGTGATCAAAATAAATGTTTGTAAGGATCAGGTTTTTATATATTTTATTAAAAAAATCAACATATATATTTTGTTTTTTTTAAGCTTTTATATTGTCACTACGCTAGATACTTATGCTATACTTTCTATTAGCATATCTTTGTTGCTAGGATACACATGGCAGAAGAAAACAATATGTGTTCTAAAATCAGTTCAAAATATCAGACATGTTTGATATCCTCTGACTGGATGGAATAATAGCCTGAAGCTAGCATAGTCCGTGCCCATCATACACCACATGACTTTCTGTGAAATCTGTCAATTTTGACTTCCCAAAATCTGCAGACTGTTTTTGACTTGACTACCAGCATCAATATATCAAGACTGCAAATATATGTGCAAAAGTCGTGTGAAGATGTAAATGTATTTTTTTTATGATAAACACCATAGTGAATTCATGAAAACATGTAAATACTATTTGACTTTCTTCTTCCTTACTTCTTTAAGTAGGGCTGCACAGTGCTTTGTGTACTGAGGTAGTTCTGCTTTATACTGTCAGAGAGTGAAGCGGCATTTCCATTCAGCCTGTTTGCCATTTTTTTTTTCAGATTGGTCTAAACATAAAAAATACATGTGAAAACCGGACCGAATTTCTGTGTTGAACATTTGTGTTGGTGTGAACAGGCCTTAAATCTGACAGCTGTAATAATCCTCAGACTCCAGCATGAAAACCCCTGTTAGTGGATGTATCAGGATGGGGAGCATATTTGTATGAATTTTATTGTGTGATTTCAACAGAGAGTGGGTCATGGTTGGAAGAGTGAAAGAAGTGGAACACGTGTCTGAGAGCTGCACGAGTGACTTCCCGTGCTGCCGTAGAGAACAGTACTGCTCTAGGCGAATGACTGTGTGTGCCAGGATCTGCCACTACTAGAAGAAAGGACAATATTTAAAGCAATATAAATTACTTATTACTTAAAAGATTTAATGACTGGTAAGGGAAGGACACACATCTCTGTTTTCAGTAAACATGAGGAGAGATAACACATAATCGCAGATTTTATGGAGGGTGAGAGGAAAGGGATTCTTTTTTTATTGTGCAATTTAATTGCACTGTTTTTACAATGTAAAACGGCTATTTTGGATATTTATGAAGTACAGTAGATAATATAGCAGACAATAGTTTGTTAAGGTCCTGACTTCTGAGCTGATGTTTAGTACCAGTTCATTCCTGAATGCATTTGAGGTCTGTAGAGATGCATGTGTTTATGGCTTGTCAAATATGATTACTATCAATTTGTTCATGCAAATGAAAATATTGTTTATTCATTAGTTTTTTTAGTCACTTCAGTTCTTTGAATTAAAAGTGAAATGTGGGCTTTTGTGAGTTTATGGACAATATGCTCTTTAAAATATCTCTTTTTTTCCCTCCTTAAGCATTTAGTTTCAACCAATTGTTTGCCTTACACAGTACATACTTGCTGGGCCGCATTAATGCACGGGCTTACCTGGGCTTAAGCCCAGGGCCCCGGGCTGAGGGAGGGCCCCGGTGATGCCCGAAAAAAATATAACCGCATTTTATAACGTGATGACTGTCCCTTTAACATCGCTTTGCTTTGAATACATGTGCAGTCCTGCGCGTGAAATGCATCAAGACGCGCCGTGTCTAGCAGCCAGCAACTCACAATATCAGTATCTGGACAACGCGGACAGACCCAGTGGCGCTGCCTGTGTGCGTACACTCATGCTCGTTCACACAGAACGCGTTTTTGCTTTGAAAAACGCAAAACGCGGACAGTGGAATGGGAGGAAACCGCAAGGTCTCGAGACGCTTTTTAAAACTTTTTTTAATTGATTTTAACTCAGCTGAACTGATTCATTGCTTTAGAACGCCATGTCATGCGCGAGATGCTGCAAGACGCGAGCGCAACGGTTCTGCACGTCCTTCTAGCGCATGTTTACATAGAAAAACAAATAAAAAGTAGCGCATTGGAATGGAAAAGCGCGTTCTGTGTGAACAGCCCCAAAGAAAACAATGTGTTCGAATTTTAAAGACGTGGTGCGGCGCTGCGCTTCTCGACCGATGTGCTTCCCTTCACTCACTGAACCCTGCAGTCGTCAGTAGTCCAATAAAAATACAAATCATGCAAAAATACAGTTTCTTAAAACGTTCAATGAGGTACTGTACTTAAAATTTTGAAATGTTGAAATTAACAACGAACAATACTTTTATTAACCTTTCAGATGGAATCTTATTATAAATTGTTACCATTTCATATAAATCCAAACAGTCATGCTTAAAGATGACCATCTTTAAATATCTACACAAAAGCCATAGCATTGACATTAGACACATATAGTATGTATGTATACATTATTTGCTTCCATTTTACCCTTTATTTGCTTCCATTTTAGAACACTGATTATTATTTAAATAAGATTTTTATTGTATTACAGTGATGATAAAAGAGAACAGAAATCGAATGCATTTCTAAATTTGTTTATATGTCTGCTGGATGACGATACAGTTTGCTTTCTCAAAACACTAGTTTTAATTATCCAACTTTGCTGCATAATGAATAGATAAAAGTGACCAGCTGGATATACACTAATGCAAATAGATGGTAACAATCATGACATTAAACATTTGGGTCGAACTTGCTTGTGTTTTTGTCACATTGTTTTAAAGATCAAAGTGCAGGATAAAAAAGTAATTTTTGCCTTAAAGAATTAATTGATTCTGAACTGCCGAAATGAGTCTTCAGCAATTCCAGTCTCGCTTCCTGTTACAAACCTACATAACAATGTAAAAATTTGCATAATGGCAGCCGGTTGCTCACGAACAACATTTATTTTGACCCGCCTTCAAACACTGAGACTGGAAGACTGAGACTTCAAAAAGCTGAGATTGGAAGAGTTTGGTTTGTGTTGTTGACATGTTGACATGACATCTTTACGGTGTGAAAGCAAATCCATTTTGCGCTGGAATTGATACGGTACAACTGACGCCTTTGTTACTGTTCGAATCTGTCTCATTTCAGAGGCTGCGTCCTCCGGAGCTCGCATTTGAAGGCTGCATACATCATTAAGGATGTCTTATTTAAGAAAAGTAACCATAATAAAATTGATGGTTATTCCTCGTGAGGTGCAAAATGCTGTTTTTTCTTTCTTACTTTGCAATCCAATGGTTGTTTTTCTTAAATGAGCCGGCCTCAGTGACGTATACAGCCTTCAAATGCGACCTCCGGAGGATGCAGCCTTCGAAATGAGTAGCCTGTACAAATAGTTCAGACTATGTGCCAATATGTAGTTCATGCAGTGATATTTATATTTTATAACAGACCTATAGGTTCGGATGTTTTGGTAATGGCATTTATTCATGCAAAATAAAAGGCTGATAACTTTCACTTTGTGATTAAGAAGATTGAGTGAATGTAGGTAATAGTTCTGGTGGATGAAGGGCCCCCTCAAGAGGTAAAGCCCAGGGGCCCCTTGTAGTCTTAATGCGGCCCTGCATACTTGAGTATAAACAGTACGTCTTTATGTGGCATTGCCTGTAACATGAAAGGAAAGCTTTGAGTATAATATGAGTCATGGAATGGCTCTATGGACAGCATCTGTCGCATGCATTATCGGCCTAAACAATGAGATTTGGGCAAGGGGTCCTTGATTATGATGTCACTTTTTTAACTTTAGTTAGTGTGTAATGTTGCTGTTGGAGCATAAATAACATCTGCAAAGGTACGACGCTCAAAGTTCTGAGATATTTTCTTTTATACAAATTGCTATTTAAGGACTACAACAAATGGCTGGTAGGGACTACAACGAGCTTCTTCCCAGGTTGCACAAGAGTTGAATCAACTCCACAGCAACTACAAAAATGTATCCACTAACCGTTCAGAAAGTCCAGTTGAGTCTCTCCATCAGTGTCCGACTCCGTTTTGGACAATGTAAGGCTGAACACCGTTACTGACAATCCTCATTTTGTCTGCGTGAGATTCTCCAGCTTTGTTGTTGTTGAGCAACCGAAGCATGAGCTGTTAAAGGAACACTCCACTTTTTTTTTTTAAATAGGCTCATTTTCCAACTCCCCAAGAGTTAAACAGTTGAGTTTTATTGTTTTCGAATCCATTCAGCCATTCTCCGGGTCTGGCGGTACAACTTTTAGCATAGCTTAGCATAGTTCATTGAATCTGATTAGACCGTAAGCATCTCGCTCAAAAATGACCAAATTATATTTTTTCTATTTAAAACTTGACTCTTCTGTAGTTACATCGTATACTAAGACCGACAGAAAATGAAAAGTTGCGATTTTCTAGGCCGATATGGTTAGGAACTATACTCTCATTCTGGCGTAATACTCAAGGAACTTTGCTGCCGTACCATGGGTGCAGCAGGCGCAATGATATTACGCAGCGGCTGTGACCCCCTGCTTGCACAGGGAGCGTGCCTTGCAACCATGGAGACATTTGTGAGAGACGCTGCGTAATATCATTGCGCCTGCTGCACCCATGGTACGGCAGCAAAGTTCCTTGATTATTACGCCAGAATGAGAGTATAGTTCCTAGCCATATCGGCCTAGAAAAGCTGAAAACTTCACAGACGCATTCTGGGGACACCAGAGACTTATATTACATCTTGTGAAAGGGGCATAACAGGTCCCCTTTAATCTTGTACATTATTATAATTTTTTATGCATTTCAAACTTGTAATTTATAGCATAATCTGTGCTGCAATTATACAGTGGTTCATACACACCACCATTAAACAGACAAACACAAATTTGTATAGTGGAATTAATATAATATAATATATAAGCTTCACATTTCTGCTTTCATTTGCGCAATTGACTTTTATTTGTAAGTGCATTACTGTAATCAAAATCTTTCTTTTTTATAAACAGTGATGAATTAAAGTAATTTTCTGATGAAAGCAGCAGCATGTCTGTGATATTGTGCATGGAGTTTGACTTGTACTTGGAACCTGGAACATTCCTTTTAAATAGTTTTAAAACCCTGTTTCACTGGGCTTTCTTTAGCCTTTTAATTACATTTCTCCTTGTCTGTTTCTGCTTTTCCCACAGCCCTTTCCGCACTCTTAAGAATTAACTTTATCCCTTTTAACTCATCTGTATTAATTATAGCACATGGAATGTGTTAATTATGGCAGAAGAAGCCCGATGGAGACAGAAAAGAAAAAAGAAAAAAAATGAAAGAACAAAAATGAGCAAGAACATTATCGTTTGTTTAATAAAGAATTATACAGTGTCCTTGTGCAAGTTTTGGACTTAAAAGTAAGATGTGACATTATTATTATTATCCACAACGCAATATCCATAAGCTCTGATCACCTTTTCCCCGCATTTACAATATGTGCTGTCTCCAGAGGGCTAATTTCATAAAACACAATCATAGAGTATAGGGCATACAGTAGTTGAGCTAACACATTATTCTTATTGAATATGAAAGCACAAGTGCCTTTTTCAAAGGAAAGCTGATAGAAGTGTATTGTCAAAATATTAATTTGAAGATCAAAACTCCTGTGCAGAGGTCTGGCTGATCCATACAAGTTCCCACAAGAGAAGAAGAAAGAGTGTTTGGGGCTTCCCTTACATATGCCCTGCTGGGGCACTGGGTGGTGACCTACTTTTGAGCATTAGAAGAATAAATGAGATTGGGGGAAATCCCAGGAGAAGTGGATTCTACCTGGGCCCAATGCTGCAGAAGACACTCCAGCAATAAGCTCCTGATGGGCACAAAAATGGTGGCTACTGGCTTGTTGTATAATATGTTGAGCTAATGAACTGTGGGATGCAGTATGGGGATTTGTCAACCCCAAATGAAAGGTGTTGATAATACTAAGCCACTTCAAACAGGGGGTAAAACCCCTCCAAAGCTTAAGTGAGAATGGGGTTTTAGTTTTTATCCCTACTGCAGCATTGTAGGCCGAAAGGACAATGTGACCACTTGAGTTCCTCTTCAGAGGGATGATGGGAAAAAACACTTCACTTTCTAACAGAAAAACAAAATAAACCCTCAGATGGTGATGTTTGAGAAAGATTTATAAGATGCTTGAATTTTTACATGCTAAACTTCGCTTTTAAAGGATTAGTTCACTTCGTAATTAAAATTCTGATAATTTACTCATCCCCATGTCATCCAAGAACGTCTTTGTAGACACTGGATCAGTACTTCCGCCTACGTGACGCGTGAAATTTCCAACGTGATTACATAATCGCAGAGCAAGATGAGCATTTGTGGTTAAAAAGTATGTAATTTTTTTTTTGTTTTACTAGATAATACCCTTATTCCTCGTCTGGGATCGTGTAGAGCCCTTTGAAGCTGCACTGAAACTGACATTTGGACCCAGTGAAGTCCACTATATGGAGAAAAATCCTGGAATGTTTTCCTCAAAAACCTTCATATCTTTTCGACTGAAGAAAGAAATACATAAACATCTTGGATGACATGGGGGTGAGTAAATTATCAGGAAATTTGAATTCTGAAGTGAACTAATTCTTTAATGTTTTTGTTTATTTATTTATTGTTATGTTTTATACCAGCACTATTGGGATTTTATCTCTGTGTGTGTGAGTTCAACGCTATAGCTCAGCAGGTGAGAGTACATGCGTTAATGCCACTGAACAAGATGAAATCTTACAATTTATAATTTAATCTCTATCTGCATTTTATGAGATTAAAGTAATTTCAAAATGTTCCTGCTATAAATGAATCGCTGATTTCCCATGTTACAATGATGAGGAGTTATATTAATTTTCAGTAGACCGGACTATGATTAATTATTAAAACTATTTGGCCAATCAGGATGTACTCCATGGGAACTATTTTTGTCGTTTTGATAATTAGAAATGCTCTTAAACTCTCACGGAATGGCATACAGGTTCTTTTCCATTTGTATATGCAGATATACTAGCCAGTATATATGAGACCAAAAGATTGTGGGCAGACCACCTTAGTTTGGCTCCTAATTGAAGCTACTTTGAATATCTTTGTCTGAGCAGCAGAAAAGGATGATCCCAGCCACTGAGCTGCTAGCCAGTTTGTCCAGAGTCATCCACATCGCAGCGCTTATCTGCAGGGCACAGGCTCTACAAGAATGTCTGACATGAGCAAGTGTGGTGCCAACTAACGGGACGCAAGCTACTGCGCAAATTGTGCTGGAAAGAATTTGCTCACCTAAAATGAGCTTAGATGCTCAAAAGGCAAGCGGCAGACATGCTGTTGCTCGGAGACCGCCAAGAGACAACAGGCAGACAGAGTTTTGTACTGCTTTCTGAGTGGAACAGCATCCAACGAAGAGATCAATCTAATGATCTGTTTAATTCACTTCAATTCAGCCAACCTCTTTAATCCACTTAAGCAACCAAATAGAGATTTTATTTGGAGGAAAAAAAGAGAGGAGAAATCAAAGGGTGTGAAATCAAGAATTTGAGCTGCATTGCTGTATTTCTCAAAAAGCGTGGTAACACTTTCTGTGAAGATTCATATGCATTTATAATACATCTTATTAAATAGAGTGGTTACATCTTTAAAGGAACAACCCAATCTTAAGAAAATACAATAGCTCTGTCGTTAAAACAGACCAAAATTGTAATTTCAATCATACAACCTTTTCGTTATTGTGGACATTCTTATATGTCATGAAACCCTGGACAACCTTCATGACACTTTTATAGTGCTTATTATCATTTTTGGAGTTTGACAGAATAAATCACCTTCTAGTTTTTTTATTTAATTTTTTTTATGAAAAACACAACATGACTACCTACATTTTTGCAAAATTCAGAAAACTTACCTATTCATAAAATTCACTGCAGCTTGTTTCTGAAATGAACAATAGTGGCAGTAAAACACCAACTTTTACCAAAGACTTTACATATAGAAAGACTGAATGGGAGAAAGTGCAACGCGCAATATGGCGGAATAAGTCCCGCCTTCTAAATAAGAGCCAGTCGCCATGACTGCGCATTAGCTGGATCCAGCCTCAAAAATGTCATGATTCCAGAGTTTAGAAACAAAATTTATGAGGCAATTGTTGTCAGATTTTATTGATGTTTTCAAATATGAAATTAAATTGAAAGCTTGGCGAACAGCTTTGGAGAATTTGATGTTTCCCCATTCAAAGAGATACTGTAGGAGCCTGAGAGGCGTTTCAAAGATGGCCGCCGAGTGAAATGACTTGGCTTAAAGGGACTTTGCTTTGATTCCTTTTCTCATAAACTATGATTACGGGGCAGATTATGGATTAATAAAGACTTATTTAGTTCCTTGCATAACGTGTTAAAGGGTCATGAGACCAAAAAACATATTTTTTGAGATGTTAACAAATATGTACAGGTTGCATATGAGTGAAAACAACTCATGATTATTATTAAGGGGAAAGTGGTTATTTTTTTCTGAGATATTTCACTCTTCTGGTTTAAAATGCAAAGTTGAACCAACGTAACAAAATGTGAGGTAAACGCGGAGTGGCGATTAGCTGCCGTGGCTGAGCCTTTCTCCGCATTATTTATGAGAATGAACTTTTTTAATCAAATCACTGCACTGTATTATGCATGAAATTACATTAGAGCAGAGATTCAAATGTCACAAAAGACATTTTGTTTCAATGCTGTTCGTTCACCTCTGCCTGTTCAGCTTTGCAGATGTCCCACCTCTCCCGGATGTTCTGGGAGTCTCCCGCATATTGCTAATGTCATCAAGCACTGTCTTTGTGAAAATAACCTCTAATGGTTCTTTATTCCCAATATAATCTTCAAAGAATGTGGTGGTCTTAATTTTCTACTCGCTTGCGATTTTAAATGCACGAAACTCCCAATAAAGTTGTCTAATTTTCACAAACAAGCTTTGAATGCGTGGAAATTAGTCTACAAACACAATTTCTCTCCCCATTCCTGTGTTATTTGGAATAATCTATAATATATATATATATATACACGATTGGTTTAACAAAGGTTTCATTTTTGTTACAGACTTGATAAATCAGTCAGGTGACCTATATAATTATAATGAATTTGTTAATTATTTTGGGATCTTCTAAAGAATATTTAAAACTCATAAATTGAGATCCTTCATTGAGAAAGAAAGACAGGCATACACATCTTGGAAGACATGGGGGTGAGTAAATTTTGAAGTGAACTAATTCTTTAAGTTTTTGGCAGAATATAGAAAGTTGTGTGTGGAGTGATGAATCACAATAAAGCACAAGTTACATGGTGATGTTCCAGAGCGGTGCCTTCGAAAATCTGCTGAGAAATACAATAATAAATGCATCTCTACCACAACGAATCATGGAGGAAGAGGTGTCATTGTGTGGGGAGCTTTTTTAGCTGCTGGTATTGGTGAGATACTTCACTGTGAAGAGTAATTTAATGCTTTGGAGTACAGGAGAATATTGCAGAATTGTCTTGCTTCCCTCAAATGAAAAGTTGTAATCTAAAGAGGAATGATCAGATGTTGTTTTCCTGTCCAAATTGCAAAGTCCATGAGGCTCATGTTTTGTCCAGATTTCTGGGGTCTGAGGTGTGAATGACCAATGATAAAACAGGGGGTTTTAGACGTCATTTAGACATCAACATATTTTGACCATAAATCATGATTTGTAAACGAATACATTTTGATGTTTGCATTACACAATCAGCTACATATGTATGTTTTATTTATTTATTGCTTGCTTGGTAGCTTACCTTGTACAGCATTGCACATGCGATACGGAGTTCTCAGGTATAAGTCCTGTGAAACTAAGAATTGTAGAAGCAAGCTAAAATGGCCTGGTTGCTTCAGCAAATGTGTCTTTAACGCACGTTTGATTTTGTCAATATTGTTAGGTTTTGGGTCAGGTCTAGTGGAGGTGTACCCTTTAAAGGTGTAGCTATGAATGAGGTTACATTATAGCCTTTCATTTGACATTTACTGCGGAATGATAACACAACTGTTGTGGTATATCAAACATTTTAACAGTTTGTTTTTCATTAGCAGCTGGATTCCTGCAGTGTGGATTACTTGTACTGTAGATGGTCATGTCACAAAGGAGTGGTCTGAAATACAAACTGTGCCTTCTAATTCCCTGCTGCTACATGAGATTGAAGCAGCTCTTACACCAGCAGCTCTGGTAAAAAGCGCTTCATCAAAGTGCCTGCAACATGGCCACATTTCTGTGATTTCCAAGCAAATGTAATACTCCTACTCCAAGACAATAGCCCACCACCAGCATCAAATAAAAAGAGCAAATTCCATGTCAATCACAAGAATATGTTTTTTTTTTTTTTTTTATCTGTAAAACACTATATGTTCAAGAATAATATTGTGCAGGTTTAGGTCTTTTCACATTACTCATAACTCAGTGTAGAGTTTAAAGAAATATAAGCTTAAAGTCGACATGAAATGGCATTCACAACTTCGATTCTGTAATCTGACATCCGACTTACTTCTGAGTAAAAAGGAACAGGGTTGAAAAATAAGAAGTAGGTGACATCTGCCCAGAAGGAAAGATGTGTCAATGGTGGAAACATTTACAATACCAAAGAATCATGCACAATACAACCATTTTAAATCCCCCCACCAGCATTCCTCCAGGGTGTTATTCACATCTGGATCACTCTGATTATTGAACAGATATGATAATGAAAGCAACTACACAAAGAAAAGGGAGATTCAAGGCCATCTCGTCAGCCTGATTGCTGATTATTTCAGAATTACCTTCATGTATTACAGACAAGCCTTGGTGCTGGTTACAATCACCATCCATAATAAAGAGAATTTGTGCAATGAAAGCAGCGAGAGATCTGAAATCTCTCTATTCAGGGGAGACAAAGAGGAATGGGCCATTGAGTAATGGGGACAAATAAGCTTGTTTGTTATTCTCCTTTGTGTTGTCCCATGCAGTGTCATCTCTCTTTCTCACTTAACATGTGATCCTATTTTCCCCTCCTCTCATACAGACTGCTTTCTCTACCTAACCTTCTAATGCATCTTTTCAAACTTTTTCTTTTCTGCTGGCAATCTGAACGGTCAGTACATGATTGACTGTCACTCATCCATTACTGCCATTGCCACTGTGTTTTATACTTGATGGCTGGGAAAAACACATTTGGCAACACCATGTTCCAGGCCAAAACCCTGAGAAAGCATTAGCACAAAAATCAGGAGGAGCAGCAGCAGGAATTCATAGTGGTACAGAGCATTACTGTCCATTGCAAAAAATGGAGTGACAGTTGAATTTTTGCTCTATAGCTGCGACCCAATTCATTCCAAGGCCGACTGCATCTCAGCGGCACAACGAAGGCCGTCCCAATTCGAAGGTTCCTTCAAATGCTGTCTTCAAATGCGTCCTTCGTTTTCTGTGCAATAAAGGATACAACAGACCGCAGCTTTGTGGCAGCACACATTGCATGCCATTCAAGTATTTTGACATTTAGGAGATCATTTAGGAGAACTTGTCTGTGAAATTGCTCAAAAGGATATCCGACTGCACCGGACTAAATCTTCAGCCCTCATTAAGCATGTAATTGTGCCAGAGATTCAACGGAAACTACTGAAGGATACAGGAGAGGAACCATATTCTTTAATTATCGATGAGAGCACTGATGTGGGCATGCATAAACAGTTAGCTGTTGTAGTCCAGTATTATAGTCAAAATCAAAAGCGCATAGTGTCATCCTGTGCTGGGATTGTTCATCTGGATGGAGGAGATGGAACGGCAATAACAGAAGCGTTAATAAACTTTTTGCTAGACAACAAGCTTTGTCCTAAACCAGGGGTAGCCAAATTTGGTCCTAGAGAGCCGCTGTCCTCCAGAGCTTAGCTCCAACCTTAATCAAACACACCTGAACAAGCTAATAAAGCTCTTCAGAATTACTAAGGTTATAGGCAGGTGGGTTTTTTTTTTTTTTCAAGGTTGGAGCTAAACTCTGCAGGACAGCGGCTCTCTAGGACCGAACTTGCCTACCACTGTCCTAAACGATGCATTGGGCTTGCAACTGTGTGGACAGCACAACTCGGTCACCAAAATTCGACAGTACAACCTTGAGGTCGACCGATTCATGGGTTTTCACTGATAGCTGATTGGTGGAACAATCAGTTATCGGCACAAATCCATGCCGATAGTTGTTCCGGGTTGCATCCCTTGCTGGAGCTATATGGGGAGGCTGGAGCGGCTGAGAAGTCATCATACAGTACGAGAGCGGCCTCTAGAGGCGGAATCCATGATGTCTCGTACTGTTTATTTTGACACGTGTGGCTGCGCGCTGCACAGAGAGCGCTGTCACTTCAGATGCGCATTTAAAACACAGACAGCGAAACGGTATGAATACAGTAGACTACAGTACATGTTGTCATATCATTATAAAGTAATTAATCTGCTGAGCAGAGAAAGAAAAGCAGTAGCCTATGTTTGCCGTCAAGGCTGAGAGGACGCTAGGAGTAGCTCAAGCGGTTAAAACAATGTGACAAAAAATACACACAAATCTGACCCAAATGTTTAATGTCACGATTGTTACCATCTATTTGCATTAGTTTATATTCAGCTGGTCACTTATGCATTCATTAGCTGACGAAGTTGCATATTTAAAGTGAGTGACATGAGAAAGCAAATTGTTCATGCATCCGACAAAATTGTTCATGCAGCTGACAGAAACATATAAACAATTCAGAAACGCATCTGATTTCAGTTCTTTTTTATAAACACTGCAATACATATGTAGTTATTTTGATTAGAAAATCATCAAATGTTCTAAAATAGAAGCAAATAAAGTGAAAGACTATACATGTAATATATATTTATGTAATTTTAATGCTCTGGCCTTTGCATAGATATTTAAAGATGGGCATCTTTAAGCATGACTGTTTAGATTTATGTGAAATGGTAACACTTTACAATAAGATTTGTAACATGAACTAAGGTTAATAAATGCTGTAGAAGTATTGTTCATTGTTAGCTTGTTTCAACATTTACTAATACATTTTTAGAGTGTTACTTTTTGTTTCAGTTTGAATGCATGTCTTATTTACTTCAATATTTATTAATCTGTAACGAATGGACGTGATCCAAATGCTTTAGGCATCATAAAATCCTTCTTTTTCTCTTTTGGTGTTCAAACTAAGTCATCGGCTCCAAAGAGTCGCAAAACCGGTTTTCTTCAAAGGTTCGTTATCATCTCGGCTCCCATGAAAGACCTTAGTAGAGACGTGTCTGGAGCTCTTTGCAAGCTTCAAAGACAGGAGGTGATCCCCTCTCCACATCCCCCATCAACCAGCCATTTGGTCCACAGACCACAGATAAACTTCCAATACACCTTGGAAAAAGGACATTGACTCCATTTTTACCCACAATCAAACTGCCCTAGCTGTATATAGTATTTTCCCTGTGTTTCGATGTATGTCTTTATGTTATATTGACCTAACTAAGATTCTTTAGGTATGTCAGGGTAACTTAAAATGCCTATATCCAGGTGTATGTATTACTGCTTGAATGTCGTTGAACCCCCATCTTTCTTGGTGTCAGAAGAATCCTCTTTTCATTTCATAATTAATGGTGTATAGTATGCTATGATAAAATGCATTAGAATATTGTTACCATGCTTTTGTGTAAAACTGCATAAATTCTCCAGACTAACATAAACATGCAAATAGGGTGACAAGATAGAACAAAGACTTTCTCTTGGTCAGTTTTGATTGGTCACCCCATCGAAATGGGTGTGAACTGATAGGGCGTTTAAGAGTCCTCAGGTCAGGTACACCTTTGCTCAATCTCTTTTGAGACCATCGTTTCCCTTCTCCTTCCGGCAACTTTATCTTCAAGTTAACTTCATTGGATTCAACGTGGACCACACAGAAGAACCCAAGCGAACGCTTCAGCGCACTCCTGACAAAATCATCAAGAATCTCCAGAATCTACCGCATCTGGACTTATTCAGCAACCAAAGTCAATGCAAGTACCCGTTTGCAGCCTTTAGACGCGTTTCCAAATTTGTGCCCCTTTTAAGGTGACCCTGATTCTTTGATGTTTCTCGCAGGTTGTGGTTAACTGTTGTAATCTTGCCATTCTCTCTCTCCCTTTCTTTACTTCCCTTCACCTTGTTTATTCCATATATAATCTTTACTTAGTTTAGTTGTGTGTGTAGCCTAACGTAGTTTCGTTTATTAAAACATTATATCCACGCTTATTGTCTCTGTGTTGATGCTCACAAATCAAAGTCTCTTAAACCTTCTGATCTAGCTACATGCTACTACCCTGCTAGTACTTGATATTGTTGGAAAAAGTTATTCTTTCTTGGCCAGGAAGATAAAAAAAAATTCCTAGAATTGATAACGAATTATGCTGTCTGTTCGCTCGGACGAGCTGATTAAATAACTTAAAATTAATTCTGCTACAGTATGAAACTGTAAATATTTATAATTAATTATAATTCGTTATGGTTAATTATTCAGATTTCTTTTGAGCTGATTTGCTACAAATCTAATTTACAGATTAATATTTTTATTTAATTTAGCACATTTGTGTGTGTTTTAAAATTAAGAACTGCTTTACTTGGAGTGTTATGTATGTTTTTTTTTTATCCAGTATCCATTTTAAAACCTATCGGATGATTTAAAGGTTTTCTGCAAGTACGGTCCAACCTAGTTATCGGTAAAATCCACTATCGGTCGACCTCTAGTACAACCCCAACTTTGTGTTTGTGAAATGTGTGTGTCACTCAAATTCAACTGTGCTCATTATACACAATCAAAATGCCAAAATTTGAAACATACGCCTGGTTTTCACAAAGCACCATCCGTCAGTAAAACTACAAGCAAATTTATCCAGTGATCAATGTCGGAAAAGCGCTACAATAAATCTTTCAGAAACGAGATGGCTAGATGTCAGTGCATGTCTCAATAGGCTGCTGGATCAATTTAATATGATGAATTGAAACTACACTTCCAGCTCGCTAAGGATAAGGACAGAAACTACAACGCGAAGATCCTATTTCAAATGTACTCCGAATGTACTCTCTGTATTTAGTGTTCCTGCAGCCCATCGTTCAATGAGCGAACTGAAAATGTTTCAGCTGGAAAATGCAAATCCATGCAAGCTCTTAACTGGTTACGTTCTACCTGAACGTACTACGAAGAGTTGCAAAAATCAACCTGGTGGACATGACTCAGTGGTCCGAGATTATTGACTTTGACGTGACCATAGAAAGCAATCATCTGCCTCTTTCTTGGCAGTTGACTATGGCCTACAGTTCCAAATGTAGCTGCATAATAAAAAGCTTCCCCATATACATTACAAAGAACATTAAACACCACTGCAAAGAATACCTGCTTGAATTTGTCAGGCAAATCAAACAATGTTTGATCACTAATATGCAGCAACTTCAGTCTGTAATGCTCAACAGTTAGAAAAAAAAACTAATTTTGCATCTATGTCATTTTTTGCCTGTACACAGGAAATATTGCAAAGCTTGATCAACAGTGAAGTGTCCTGGACACATTGTCATGGGAATACACAGAGGAATGCCAAGCGGAGATTGTTCTGGATTGACGTGAAAAACCACAGGGATGCTGCCGGGGACCAAGATTTTTATGAACTTGGGTCTTTTGCTCTTTCGCCGCCGGCACTGCCATTCAGCAATGCAGCGGTAGAACGCACATTCTCGAAGATGAATTTGATAAAGACAAAAGTGCGCAGCACAATGAAGGACACCCTTTTGGAGAACGCAAGCCTGGTACCAGAGGGGGGGCCGGGGGGGATCTCCGGACCGAGGGAGACGGACTTGATACAAGCGTGTGATTTTCTCACTCAAACCACTGCCTGTTGCTGCTTCTGATTGCTTTTAGAGGGAAAAGCTGCCCATAACTGCTGGTCTGTTTTCTTCATAATAATAGCATATTAGCAAAAAAGAGCTGGCAAACAATCCAGTGCTTATCTGTTTTTGCACTCTGGAGAATGTCAAACTATTCCATTTACAACGTGTTTTCGCAGTGGTGAGCAATGCAGCCAATCACCGACATGTTTGTTGATTTTTTTGAACGTAATGGTCAATCACAGGTTTTTAAGTTAGAGTCCAGTTTTTCTCCAGTGCTGAGTTGTGCACGCTCGCAAATCCTCTCTAACAAAGTGTAGACATTATGTACAGTAAATAAGAGATTCATTGTGTAGTCGGTTTCACTGATTAAAATGGAACTTTGTGAGATTGTGATGAATGAGTGACAGCTTTTTAGTGATTATAAAGGGAGCTCTCTCTGCGCGATGTCTAGGCCAGTGATTCCCAACCTTTTTTTCCAGGAGACCCCTATTTTAACATTCAAAATCCTTAACTGTTTCCCCGGTAACCTCCTAAACAAAGCGTTACACAGAGGGACGATGAAAAGAAAATGCATCCCTTCAGAGATACATTCATAGAATTCATTCATACTTTAATTCATATAATTTCCCTCAGAACTCTGTTGTAAAACCTCCCACTTCTTTCCGCCATTTTTTTTCAAACGAAACCTACACTGTATGATGTATCTGCTTGAGTGCTTACTTTGCTTAATTACTGGACAGTAATTACCGTGAGTTTTTCAAATCCTGGCAATCAAATACGGTTTTAATGATGAATAAAATATGAAACTGTAATACTAACCGTCAGTAATTGCGTCGTGGTTTATTGTCAAACTGGTAACTCTTTCCTCACTAACCCTAAAACTACAGTGAGCTTGGCGACCCCTCGTAAATCTTTAGCTACCCCCAGGTTGGGAAACACTGGTCTAGGTGATATATAACAATTAATAAAATATATTCAGAATTTTAAAAAAAGTTTGTTTTCCATGCTTGACAAGCAGCAATGTACATGCTTCAATAGTCCCATCCACATATAAATGCGGGATTCACTCTTGAAATTGCGATGACTGACACAGTGATAACCATATAGCAAAGGATGAGACAAAAATACCCTCACTAATTTCAGAAGCACCCTTTGTGATTTAATTCTGGAACCGCAGGATTTTGTTGTATTAGGTAAGGCAATTGGCTGCCAAATCACGCATACAGTATGCTTACTTTTCTGTTAAAATGAACAGTGGTTTTGTGAATTTAGATGCCTTAATAACAAATAATTTATCTGGAGCGTTTATGCTGGGATGTGTCCTGGCGGCGGGCCTGGGAGAACATCCTTCACATTTAAGCCTTCATGCAAAGGAATCTGCTGTCATCACTTCAAACCAACAAAAGAGATGCTGGCTTTGTTCAATACAGACATGTATGACAAGGAGCAAGGAGAACAAGACCATAAATCTGTAAATAGTTCATTCAAATAGTTCAAGAAAAAAAAAAAGGTAAGGTAAGATGAGTTTATTTATGAGAACAGATTGTTTATGATTACTACTATACAGAAATGTCATAACACGGTAAATAAAGGTGCAGTTAATACAATTAATAGATGGTTTATTTTGATTTTCATGTACCAATTGGCAATTAAGTTACAAATGAGCTACCTTGCTATCATACTTCTGTCCTTTGTTGTAAATCCACATTTTCTGATGGGAGTGCTAACTTTTTAACAATAAATATATAAAACAATCCTAAAGTCATATTATAATTAAAAATATATTCTTACATCATGGTAGCATTTGTTCTTCTCTCTGTAACTTTTGGCAACACTTTATTTCGATGGTCCACTTTAAACATTTTACTAAGTATCTTTGCAACTACATGTCAGCTAGCAGTCATTAGAGTATTAGTGGACAGTCTGCTTAATATCCGATAGCACTTTATTTTGATGCTCCCCAACTGTCACGTGTTTCAGTAAACTCACGACGATGGAGTATAAAAAACAATAAACAGCATTTAATAGTAAATCCAATCAAGAACACACAGAAGAAACACAAGGGAAACAGAATAGCACAACCACATTAAACAGCAACATATACATTGAGAGCAGAAAGTTTAATGCACATGGTAGCTAATTAACAGAAACTGAAACAGGTGCAATAACATAATCAGTAACCACAGAAACTACCCAGGGAAACAGGCAGGCAGGCAGACAGGGAAAATCAAAACTAAAACACAAACAAACTGAACATCCAACAGACATTCTACTGACCAGGGGCCTGTTCTTCGTACGTCGCTAACTCGGTTAGCTGGATTTGATTGATGACGATTTGGCATGATCTTGGATTGTTCGGTTCTTCAACGCTCATCCTGGACTTGCTGCTATAGCAACAGGTCCGTAAGCTTAAACCTGTTCGTGAGCAGGCTTATTTAATGTAAACAGGATTAGATTGCATCTTTAATTGATACTTAAAATCTGTCCCAGCCACTGCTAATTTATTTCAAGAGTACTCTACTTATCCAGGGACAATAATTTAAACTGATAATAATTTACTAATTAATTTGAAAATAATATTTTAAATGTTGTGTAGTCTATAATACTATAGGCACAGCCAGTTTTACTCATTGAAAGATTTATTCGTGATGGAATAATTGCTTTACAGTTGTATTGAGTCTTACACACATGCTGTACAGTTATTCTGAGCCGTGCATTAATTTGACGCTATTATGGGAGTGGCTTGATGCAGCGCAGGAGATGCAGATAACTTGATCTTGACTTTAATTATTTTTTTACTTAAAACTTGTATTAATGCTGTCATGTAACAAATCTGCTTCAAAGATAAAATTAAATGAATTGTGAATTACAACATTGAAATAAAAATGTACGACTGTACAAATGCTTGTGAATCTAAATAATTGGGAATCATGTTAAAAAAAACTAAAAAAAACTAAAAAAAACAGTGCACATTTCATTTATCTATTATAACATTTATGTCGTAATGTCATGTTGTTTGCTTGGCTGTTTCATTATAAAGGTCCAGAAATTCGTCAAGTTTTTCGTCAGGTGTCTTTTCTAATTATATGATGTCATTATGTTGCTGTCTTGCCGCCAGCCAATCGCTGCATTGCTGATCGTGGTTTTGAGTATCGATACATCTGCCCTTTTCAAGGAACACGAGAACGCGCAGTAATCTCAGACCACTTAATCCTGACATTTTAATCCATTCCACAAATTCGTTTGAAGAACCAAATTAGCCAGAGATCAGTTATCACGATTAGAAGATCTAGCATCTGTCAAATCATCTCAGATGTATTTAGCGAGGTACGAAGAACAGACCCCAGGGCTTGACATTAACACCTGCCAACCTGAATTTTATATATACACACCTTTCAATGCATCTGAAATAATAAACAAATTTCAATGTAGTGTCAAAAATAAAAAAATTTTGATACATATCGATACTGAAATATCTGAAATGCTTCCAATACTCATTTTCCACAGAATAGATACACGATAGGTTACAAGAACAGCTGCGCTTTTTCTCTCCCTCATCTCTCCGACAGCGAGTGACACACAAACCCTCCTCCCCTCACTCACTAATTTAATTTGCTACAGATGAATATTGTTCGTGTCACAGAGCTTGAATTTTGGTATCGCAAGTATTGTGCATAATTTTACTCATTCCTGCAGATTTTGTGCTCACACCCACATAAAGCCACCTCTCAGTGCTAAATTGAGTTCTTTTTTGCCGCTTATTGTGCTTAAACAGTCACATACACAAAATAATGTTAAAATGCCGGTCTTTGCGAGTATTCATGTAAACACAGTCAGTTATGTTTTAAGTGAATGTAAACAGTTGAGAAAGAAAACACATGTAACAGTATAATGGATTTGTGCGCCAGGTCTTAAAGTGACAGCAGCCTAATAAACCTGCTGCCAAATTATGAGATAATATAAAAAAATATCTATATTGCAGTTTTCCCCCATGGTATTGATGTCAAAATTGTGGCCAGTGAAAATGCTGAGTGAAATTTTTTTTATCATCAAGATTGTGGTCTCACATTGAAAATCTGGTAAAATTTAAAAAAATATATTTTAATGTAGGCCAGCTTGTAGCAGTTGCAAAGTATTATGGTATAGTATTACAGTTGACTCAAACATATCTAAATGATGCCAGTCAGATTTATTATTTTATGATTTCAGTAAGTCCTACTTACCTCAGCGTCTATATCAAGCTTTCTTAGGAAACTTAAATTCCCTTAACTTATAATTACTATTGATTATGTGACATGTCTGATTAAATCCTGAGTCCAGTGCTCTGCCTCTATTGTGCCTCAGAATATTTCATATGGAGGTCAAAAAAGTTATCCACTCTGTGTGATTGTGTTTCCCTGGACCAAGAGAAAATGACAAAGTTTTACTCATTCATAAGCCTACAGCACTGAAAAGTCAGAGCATGTTATTAAATCATAAAGCACTCATAATTCAAAGTCCTGATTGCAATCAAACAAAAAACGTTTTATCACACCCATCCCAATGAAAGCTCATTAGAGATCTGACATTGGGTAATAGTAATAAACTAATCTGAGAGAGAATATCTAGACTGAGACTTTTGGAAACTGAGATTCTTACATTGCCTTGCAATTACACAGCATGGATTTGTGCAAACCGCCGTAATGACTTGTAGCTATGGAAACACTATACCAGCACTCATGGGTGCCACCCATTAAGGATGCAAATTGTTCTCCTGTAGACACTACCCGGGAAGCTTTTAACAGAACAGCCTTAACATGGATACGTCACATTATACAAATAAATATATATATATTTTTTTTTTAAAGGGAGAAAGATGAGTTATTGTTATACAATGACATTATATATGGATTTGAATGGGACATTTACCTAAAGAAGATCTTTTTCTTTTTTTCTTTTTTTTTTGTACAAATCTTGCCTACAATGGCTGTGTATCCTTTTCGGAGTGCTAATTTGGTTATTGCTTCCCCTTGAGCAAGAACACACTGTGACTGATACGGGCAGCCCACACACAGCAACCTCTGCAGCACAACACATAACTGAATAATTTTGCTTTGTGTTGATGTTAAAAAGATTTTTTGGTAAATAATGACTTCTGTTACTCACACAAAGCAATAGTATGGCTTAAGAAGACTTGGTATTTAGCACACTCTCTGTATGGAATACTCTATGGTTCTTTTACCAGGTGTTTTTAATGCTCACTATGATCTGATGCTGCATGGAATAGAGCTGTATACAGATTTTCCACATAACGTTCAACAGAAAAGGGGGCAAATAGTTTTAGAAAAAAATTAAATATGGATGAGTTAAAATGACAGAATTTTAAGAATCATTTTAGGCTGAATTATCACTTGTCCTGTTCGCCAAGTTCAAGTGTCCACATAAAAGACTAATACAGTAACAAGCAATGTTGTGGGTAACACATTACAAGTAACTTGAGTTACGTAATCAGATTACTTTTTCAAGTAACTAGTAAGTAGCGTGTTACTTTTTCAAACAAGTAACGCAAGTTACTTTGTTTTCAAATTTATAGGCTATATGCACGGTTACTTCCTGGTTGTCGTTAAGCCAGCTTGGGCATTTCCGGTGAACTGTTAGCTGTTCATTCTGTACTCACTGTACGTCGACACAAAACCATCAATGGTTGACTTTTTAATGTTGTATTCATATTTTAATGCAGTTATCACATTTACCTTATTTGCCAATAAACCAGTTTTATTGATTGCAATAAAGACGAAGCTATTGGGACCGTTTAAAAACAGTGTCTGTAATTAGACACGCACACGCATTTTTTCCCCCAGCACTTCAAATGTTATTTTTAATGTGATGACCACAAACATTATTTGTTCATCCTTCTGAGATTGTCCCCATTGTAAAACCAAATGTTTAAAAATGTAGGAGATTCAACATGTAATAGAAAACACTTATTTAAAAATAAAAAAGACAATAATTACCACTTTATTTGCGCATATATCAGCCATTTCCTCTAATCGTTTTTCACTTAGTTTTTGACTAAATATTAAACATTATAAAATTACTAGGTTAAAAATACATTTTGTCAATGTGAAGTATGAAATACTCAAAAAATCTTAAGAAAAACAATAACTTTTCTTGTGAATGAATGACACAGAAAGCGAGCAACGCGCTCTCCCTTTATAATCACGGCAGCTGTCAGTCAGTGGAGCGCAAGATCCATGATTTCAGCACACTTGTGAAAACACACATTTTATTCAATGAATCTAACTAAAGTTCACAATAAATATTTAATTTTTGAAGCTTTTTTTCACATAAAAGTGTGAAAACTGATGGTCGAATTGAATTTAGCCGAGGAGGAACAATGAGGTAAGTCTTTATTTATTTATTTTTTATGTTGTCTTACGTTTGAATAACTAAATTAATGCTATGCCTGACTATTTAAGTGACTATATTCTGATTATAAACTAAGTATTACACTACTGATGCTCAACACACCAGCAAATGACATCTCACCGGAAGTTTTCAAGCTGGCTTATACTGTGCATATAGCCCATTGACTGACAGCTCTCCTGTCCCCATGTTGAGAGAAATGCATCATGTGAACATGATGGTTATTGTAGTTCTAGACTAAATGTGAACAAAACAAAAAAGCAAGCCCAGGTGAGAAAAAGTAACACAAAAGTAATGTAACGCATTACTTTTCATAAAAAGTAACTAAGTAACTCAATTAGTAATGCAATATTCTAATGCATTATTTTTTAAAATAACTTTCCCCAACACTGGTAACAAGTGCTCAAAATTTGCCTTTCATTAGGGCATTACATCATATTTTAAGGCCTTTTGTCCGCTTTGACGAATTTAACTCTGTGGCGTCCAAGAAACCATGCCGAAATGGGTGGCTCAGTGTGCATTGTCCTATATGCTTTTAGTTTAATGGTTCATAAAAAAAAATAAAATAAAAAAAATATTTAAAAAAAACATTGATACAGTAAAAAGTTATCAAAAGTGTCCCATATAAAACTTTAAAGGCCAATTTAAAAATATTGGTGCAGTAAAATGTACAAAAAATTTGTATTTCACAAGATCTTTATTAAACCACTTTGGTGGAGAAATGCTGATTTTCTTCACTCAATTCTAACAGCGCTTATAGCGAGCAGAGCCATAGACATAAAGGACTTTATAAAGCGCCACGTTATATAAAGGGGAGGCTCACACTTAAAAAAAAAGACAAATTAATAAGTAGCTTGATTTACTGCCCCAACGAAAGCCAAATTTAGAGCAAATAGATCTTTATTAATCTATGAGCACCCATACTCTCGTTTATTTTATGGTGAAATGGCAGTGAAGCACAAAGAAAATCGGTTATATACATAAACCAGAAATTGCAACACGTGTGCATGTGAAAATTTTCTTGTGCGTATGCGAAAGTCTGTATATATTTATTTTTGCTAAGGCCCTTTTAGGGGCTCCATACTATGTGAACTGACAGGAAACACATAGAAGGGTCTTAATATAATCTTTTGGAAAATGACTGGGAAATGTGGCCATTCTAGATCAGAATGGCAATATGAATGTGAGTTTGCAGTCAATGCTGGAGGACGACTTCTCTGCCCTTAACTTTAACAGCATGACCTCACTGACATCAGCCAAAAAAAAAAGTTGTTTCATAGGTGAAGCAAGTTTCATCCATTCATACATCCATCCATACATCAATTTTTCCAAAGTGCTTGTCCTATGTAGGACTGCACAAGTATTACATATTAAAGAAAGATTACAAAACCATTTATATATATATATATATATATATATAAATTGCACTAATGAATTACCCTCACTGAGACAAATATCAATTCAGTTCGTTTTGATGTTCACTTTAAATCCAATTTTGTTCCTACTACTTATTAGAATTGCTTCTCACTACTACTTAAAGACCTATCCTGATTTGCCACTGCATTTATGTTCACAACAGTCATGTTTGTGATTGGTTACAGAGTTTAACCATTGCAAAACGCATTGTAAAGAGAATATTTTGACACAACGGGTGTAAACATAAATTGAATACAGTAACTGAAATTTTTTTAGCTAATGGGAAAAAAATCTTTATAAGCCCATTTTTCACCTTAAAATGTTAAGAGCTATGTTAGTCGGCATTAGTGTGGCAGATACCAGCGGTCTCCTGAGTTCCGCTGTACAAGGAGTTTTGGAAATGAGACGAGGACTTTTCATGCTACAGGACAAGCCCCCGACAAGCGATGTCATCCTCAGTTTGCACAAGGCTCGACACATCACCTGGGGCGAATTAGCCTGGCCTAAATTTCAAAACAGACGACTTGTCAGATGAAGCCCAAGATAGAGAAAGGGAGGAATGGGCAATGACAGTGCGGACGAGCGAACAAATGTGACAGAGCAGTGCAATCTTTCACAAGACAGGTGGATAAAGAAGCATTAGGCAGAAACAAAAATAGAAGCTAAAAGACTCAGTAGGAGAAATTTGAAAAATGATGTAGAAGGATGATGTAGAAGAAGATCAAGGATGGAGGTGAAAGGAAAAACGAATGACACATCTGCTATACTTAAAACTGCAGAAATAACCTACAGATAATGACTGTTCAGATGGCCTCGTAAAGAGGAAACCGCTTCTGTTACTAAGTGAAATAAATGTCTTTCGTAATCTGCAGACGAGGACATCACGTAAGTGCTCTGCTCTTTACTGGTCTCATAAGCTATTTCTTGACCTTGTTTCACTTAATGTCTTTCCCTCATTTCTTCTATAATAGTGTAATGTCATGACTGACAGTTCAGGCACTCGGTCAAGGCTGTGGTGATATAATGGGACTAATGTTAGGCCCGTAGGAAGGTATGAGCATAGATGCTGTTTTTCCCCTCAGGAACTTTGTTTAAGACCGTGTATCTGTTCAATAACAGTATATTTAGAAAGATTTTTGACACTCTGCTATTTTTATCCCTTTTGATGAGGATGATTAAGGGGTCCTTTCAGGTTGTCATTACAGTAAAGCTGGTGAAATGGGAAACAGACAAAAATTTCTGCACAGCAGAGTAGGTAATAAACTGACATCTAACATTAAGTTTTAGTCAGAATACAAATAATGCATCAAGTTTCTTTGATTCCAAGAACACCAGCTTCAAGGTTCCATCATTTTTTTTTCTCCTTATTCGTTTCACACAATGAAATCAATAGTAGTTTTGACAAATATTAATAAATGAGGTACATCAGATGAAGACTCATATCATCGACTAGGCATGTCAAATCTACTGACACTGCGGTTCCAAATCGATACTAAAATAATAATAATAATAACAACAATAAATGTAAAGATATCAATCTTCTGCAGTATTCTGTCAAATGCACTTCTTGGTCAAAATGTACCTTTTTCCAAGGTATTAATAAATTAAACACAGTTAAGTGAATGCAAACAGTCAGGAAAACAACATTGATATGTGTAAAAATATTGGCTCTATGAATTAGACCTTGCAGTTTAAATGGAGCCACATAAATCTTTTATTTTATTTATTTATTTTTAGTTTTTTTCAATATATGATGTTGCTTTTAGATAACTGAAAAACTTACAAGGCTTTTCACACTTGAAATAGTTAACCCTGGGTCATTCTAAACCCCAGGTAAATGGAATCCTGGGTTATCTTGCTTCACATTTCACATTGATCATAATTTACCCAGGGTTAAAGGGATAGTTCACCCAAAAATGAAAATTTGATGTTTATCTGCTTACCCCCAGGGCATCCAAGATGTAGGTGACTTTTTTTTCTTCAGTAGAACACAAATGATGATTTTTAACTCCAATCGTTGCCGTCTGTCAGCCGTATAATGCGTCTCAATGGGAACTCCATCTATAAGAGTCAAAAAAAACATGCACAGACAAAATCCAAATTAAACCCTGCGGCTCGTGACGACACATTGATGTCCTAAGACACGAAACGATCGGTTTGTGCGAGAAACTGAACAGTATTTATATAATTTTTTACCTCTAAAACACCACTATGTCCAACTGCGTTTAGCATTTGGTTAATGAGGTCAAAAAACGCACTCTGATGACGGAAGTGATGTCTCGCGCTTCGCTTCAATGAGTGCGAGACATCACTTCTGTTGTCAGAGCGCGTTCAGACCTCACACACCGGATGTGGAGGGCAGTTGGACATAGTGGTGTTTTAGAGGTAAAAAATTATATAAATACTGTTCGGTTTCTCGCACAAACCGATCGTTTCGTGTCTTAGGACATCAATGTGTCGTCACGAGCCGCAGGGTTTAATTTGGATTTGTCTGTGCGTGTTTTTTTGACTCTTATAGATGGAGTTCCTATTGGCACGCATTATACGGCTGACAGAAGGCAACGGTTGGAGTTAAAAATCATCATTTGTGTTCTACTGAAGAAACAAAGTCACCTACATCTTGGATGCCCTGGGGGGTAAGTAGATAAACATCAAATTTTCATTTTTGGGTGAACTATCCCTTTAACAATTAATCCTGGGTATTCGTAAGCTGACATTTCACACTTTACATTCCTAAACCCTGGGTTAATGTTCTTATTTGCATATTTGTGGTATCAGCAGGGTTTCATATCCCTGGGTAAAAAGCGGGGCTAACCCCGCTTCTAAATTGCAAGTGTGAAATGTTTCTTTACCCGGGGTTAAAAGTGATGTTTAGAATGATGATAACCCGGGGTTAAGTGCAGTGTGAAAAGCCCTATTCACTGTAAAAAGTGGTGACCTGGAATTGTTATCTTAAAGAGCTATTTCTACCTGATTGAATCCTTAAATTTGGTTTTGTTGGTGAAGCCTTATATATTTAAGTTGATTTAGTTATGTAAAATAACATTTTTAATTTGAATAAAAATGTCAATAAACAATTAATAAACATGTGTCATGTGTCAGTATAAAGTCTAAGACCACCTACACAAACAATAATGTACTGGGTGTTCCTTTAAGATAAAGAGATGAAATGTAAAAATATGGTCACATGGTATAAGAAGCAAATCCAAGCTGGAAAAGTCAGAACAAGAGTTTTTCCTTAACTGTGCAAATTCTGTGACCCACTCTGGTAACAAATCCCTACAAAGTGATGTGAACAATGAGTCTGTGACAAATCTGGATAAGCATGAACAGGATCATAAGAGAGATTTGCTACAAAGCCTGACAACAGATAATGTTATCTGAAGCAAATCTGACATTTGCACAAGCTGTTGAAACAGCTCTCAGTATGCAAACTGGGGACCTGACTTGAACTACTTAAAATTAAAATAAGGAACATGACAAAAACAGCCTGAATATTAACATGACTGTGCTAGTAGATTGTAGGCAAATAATTTGTTGCTATAGCTTGTTCCAGCCTATACTTTAGTATCTCATGCATAGCTTCAGAAATGCATTCTACCGTGCTTCTTATATATGGATTCTCTCCAGCTTAACCTTGCAAAGAATTAAGAAGAATTTCTTTAAGGCTCACAATGAAGTAAGTTACTGACAAAACCTTCAAGTAGGACAAAAGATGAACCCTAAAAAAGCTGAGACATTTCCAAAAATGCAGGCTCAGGGTATAAAAAGCCCAAATGCGATTTTGGTAATAAAGGCAATGTCAAAAGAACTACATATAATGCATTAAGGAATGCTGACGACGCTGATGCTATGCAGTTTTTTAAATATCAAATGAAAGTGCTTCCCTGGAGATCTTCAAGTAATGAGAAAGTCCAGTTGCAAATAAAAGAACTAGAACTGACATTGTGGGATGACCTGGATGTACCAAAATTACTGCCACACATTTGGTGGAGGAGAGATTGTGGAAAGCAGAATAGCAGACTACAGGAACCACCTGTACATTGACCTCGGGTGCAGAAAGCATGGGTTCATTCCTCTATAGCTTACTCATAAGGCCTGTGATGAAAGATCACAAGACTAACACCTCAAGTTGGACAAGTGTCAATATGGGATAAAAATATACTAAGATCAGACTTTACGTGTGTAAAACTTATTTAGAGACAATATAATGAAGAGTAAAGAACACCAAAAGCTGCACATGACTAAGTGGATAAGGATCTGGTGAACTCTTTGAGAGTACGCCCATGTAGTGAGAGTAATGACCTAGTAAATGGACCCTGTGACCTGTGGTGGAACAGCCAGAGATCTGACCAGTCTTACGGTGAGTGGCCACTACAGCGGCAAAACTCTGCTCAGTGCCGCTGGCAACGCCATAACGCCTCCACTTTTGGGGTGTGTCTGTAGCGAGTGTGTTTAACCCTCTGGGGTCTGATGATTTTTGGGGCCCTGGAGAAGTTTTGACATGCCCTGACATTTGTGCTTTTTTCAGTTGTCCATAAACATATTAATGGAAAAGGTGTCATTACACGATATTCAGCACAAACTAGGCTACCATAATATGTGAGCAACATGTATGTACATGTTTGTATTTTTGAAGGAATAACGTTTATGCGTAGTTATTGAAAAAACTAAAAACTTAAGTCACTAAAATAAGGCCACAAAACTAAAATTATATATGTGTTTACAAGATGTCTGGGTATTGGAGGTTGTAGACTAGAGTTTTTGCTTAAAAATTATGTAAAAAGTATCATGCCTACTCGTTCATATAAAACAATACATTGAATACATATAAAACACTATTACACATTATTTACTTAAAACTTGCACACATAACTGTACATACAATTGTCTATATTATATATTGTTTTTTGCTTTTTTTGCACTTTGTCTATCTTGTAAATTTGTATATAATTATTTTATTCTTTTTATTATGTGTCTTGTCTTGTCGCTGTTACTCTGTTGCACTGTGGAGCTTCTGTCACTAAAACAAATTCCTAGTATGTGTAAACAACATACCTGGCAATAAAGCTCTTTCTGATTCTGATTCTGATTTAGATTTCTTAAGACACTTTTTGTCAAGAAACACAGTATGCGTGGAGGCGTGAATCTTCATGAATAATGCTGTGATTCACACCTGAGAAGACAAAGACCCGCATTATGACCTGCATAATGACCCGCATAATGAGCCCTTCCAGTCAGGTAGGCTATGTGAAAAATCCCTTTGATAACAGGATCGTATCAGCTGTATTAACGCAAATATAATGTCCACTCTTGACAAAAAAAAACATGATTTTTGTGATCTCGTGCATGCACGTATTATTGCACATGTGAAGAAAATTTTGTATAGGCCTATTATAGTTTAAATTACAGTACCAGTCAAAAGATTGGACACATTACTATTATAATGTTTTTAAAAGAAGTCTCAAGTCTAAAACCAAATAATGGTTTTCTATTTTAATATACTTTAAAATATAATGTATTTCTGTGATGCAAAGCGTCTAAACATTTATGTTACCTCTATGGCATTTCATATAGGCTATTATATTTGTTATATTATATAGCCTAAATGTTAATGTGCAGTTGAGAAACTATACATCATTAAAAAGATCTAAGACTTAAGCTTCACATTTTGACCTCTTTTTTACTCTTATAGTGACCATAATTTGTTAATAGCCTGTGCTTCAGGAGTTATGAATATGAAAAATGGAGTCGTTACCTTTGACAAAACAACATCCATCAGGGTTTTTAGCTTTAAAGCATGCACATTTTGAGAAATATTGATGTATTCTCATATGTTTGTCAATTTTCTATACAGAGGAGTAATATTTATTCAATATTTATTGTCATCACTATGAGCGCTGGATACTGTTTTCAATTCATACTTGCAGCCGGAGGGTGCTCTGTGCACATTTAGCCCACAAATGACTCAGTGAAGAACAGGCATACCATGTGACATTCCAGGAACTAACAGAGGCTTCCAGAGATCGCTAACCATGGCTATAACATGCAGATAAACACTTTTGAAAATAATAAATACACAATTGCGACGATGTATATCCTCAGAATTTGCGTCTGAATAGCGCTCGCTCCGTGGGCGTGGCCGAATTAGCGGATAATGAGCTGAATCACGGACGTCTGACATGTCTCTGTTTTCATTCAGATTACATAAACAGAGAATTTTTGTTTTCGATTTGACTTATACGATTTAAAACCTGACATTTCAACGTTTCTTTAGACACAAGTCTCATTCTTGTGTGATTAGTATTCACTAAGTTACAGTTCATTTTCTGAGAACTATCAGATTGGACTTCCTTCAGAGGGAGACGACAGATCACGCATCATGTTAGTTTTCTTTATTTTGCAAAAAACACAACATTTTGTTTCTACTCTGAGTGTACACAAATAAAAGAAGATATACTCCATTTTAATCTGTGAAATAACTCTTAATTGTATGTGCAAAATTGACTGAGTATTTTTAGTCTCTTACACACTGGTAAGTAAAAAAAAAAAGTGGTATACCACCGACTCCAGAGTGGTAATCTATGTTTTTTCGCACAGACAATATAATCATCAGAGATGCACTGATTACATTTGGAAATAGGCAAGCTTTGTTTCCAAATGCCCCAAGTAAATATATCCTGTCAATTTTATACATTTTTATAAACCTAGCCAGTATAATCATAATGAAAGCATCCAAACTGAATTTAACATACATATCAACTACAAAACATCCAATGTGTAAACAATATGATTTACACACTAAATCCAGCATCAACTCCAACACTACCTGCAAATTTTTAAATGCTTAAGACAGATGTCACTACCTGAACCTCAGAGAAATTGGCTGCTGCCCGTGTTTAGAACTGCCCAACCTTTTTGAAGCTCTCGCCCGCTCTCAAAGCTTTTTCCAGTCCGCTGTAAATACCACAATGCACCGCGCGAGCGTGAAACTCGACTTCCGTAGGAATGAAATTAAAACACATAATGCATGTGCCAAATTCTTAGAAATGTAATCTTTGTTTTCATTATGGTTTCATATGGTTTTGAAAATTGAAAAACGTTTGTACTATTTTCTATAAATAATTACAAAGACTCAAAAATTTTCTGGTGGTATAACTGGTATAACTGTAACAGACGTAGGCTGGTAAGAGCTGTGCATGTAGCCCCTCCAGTTTGAACTGCCAGCTCTAAGCAGGACTCGAACCCGGGTCTGCAGGCATGATAGTCAGGCACTTTAACAAGGTGGCTAAAGACCACAGTCCCATACCAGCGGACCCAGGTTCGAGTCCTGCTTAGAGTGGGTGGATTGAATTGGAGGGGCTAGATAACCACCAAGTAAAAAGTTTACATTTTCTTGACACTTTGAAAACATTTCATTGTACACATCTATACTTATGTAACCTTTTTTTTCTGGTTGACTGACGGAAACTTGTACACCCTAACTAAGAAAAAAATCCAAAGAGTCAGATTGGACCTTGCCTTTTTGGTCAATATCGTGGTTAATGAGTGGTCCCCTATTGCATTTTCGATGCACCGTGTCTCTCCTTGAGACCAGTCTTCCTCAAGATATTCTGTGATACTGCCAGGCCACCACAAATACCAATGACCATGACTGAATGTCACAGTCTAGACTTTACAGACTGTTTCAGGTTTTTTTATTTTTATTTTTATTTTATTTTGCTGGTTGGTTGGCCAGTACTTGTGCTTCTGTATTAGGTCCCCACAGAATCTTGTCACAAAGCCTGTATTTTCCACCAATTTCTGTGAATCCTCCATTTTAAACTTGCATTGTTGTTAGACTCAGCACTGATGTTCCCATATGCAAACCCAATAACTTGGAATCATGGGGGGTTGATGAGATGCCATAGAGAGACAGCAGATCACTTAGGGATGGTTATTCTCAGCACAATGAAAATGACTCTTCTGATGGCAAAACAACAGTCAGAAATGAAAATTGACTCACTATCTGTATGCATGAAGGAATTTCACATTTCCACCAAACAAGGTCTCTGATACCAACCGCAACATAAACTGTACTCTCAATACAATGCAACTATTTATAATACATAATTAACATTTACTTCAACAAATTTCCACGTCTAGCCCCATAGACTTTTGAGTTGTCCCCCTGTCAATATGTACTATTCTATACTGACCTTTCTGAAGATGAGAGGCCACACTGGCTGTTTCTAATTCCAGTGGAAATATCCTGAAAAGACTACACCTCAGCAGATGTCTATGATGATACCCTAGACCAGTGCTTATCAAACCTGTCCTGTGGTCCCCCCACCACTACATATTTTAACTTTATCCATCATATAACACATCTGATTCAACTCATCAGCTCATTAATAAAGACTGCAAGACTTGATTTGGGTGTGACTGATGAGGGAGACATACAAAATATGCAGTGGTGCAAGGCCAGATTTATGCATAAGCAATCTGTACGACAATTACTTTATAAATTAATAAAATGTATAAAATTGTTGCTGTCTGGCAGAAGATTGTATCTCCATATTTTGTAATTTTTATCTTTTTTTTTTTTTCCACAAATCATTATTATTGGTCAACCTTTACATCTCTCTGTGGGTTTTAGAAATATTTAACCAATGAAAAATATTGAAAAGAGCTTGTAACTAATCCTTGTCACTTCATTGGATCCTCAAACTGTCAGTCAAACCTCACAACTCCACCCTGCCTCTATAGTGAATGTAGTGCCTCACGCAGTTTGGCCTCAGATGCGGCCGTTCTAATGACAGAAAAAAAACATGACATTCGCTGGTGAAAAAAGTTTCTAACTTCATTTAAAGCTGCTGTAGGTAACTTTTGTAAAACTGTATTTTTTACATATTTGTTAAAACTGTCATTATGTCCTGACAGTAGAATATGAGACAGATAATATGTGAAAAAAATCAAGCTCCTCTGGCTCCTCCCAGTGGTCCTATTGCCATTTGCAGAAATACACCGCTCCCGGTAAGAAACAACCAATCAGAGCCAGGAGGAGTGTCTTAGCAGTGCCAATCAAGCTCTTGTGCACGCTGATCACACCCCTCTCATGCACAGCGCTTACAGGCGTTCAAATTCACGATTACCGGTGTGCCGCAGCTTTGCTTATGGCGGACAAACAATCCAAACTGCCAATTCCTCGAGTGGCACCTGCTCATAAAATAAAGACTGGTAAACGGAAAAAGACAGATGACGATGATAAAAAAGCCAAAAAGAAAGAATTAGATAGAGCCCGAAATAAAACGAGGGTAAATATCGGAGCGGCTTTTCCGAGGTGGAGGGAGCTACGTGTCCTGAAAGGATTAAAAACCGATGCAGAGTTAGCCACATTTCTGCTTTACAAGTAAGTATCCCTGCTTGATTTGTTCCATTTTTTAAGAACTGCACAACTAAGATAATTTCAAAACAGGCCTGACAAATTACGTATGGCATGGTTTCTTGTAGATTTCAGGGTGGTCCTTTGCATACTGTAACGTTAGTTACCGTTATATTACCTTACTAGCTATTTATTATTTATAGAAATAGTGCAACGTCATATAGTTACATTACATGTATTGCAAAATACGTAATGTTTTGAGGACCAAGTTTGTAGTCAAAGTATGGGCAGGCCATAGTCAATGTAAATCATATTGTTGATGTTTCGTCCATACCAGTGAATGTGCCATAACTGTTTATCCGCCATCATCGGTGGCCCTGCTTGCTTACTAGCCTGCGCGTTCACGGCAGGCTCTGTTGTGATGGGGGAGGAGCTGTGGAGGGAGGGCTGTAGCGCAGCAGAGAGCAAGGGGGAGTGACCTGTGAGTTGTGCTTGTTCATATTTTCAGGCTAAGTCAACGTTTTCTAAAAACTCCCTACTGCAGCTTTAAGCTTGATTTTGATAAAATGTCAATGATATAATGACACATGCAAGTATATTATCATATATAAGGCCAC
Organism: Anabarilius grahami; assembly: GCA_003731715.1. Classification (NCBI taxonomy): domain Eukaryota; kingdom Metazoa; phylum Chordata; class Actinopteri; order Cypriniformes; family Xenocyprididae; genus Anabarilius; species Anabarilius grahami. The sequence goes on from RJVU01059915.1 coordinate 3,480,811, forward strand.
AATATCAACTTTGGGACTGACGCTGGAGGCCGCGGTCTTTAGCCTCCTTGTTAGAGTGCCCAACTCTCATGCCGGACACCAGGGTTCGAATCCCGTTTGGAGCCGGTCGAGTAGAACCGGTTACATTTTGTGCCATGACCTGGATGGGAGTGAGGTTTAGGGGGGTAAGTGTAACTGTCATAGGCCAGTAAGAGCTATGTGTGTAAACCTCACTCCCCGGATCTCAAGAGGCGCTCTATAGCGACTGACTCTAGAGGCTGTAGTCATTAACATCCTTGTTGGAGTGCCCAACTCCTACGCCAGAGACCCCAGTTCGAGTCCCGCTCAGAGCGGGTTGAGTAGAACCGGTTACAAACACATTATTTGGTAACACTTTATTTTACAGTGCCGTGGTTACACATTACTACATGCACTTACTCCAGTAATAACAGTAAATTATGCATAATTACAAGTAACTAACCCTAAACCAAACCCCAACCCTAACTTGGTTGGACCATTGGGTACACAAAAATAATTCTAAGAACTTAATATCCACAGAACGGCAACTTAATAGTTGGGCGATTTTTGGACCTGGGACATACCTACACATACCTAAACCTACCCCTCACAGGAGGAGAAATTAGTTCAGAGATAATTGGGCTATCCCTGGACCTGCGACTTACCTAAACCTACCCCTCACAGGAGTACCCTGGATTTTAAGACAATGGAACCATTTCTGTGCGGGCGACATACCTAAACCTACCCCGTGCAGGAGGAGAAAATTGGTTCGGAGATAATTGGGTTATCCCTGGACATGTACACTAACACTAACATGGGAATTAGTGTTATAGCTTATGGGGTATTAGGCTAAGGGGTGAACATTAAGGAGGAACATTTCTTCCAGGGGGAGTGATGCTCGACCAGGATTATCGGGCCATGACCTTTCGGGCCGTGGTTCGGTTCGCAGTTAGGGTTTTTAATGATAAAGTTGTGGGATGATTAATTTTTGTTCTCTTGTATGTTTAGGCTGTAAAAAAAATGGATAGGAATGAGCAATTCAAAATTCTCACTAGAGAGATGCACAAGTTCATTAAAATGAGTCATTATTTGAGTAACTTGGGGGAGACGAAGGAGGAACCGGGACCTAGGTCTCTTTAGAGGGTGGCCAAGTGGCTGGGAGCAGTAGTGGTGCCAGCAGCCCCAACACCAACAATGGGCTGGAAGCTCTACGGGAGCGCCAGGAGGTGGCTCGATGAGAGTCTGGGTATACTCAGAGTGCATTACAACTCAATCCGGGAGGAGGTCTGGGCAAGACGAATCTGGAGGAGGGGGATAGAGCTCTGGAGGTGGCAGTTAGATGGGCACGCACATTCAGGAGTGCATTGTGCAGGGAGCCACGGTGGAGATTAGAGGGCTGTGGGTTGGGGTAAGGCAATTGGATTTGTTAGGATCTAGAGTATTTGTTCATTTTTTGCTAAAAAAAAGGGGGGACTAATGCTTTGTTTATTAGGTCGGCCAAGGATCGGAGTTGGCCGGGATGGGAAGAGGCACTGTTACCAGGGGGGTACAGGTTCTGACGGCGCAGGAAGGTACTGGTACCAAGGAGGTACAGGCTCCAAGAGGTACTGTTAGTACCAATGTGCAGGCTCTGGCGGCACGGGAAGGTGCTGTTACCATGGAGGTACAGGATCCGGGGGACATAACACAAAGGAAAGTAGGATATAGGCGGCGGTAGGGATGTAAGTTGGACTATGTCTGAGGGATGGAGATTTTAAAAATAGTGGTGTAATACTGAACCTTTTTAGGATCACCAAATCTTGAGGTTGGTCGCAACCAGGGGACAGGGGTCAGAGGGGCGGAGTACTGTCGCACGGGAAAAGGTACAAATTGGTTAATGGGGCTGAGGGTCTTGAGAGTTTAGCAGTTAATGTGACCTAAGGGCTATGTGGAATAATTACCTTGCCTTGCTCTACTTTATATGCTAAAGGAAATGGGTTACCATGGTGTTGGTGGGATCGGAGGAGTCAGAGGAAGAAGATGATCTCATATGGATTACGGTGGATGAGGTAGCAGGAGAGAGCTGCCAGCCGCATGTGGCCCAGAGGGAGGAGGAAGGTGCAGGGAGGAAAAGAAAAAGGCAGGATGAAGAGGAGGTGCAAATGGAGCCTATGTTCAGGAGACAGGAGCATGGGGGGGGGATAAGATCAATAATTGGTCCCTCAGGCCCAAACGGCCTGTCCTGATCATGGGCGACTCCTACATGGGAAGGCTGCCGGCCATTTTCGACAGGGTCCAGGTGGAGTGCATTGGTTCCACACCTATGAAATATTGAGGAACAGGACCCCTACGACGGACTGGGTCACGGTGGTGATTTTGTCATTTGGGATAAATGACAAGGCGTATGCATCAGCAGAGGCGGTTGGGAAGCTTGTTAAAAATACCCTGGGGGTGGCGGAGAGTACGTTCCCTAATGCCCAGATTTACATCCTGAGCATCAATTTTAACAGACATCTTCTGAAAGAGCAGTGCAACACGCTGAATCGGATTAATGCACACATTGCCAGCACGGGCAGAGCACTGGAGGTTCTACCATATGAATAGTTCAGGACGGAGCAGGACTTTACCCACTGGACCGGGATGACGGGGCGGGCAATGTGGGATCATTGGGCAAGGGCTTTAAACTAATAGGGGAGAGGCACCAGGTTAACCAAAGCTTGGTGACCGTGATGAACCTCTCCCGAACTAGAGTTCTTAATAAAATGGAGTTAACCGTCTTGCAGAAAGAATTATCTTTTATTCCCAGGGGCATGGGGGGACCAGCTGGAACAGGTTAGAGGCGGGCCTTACGGCTTATCACAGGAGGTTGAAGCTGGCCGACTTTTTCAAGGGGGAGGAAGGGGAGGGACAAAGGGTCCCCTTCACAGGTGTGTCGGAGTGGGAGCCGCAGAGAAGTCAGGTGGGGTAATTGATGAGGACCAAAAAATGATGAATGGGATGAGGGAGGTTCAGGAGGATTAAGGTGGACAGCTCATTGATCATTAAACCAGCAGATAAGGGGAGTTTGGTGGTAATACTGGATCGCGAGCAGTATGTGAGGGAGGCTATGAGTCAGTTAGAGGATAAGGAGTTCTATGAAGAGCTGCAGGAGCTGATTTTCCCCGAGTCGGTGGTATTGATTAGGGAGAAGCTGGGGTGGTTGCGGGAGTTTTTTTTTTTTTGAGTGTTAAGCAGGTGCAATACACCAGGGGGCAGGATACTCCCAGGGAGAGGAGGTTTTATTTACTCCAGAAGATCCACAAGGATAGGGCCACCTGGCCATTTCTGGATGTCCCCCTGGGGAGACCGATTGTATCAGATTGTGGCAGTGAGAGTTATGGGGTGGTGGAGTTTATTACTAGGAACCTGGGCCCGGTCTCCACCAGACATGCTAGTTATGTCAGGGATACCTATGATTTCTTGGAAAAGGTGCGGGCAATAAGAATAGGTCCTGGCGCCAGTCTATTCTCTATGGATGTTGTGGACTGGAGGCGGTCACAAAATGCCCACGGAAGTATCCAGAGGAGGGTGGACTGGATCAGAGCATTCTGAGGCTGCTGGAGTTGAGCTTAAGGAGGAATGACTTTGGGGTTAATGGACGTCACTTTCTGCAGGTGAAGGGCACAGCTACGGGGAAAAGGTTCGCCCCTGCGTACGCGAACATCTACATGGTGGACTGGGAAGAGTCAGTGTTTCTGAAATACCTCAATAAGTCTACCTCATCAGGTGCTCCTTGTGTGGTAAAAGATACGGGGGGGAAACCGGGAACTCAATCCTCACAAGGATGTGGGGCCACTGGCATGGGGTGAGGAAAGGGACATTGCGGAAGGGGCATATAGTGCCTAAATTTTAAAGGCATGGAATCCAGAATCTGAAGGTCTGTGGGCTGGAACACAACCTGGAATGGAGCAAGAAGGACAGGTTGAGGAGGGAAAAAATTTGGATTGAGAGATTGGGTACGTGGTTCCCGAAGGGCCTTAACTCCCTCGGGTCGGTGGTCACGCCGGCGATACCACCGCAGATTTTTTCTTACCAGTGTGAAAGAGACTCAAAATACTCCATCAATGTTGCACATACAATTAAGAGCTATACACCCTTTTATTTGTGTACACCCAGAGTAAAAACAAAATGTTGTGATTTTTGCAAAATAAAGAAAACTAAAATGATGCGTGATCTCTCGTCTCCCTCTGAACGAAGTCCAATCTGATAGTTCTCAGAAAATGAACTGTAACTTAGTGAATACTAATGACAAAAAAATGAGACTTATATTGTTAGTTAGAAAGTTAGAAGTTAGAAAACAAATATTCTCTGTTTATGTAATCTGTATGAAAAAAGAGCCATGTCAGAAGTCCGTGATTCAGCTCATTATCCGCTAATGCGGCCACGCCCACGGAACGAGCACTATTCAGACGCAAATTCAGTCAATACATGCATCTATCCTCTCAATCATGTATTTATTGTCTTGAAAAGTGTTTTTTCTGTATGTTAAAGCGATCTCTGGCCTCTGTTAGTTCCTGGAGAGTCACATGGTGGTTCTTCTTTAGATTAATTTGTAAACTAAAGATGCACAGAGCACCCTCCGGCTGCAAGTATGAATTGAAAACACAGTATCCAGCGCTCATAATAATGACAATAAATATTGAATAAATATTACTCCTCTGTATAGAAAATTGACAAACATATGAGAATCCATCAATATTTCTCCAAATGTGCATGCTTTTAAGCTAAAAGCCTATATGAAATGCCATAGATGTAACATAATTGTTCAGACACTTTGCATCACAGAAATACATTATATTTTAAAGTATATACAGGTCCTTCTCAAAAAATTAGCATATTGTGATAAAGTTCATTATTTTCCATAATGTAATGATAAAAATTAAACTTTCATATATTTTAGATTCATTGCACACCAACTGAAATATTTCAGGTCTTTTATTGTTTTAATACTGATGATTTTGGCATACAGCTCATGANTTTTTGAGAAGGACCTGTAATAGAATACCATTATTTTAACCCTCGTATTACCCTCAAAATCCAGCAACATTTTTTCTACACTGGGGTCAATTTGACCCCAGCAATTAAAAACCTCCAGAATATGATTTTATTTTCAAAGGTTTATGTATCAGGTACTTTATGTTTCTTCATTGACTACTCAAATAGCTCTTTAAATAAAACAACATGGGTGGTCTCAGGATGCTTCACTGTTGGCATGACACAGGACTCATCATGGTAGCGTTCACGTTTTATTTTCCTGGACTAATCATTTTCCAGATGTCTCAAACAGTCGGATGGGGGCTTCATCTGAAAAAATAACTTCTTTCAGTCTTCTGCTGTCCAATCCTTGCTGTACTTTCAGAATTCTAGTCTGTCCTTGATGTTTTTCATGGAGAAAAGTGGCTTCTTTGCTGCCCTTCTTCACCAAGCCACTGTCCAAATGTCTTGACCTCACTGTGCCTACAGAAGCACACCTGCTGCCAATATTGAGCACTGCACATGGTTCAGGATTGACTCTTCAGGAGGTGACCGTCCTGCCGCTTGCTGGACACTCTGGGATGTTCTGAAGGCTTCTTCATTGCAGTTGAATTTCTCAACTTGAAGTTCTTGATGATCCAGTAAATGGTTCTTTCAGATGCTTTGCATCAAAATGGCCTCACATGCAAAGAAATTGCTGCAAAGCGATGATGGGTACATGTCTTTCTTTAGAGGTAACCATTGAAGACGCAAGAACACAATGACTGGAAGCACTTTTTCCTCCTGACTAGAACTTGTTTGCACTTTCTCATGTGCTGATGTGATTAGTGAAATTATGTTAGCTGGTCACCTTTTACCAGGACCTCAAACAGGTCCTTTTTTAAATTATTTTTTTGCCAATGAAGCATTTACTGTATGTACTGTAAATACTGTATGTAAAATGCATCCGATCAACACCACAACTGAAGCAGCAAACTTTTATAAGCAGTTCATCTAATGAGAGTTTCTGAGACTACAACCCACTGCAGAGAACCACCAAAACTTTTGGCCATGGCTTTACCCTATCATTCAAGTGGGGAGTGGGACCATAATAAATTGCCATTTTTGAAAGGTAATGTACCTCCTTGTGGTTGAGAGACAACAGAAGAGAAAACACCAAGAATCTCATTCTGAGCAGGATGTCTCAAAATTAGGATTCTCCTCATCTATGTTTTTGTGAGAATTATGGCTTGGTGCTTAGGTACCTGCCAATATGAACCTTGAGACGCTGACCCTCTCTTGGTTGCCCCAGATACCTTGTGGTGTTAACAAAGGGGTTACTTGGGAAGGGAGGTAGGTATCCAACCTCTCTGGGTCCACTTGGACAGCACGCAGAGTTGGTGGATTTGGGTTGAAGGGCCGTAAATGGAACCCAATTTTCTATCGATGACTAGCATTAGTGGTATATAATAGGTTTGTTGAGGTTGTTGGGGATGGAGTTATGGGTGTAGGAGGGCATGGCCTTAGTAAGTTAAGGTAGATAAGTTAAGGACAAGGATGAGGTTACTTGTGTAAAACCCACTAGTAGGATGGATCAATTACAAACTTGGTTGGACCATTGTGTGGGTAACACTTTATTTTACAGTGCCGTGGTTACACATTACTACATGCACTTACTCCAGTAATAACAGTAAATTATGCATAATTACAAGTAACTAACCCTAAACCAAACCCTAACCCTAACTTGGTTGGACCATTGGGTACACACAAATATGATGCAAATTAAGCCCTGAGGCCAGGTGTGAGAACCACTGACCTAGACCAGGGGAAGATGTGGTTGTGTGACGCTGACTTTTTGGGGTCCATTGAGGAATCATATTCTGTCAGGGAAGTTGCTGTGCTGGCCAATGTTGGTAGCAGCTCCATAGCAGAAGATGATGTGTCCATGCTAGACTGCAAAAGTCTTGGACTTCTTTGTCTTTTAGGTGGCAGACAAGACAGTCAAAGTGCATCACCTTCCAACAGCACTTCTTTAGCTGTACTCATTACACTATCTCCTGTCACAGCATGACAATGCAAACAATTTAGAAGCTACTGTCTGGGTTTAAAGACCAGATTCACTGCCAAACCTGAAACCAGCTGCTTTGGTTGTGCCTCTATCTTTTTATTCAGTCTTAACACCATTGCAGAGAGTAGGTTGAAGATGATAAGTCATGAGAACATGCTAGGGCTCTAATGCAGAATGTGATTATCTCACTTAAAGGCATAGATCACATATAATGAGTGTTATTTTATGTCAACAGCAGCCAATTATAGCAAGCTTTTGGTTCTTTAGAGGCTTTCAGGTACTTCCCAGCCACATTTTTGGTTGGTAACACTACAGTACGTATAGTACTCTTTAAAATGAAGGCTATGTGATGTAAATTAATGATTCACAAACATCTTGAAAGGTTGTTGTTGTGGACCATAGAAACTTTTCTATGTACTGTAACATAGATTCTGTGATAAACTGTCCTATTGTCCTCAATGCAACAGATATTGTGTAATTTAATACTAATTAAACTTTCGGAGCAGCAGTTCTACTTTTTGAAGTAGAGCAATTCCTAAGTCGTATTTGAAAATGTACTATTTTTGCATAAACTTTATAGGTTGATTATGTTAAAATGAACCTAGATGATTATTGCTGTGTAATTTGAGTATCGTTTCATGCTCTGTATACTTTGACAGATTGTGATGTCTTCTTCTCACTATTAGAAAATTATGTCTCATACAAAATACAAAGTGCTGCTGCATGGCTGTGGTGATTCATCTTGCATACCAGAGCCAATTGTGTGTATGATTAAGACGCGCATACATTTCTCCATGCAGCCTCACAACCAATTATCTTCTCTCTTAAATGAGCCCATAAAGGAACACAGCTTCACACATTCACAGGGACAAAGGGAAATAAAGGACGGTACTATATCTTCCTCTGTGGCACATTTGACAAACAAATTTTTCTGAATTCAATTCAACGACAATGAAAACAGTTTCAGTTTTCTCATATGCGGATATGCACTACCAATTACAAGACATGTAACCATACCTGGTTGAAGTATAATACATTATATTAAACTCAGACAAATATTGACAGAAGCGAATATGAAACTTTAAAAAAAAAAGAAGCAATAGTAAGAACACACATACCATGTCGGTGTCTGATACTGGTCCAAAGCTTGTCACATAGATGTTTGTCCTCACTTCAGTCACACTTTCTGAAAGAGCAAGCATAAGAGCAGAATTATCTAGAATGTAAAATAAATATTTAATGAATTATGAAGCTATTACACTTTGCATCAGTAGTCCACTTTAGACATTCTACTAACCATAAGTAACATTGCAACTACATGTCAACTAACTCTCATTAATTTGCAACTACATGTCAACTAACTCTCAGAGTATTAATAGACTGTTAGGTTACACTGTAAATCTAACGCTCGAAAACTGAAACTGGGCTGGGATTTCTATTTCCCAGCATGCTTTACCCATGGCACTCGAAAGGAAGAGTAAATACTAAAATTAAGTGTTATAATGGCCCGGTTTCACAGACAGGGCTTAGACTAAGCCAGGATTAGACCTTAGTTCAATTAGGGCATTTAAGTATCTTATATAAATGTAGACTAGAAAAAAACATTACTGGTGTGCATCTTGAAACAAAACAATGGCACTGACATAAGATATGTCAGAGCAAGTTGCTTACAGTTAAAAAAGCCCAAACATGCATTTTAGTCTAGGAATAGATTAAGCCTTGTCTGTGAAACCGGGGAATAATGATTTCTTTGTTCAAGATTAATGGTAAGGGAGATTTAGTTGTGATTCATGTTTTGTTATGCTAATTTAGAAGAGTTTCTATTTTTGGAGAGTTGGTGACAAGTGGTGCATACTGCTTGGTTTGAGAGCAGGTAAGTTACATATTTTAAGTTGCTGTACTCATTCAGTAAGTGCTATATCATGCTATTGTTAACATGTTAGCAAATTAGCAAGTTGGCATTTTCTGAATTAGTTTGTTATAGCTAGCAAGATAACATCCAGCGTTAGCGTCAGTTCTTCCATCAACCTATAGGAATACTACGCCTATCACAGCATCCATATATAAGCTCCTCAGTATTATCAGCAGCTATCGCATTTCTCAGAAGCTAATTACCCTCCTCCATATATTTCAAGTTAAGTTTTGAGTACAAAATAAAACTCTTACTTAAACTTTGAGTTTCTTAACTTAAATTCTCATTGAACTTTGAGTTCTGACAACTTAGAGTTTACAGTGAAGTAAATAACTAATTTGAATTGCATAAACTCAAAAATAAAATGGTTAATTAACTAAATATTTTAGGTTAATTGCTATCAAAATGTAAAGCTAACTCAAGACTAGCAGAAAGTAGTTAGTAGAATGTTTAAAATGGACTATCAAAATATAGTGTTACCCTATTATTTTATAGATCTGTAAAGATAACGATTCACCACTAATAGGCAGTAAAATAATACGTAATGCACAGAGGATCATCATTGTCAGACAGCTGTAAAATGTATGATCTTGTGTATTTTTATAAGTCAAATTGTTTCTATTTCTTGCATGTACATGCCTCAAAAAAGTGCTGGGTCATTATATTCCACTATAGCTAACTGTCCAACAACCAAGCTGATTAGTAAGGTTTATCTAGATCTTTATTTATTTAATTTTATTATTATAGCATGAACAACAACAACAAAATAATAATAATAATAAACAACAATATACAGTTGTGAATCATCCACTTAATGACACACAGTATTAAGAATCAAGCATATGTAAAGTTTTGAACAGGGGTGAGAGGAATTTGTCCTTTGTATACATTCAGATATGTTTCTTGTGGCCTACATGTAAACACCTGTTATGTGAAATAGCTTATTCAGGGCAGTACTAAAAAACAAACAAAAAAAAACAAGCAATTTTAATGATCCATCTTATTTTGATAAAATTAACATATTGCAGATTCTGCAAGGTGTATGTGTAACTTGTATATATATATATAAAACATCTTGTACAGTGGGTACGGAAAGTATTCAGACCCCCTTAAATTTTTCACTCTTTGTTATATTGCAGCCATTTGCTAAAATCATTTAAGTCATTTTTTTTCCTTATTAATGTACACACAGCACCCCATATTGACAGAAAAACACAGAATTGTTGACATTTTTGCAGATTTATTAAAAAAGAAAAACTGAAATTTCACATGGTCCTAAGTATTCAGACCCTTTGCTCAGTATTTAGTAGAAGCACCCTTTTGATCTAATACAGCCATGAGTCTTTTTGGGAAAGATGCAACAAGTTTTTCACACCTGGATTTGGGGATCCTCTGCCATTCCTCCTTGCAGATCCTCTCCAGTTCTGTCAGGTTGGATGGTAAACGTTGGTGGACAGCCATTTTTAGGTCTCTCCAGAGATGCTCAATTGGGTTTAAGTCAGGGCTCTGGCTGGGCCATTCAAGAACAGTCACGGAGTTGTTGTGAAGCCACTCCTTCGTTATTTTAGCTGTGTGATTAGGGTCATTGTCTTGTTGGAAGGTAAACCTTCGGCCCAGTCTGAGGTCCTGAGCACTCTGGAGAAGGTTTTCGTCCAGGATATCCCTGTACTTGGGATATCCTGGACCAACCAAAAATGTACTTGTATCTTTCCCTCGATTGCAACCAGTCATCCTGTCCCTGCAGCTGAAAAACACCCCCACAGCATGATGCTGCCACCACCATGCTTCACTGTTGGGACTGTATTGGACAGGTGATGAGCAGTGCCTGGTTTTCTCCACACATACCGCTTAGAATTAAGGCCAAAAAGACCAGACCAGAGAATCTTATTTCTCACCATCTTGGAGTCCTTCAGGTGTTTTTTAACAAACTCCATGCGGGCTTTCTTGTGTCTTGCACTGAGGAGAGGCTTCCGTCAGGCCACTCTGCCATAAAGCCCTGACTGGTGGAGGGCTGCAGTGATGGTTGACTTTCTACAACTTTCTCCCATCTCCCGACTGCATCTCTGGAGCTCAGCCACAGTGATCTTTGGGTTCTTCTTTACCTCTCTCACCAAGGCTCTTCTCCCCCGATAGCTCAGTTTGGCCGGACGGCCAGTTCTAGGAAGGGTTCAGGTCGTCCCAAACATCTCCCATTTAAGGATTATGGAGGCCACTGTGCTCTTAGGAACCTTAAGTGCAGCAGAAATTTTTTTGTAACCTTGGCCAGATCTGTGCCTTGCCACAATTCTGTCTCTGAGCTCTTCAGGCAGTTCCTTTGACCTCATGATTCTCATTTGCTCTGACATGCACTGTGAGCTGTAAGGTCTTATATAGACAGGTGTGTGGCTTTCCTAATCAAGTCCAATCAGTATAATCAAACACAGCTGGACTCAAATGAAGGTGTAGAACCATCTCAAGGATTATCAGAAGAAATGGACAGCACCTGAGTTAAATATATGAGTAAAGGGTCTGAATACTTAGGACTATGTGATATTTCAGTTTGTCTTTTTTAATAAATCTGCAAAAATGTCAACAATCCTGTGTTTTTCTGTCAATATGGGGTGCTGTGTGTACATTAATGAGGAAAAAAATGAACTTAAATGATTTTAGCAAATGGCTGCAATATAACAAAGAGTGAACAATTTAAGGGGGTCTGAATACTTTCCGTACCTACTGTAAATGCTACAAATATATTATGTATGTAATTTATATTTAATTAAATATAATTATAAATACAGTCATTATTTATTCAGCCTTTACCATGCTAATGTTTAAGTGGGGAAACCTATCAAAATGAAGGACAGCATTTTAAGTAATCCTCTAAAATGTTTTACACATTTTCTCAGTAGTTTCTTGATGTAGCAACTGGATTTGAACCATGCTCAGCTGAGCAAATTCAAATAGCATATATTTGTTAGCAGATGTATATTGTTAATGGTGTTGTTTTTGGTTGTTTTATTTAGTGAATTCACTTGAATGGAGATCGTCTGAATGAGAAATTGAGCGTTCATCTGTGACAGCTGTGCGTGGGGCGGAACACACACACTGCCGCCTCATGACTGGGTCTGCCACTGACTAGAGGGAAGGATAATACTTAATGTAATGAACTATAAAGTTGTTAAAGGAGAAAAGAGAGAGAAGAAAGCTGGCTTCATTCCCCTGTCTGTGGCGCAGCATTGAAGTGCACCTATTATACTTGTTACCTATGGATTTTTACCTTTCCCTTCATGTGTAATATAGCTATTTGTGCACATAAACCATCTGCAAACTGTCGAAAGCACAAAACCCACGCCAAAAGGAGTTAATCTCTCCAAAATAAACACCTGCCTGAACCTGCTGTTTGTAGTTCTGACATTATTTCTGTCACTTAGCTATGTCACCATGGTATACATTTGCATAATACCCACCTGACTGCTTTGGCCCGCCGTCAAAGAACAATTTTTGTGATGTTAAGGAGATGTATAAAAAAAAAGCAAAAAAAAGCAAACGTTTTTTACTTAACACTTAGACACGTCAGTCACATCGGTGTGATTAGAACGTTCAGTGCATCACGTGATCAACTGCTAAATTCAAATGTGCTTTCGCATGTTGGCTGGGGCTGAGTGCACCCAACTATTCAGTGTTTTCAACCACATAATGTTTATTTTAGGTTTCAGACATTTAAATTCTCGCAAGTACTAGCAAAAAATACATTTATATTTGTAAAATACGCACTGATGTCTAAGGAAGCGGCAATAACAATCCTTTCAATTATAAATTGACAACGTGTTTTATTCATATCAGATACACATTGTGTAGTTCACTATAAAGTTGACTCTATTCTTCTCTCACTTCGTCGGCCACTTACTTTCATGTATTTCGGGAGAAGAGAATTAATTTATGAGTCGTAAATCCGACATACAGAATTCTCTGAATTGCGGCGCAAACTAACATGGCGGTGCCCCTCGCGTGTTACAGATCAACTAACATGATTATTATAAAAGCTTTTAAACAACAAAACACATTGACTTACATGTATTTGAGAATCGGAATATCAGGTAGTTGATGGCATAGCTAACACGTTTGTGAATATTTTGAATTACAAAAGAAAAAAAAAAGAAATAAAAGTGATGCATCTGTTATACAGAGCTATTGTGGCTGTGGTGTGTATTTTAAACTTAGGTGTGAAAGGGTTAAACCATGTAAATGAATTCTAGCAGATGCCAAAAATAAAATTATGAACTTGTAAATGAGCATAATATGGGCACTTAAAAAATGTGTCCTGTGTATAATGCACTGAAGGTCTTTAAAGTCATCTGGAGTAAGTCATCATGTTCCAGTTAGCAAATTTAATATGATGAGTACTGTAATACACATCAGCATCTATGTAAAGCAGGCTGGAAATGGAAAGATTGAGAGAGGTGACTGGAAGGAGGCCAGGATGGTGGAGACAGCAGGACTCCGGCAGTTTGAGGCAATGGAAGCTGTCCAGCTCCACAGCATCAGCCCACAGCTCTCGGTGCGGCAATGTGACTTAGCCCATTAATCAAATACATACATCTTGATTTTTGACTGCCCACCGCTGGGCTCACAATTTAGGCTCTGTACTTTCAGAGGTCACTAGGGATTCCCTCTGTGAGACCTCTGTGGAGAAGGATAAATATACACAGAGGGAGATGAACTAATGGATTCGGTGGGACATTTCAGCAAATGTCATTAGGAAACAGACTACAGTTTATTGATGCTCAGAAACCAGCATTTAACATTAATGCTCTGGAATCTAAAATGATCAGGGGATCTGATCAGCCTCTTCATTATTATTAAGTGAGCAATCTGTGGGCGCACCATCACAGCAGCAGTCAGGACTTCCTCTTAATTTTTTATTTTTTTATCAGACATCTACAACACACAATGCTCCTGGGGATTCTTAAGCTTAGGATTTGTAAGTGATCTCGGGAGAGTGCTGTTCTGTGACAGATTTTGCTATTGATAAACATTACAGTGCCAAGAAAAGATTTCACTGTTCCAAAACGCAATCTGTTATAGATCTGAGAGGTGTGAGATTTGTAGCAAGAAGTGTTGAAATGAAAGCAAGACTGAGAAAGATCAAACTCGATCCACAAGCTAACAGTAAGTCCAGCATGTGGACATTAGAGACAATAAGGAAGGAAATGTGTACACATATTTATCGTACCTCCTAGTCCGGGGCGCAATCTGTTGTCATAACCATCCAGCAAGCGGTCCAAGATCCGGGTAAAGATGGTGATGTTGTCTTTGCTGTCATCGGGAATGGGTTCTCTGTGCCCGGTTACAGCCCTGTGGAGAAGAAAAAAGAAAGAGATTCAGGTCTCATGAAGGAAGTAAAGGCCCCGATTTACTCACAGTAAAGTTATATTTGTTCTTCATTTAGGGGTAAAAAGTTGTTCAAAATACAAGCTGTAGTACACAACAAAAATAACAGCTATGAGAAAACAACAGTTAAGAAAACATCTGATACCGATGTGGATGTGTTTCCACAAGCTCTGCAATTCGGCACTCCAGTCACGTTACAATTATTTATACCACTTTATTCAATATATTGCTTTAAAGCAAGCAGCTTTACAGCATTAAGCATGAAAAACAGTGTCAATTCGAATTACAACTTCATTTTCTACTATAAAGTGGCTCTGCAATGTGTTCTTTTTCAGACGTGGACGTCTGACTCTGACGGACTGAACAGAAGAAATGAACCTGAGAAGAGCATGTTCCTATTATGTAATCTACGTAGGTCTTAGTAGGACCTACTAATTACGAGAAGATCTACCCTATCACCACGGACCAATGGTAGTTTGAAGGTGTTTACCAGCTGGAGTGAACTTTTCCAGAAAGTTCCGAACTTCCGAAACAAACTCCAAACAAACTTGATTTTAAAATGACGGCACACCAGTTCCGTTCTTCAGTTTTGCTTGAAGTATGTTGTATATATTTAAAAGTTAATCTATTGCCAAAATTATGGAAAAAAAAAGATCAGTCAAGAATAGGAAATAATTGAAATTATTAAAATCAGGAATGTCAGAATCAGAATGTGCAGTTTGTGCATAAAAAATGTCTGTCAAAAACAAAACATGTTGAACGATGATCACTAACCTGGCAAAGTTTTTCAATTGGATTGATGATTATTCTCTTTAGTATGCAGTGTTAAGTACTTCCCTCAGTTCCCTGGTCATTCCAATTCAATTTCAGCAAGAACAAATAGAACAAAAAAGATCAAATTTATCCTCACATGCATAATGTATTATGCACGTTATTGTCGCTGACAGACAGCTTGTTGAAGCCGCTTAGGCCGCAATTTTCTCCCTCTTCTCGGAAAGAGATGATGTAGTCAAACATCTTACTGGACCGCTGCTTCTCGTAAACCCAATTGTGTATTGTGCACGTTATTGTTTGACAGACATCAATGTTGTGATATCCAAATGAAGTGGATTTAAAAACAGATGGATCGTAAGGTAATAATTATCTATTTCTTAGCCAGCAAGTATTCAGTGAAGTGATTGATGCCCATGAGTGTGTTATCTTGATGTTTTAGTTCTAATATTCCAACCGACAGCCAGCCTAAGTTTTTGACAGACGTAACGTGCGTTAGGGGTGAACTATGTTTGAACGTGCTGAAGAGGTTTAAAATGCGTTTTGGATAGTTCATTATAGTTATTTTATGGAATTTTGTGGCTTAAATAAATTACATGTTTGGCTTGTCAAAAATGACTGTTGCAAATTCATTGACTTTTGAATTTATTTTTTTTATTTATTTTTTTTTTACTAGAAATATTGTGGTCACTTTTTAAAACTGTTGTTCCATTATTACCCCTTAGCAGATTTTGACTTATATCTGAATATATATAATGGAGAGAAACAAATACGGCACAAGAAACAAACAGAAAGAAGGAAGGCCAGAAAACAAGAAGAGTCTAGAAGTCATAAATAGAGGGATGGCTAGGGACGAAAAGTGTTTGAACATATGTTGCTATTGGAGCCCCTCAGGTAGGAGATGCAGTCATTATGAATGTGTCTAGGACCAGTCTTGGAGAGAAAACAACAACTTGGCTTCATCTAACGATCGAAACCACTAAAGCCTGATCACAATTCAACCTGGATTCTAGTTCTTTCAAGCATACGCCCAATTTACTGATTCTCCTTGAGTTACCTGATACAAGCCACTTATGTCTTTGTAAACCTCAGGATGCAATTCCTCAAAGCAGTGGAATGCAATCCTACAATACTGTAGTTCTGTTGCCAGGTTAATCTTAAAAGCAAAACATACATTTCTGCTTGCAGATATAATATCTTCCAAAATTTTGTTGACACAAACTTTAAAAGCATCCCCCACATTGGCTGAACTTGTATTTTGTAAAGCATAACTACATATCAATTTGATGCAGACTTTGCAGTCTTTTACAAAAAAATGTGGACCCAACAGTAATGCCACAACATGTAGATAACCATGTTAATTCAAATGCCTAATCTGTTATCAGTGATTTTTGATATGTAAGGACTCAAGTACAGTCAGACGCTCTTTGTGGCAAAATTGTTTATAGCTGTTTATGCCGCAGTAAATCTAGCCAGTGACTAAACAGTCATCTTCACATTGTTCCACTTGGTTGCATGAAAAGCATCTGTTATCAGGGATGTAAACTCATCAGGGGTGAAAAAAAGTGACAGAGATGTAATTGAGAATTTCAATACCATAGACAATAAAATTAATTTCTAATTACTTTTTTTAATATATATACATGTAATATTACTCTATTTTTAAATTTTCTCTTAAGTTATGTGACTGTGGACAGTTGAGGGCACGCAAACCAAGTCAGTAGGAAAATAAGTTGAAATGAGAAAAAGGAAAGAGAAACAGAAACAGAAAGAAAGACAGAGAAGTGCTAAAACTTATGTAAGTCCAAGCGGATTAGTGAAACCTGTCACACAATTGAATATGGCTTTGCAGAAATCCCTGCTCTGGGATTTGGCTGCATTATTTCCCAAAAGTTGCAAATGGGGTCTTGAATATGCAGTCAAGCCCTGTTTCTTTAATTACCTGAAATATGCAGAATAATTATGTCTTGCTGGGGCTGTGATTCCCTGATGAACAATGCAATGGCACAACGGAGGGCGTGATAGACAGAAAGCTGATGAGATAATGAGTGTTGTCCTCAATCAAGGGCTGCGCTGGAAGCGACCTTGCACCAATTACAGCACGTAAAACTGTCAAAATGTCTAAAACGCACGTACTGCATGTGATAAAATTCCATTAGGTTTTGCTTAGTCCTTTTGTGGCAGCCAAAAAAAAAAAAAAACACTGACCACATTACTGGATAAACTTAAATGTTCTTGTTGATATGTTCTAGCCTTTTCTGCACAACAAGTCATTTGTGGGACGAATGACACCGAGAGAGAACACTGAGAGAAATGATCCCATATTTTTAGCTGAAATGTCTTTGTACATTTATCATTATTTATCATTACTGTTACGAAAAAAAACGCTCTTAAATCAAAACAATTGTTTTTTTGGGCCGTCAAATTAAGCCTGGGGTACACTGCACGATTTTTGGCTGTCCCAGACGAAAGATTGCCATCGTGATACAATCGTGGCGATTTCTGGGATTGTGGCTCTTAATGTGGTCCTATGTCATACAGCGAGAGAGGTTCAAAGACGGCCGTTTTCCCGGTCTTGCGACTAAAGACAGCCTACGATCATTTTCTGACAGTGTCAGAAATTCAGCATGATCATCGCACAGTGTGTTTTCTGCTACGACCTACGTCTACTGACCAGCCAATAAAAATGTGACATGAAATCAAAGCGACATGGTGCTAAAACTTAAAAATGCTTACCTCAAGCTCTTTTCCCTTCTTCTTTCGCCGCATCCATTTTCAGCACACATACAAACTACAACTGCCAAAGTGTGATTCAACATAGTGTTTTGTTTACCAGTAGCGAATGCTGATGATGTTTTATTCTTCTATAGAAACTTGCATCGTAGCCTACGAAATCAACAGGTGTCATCATCGTACAGTCCACATGCATGTCGTACCCAAGTTTAGTAGATCCATGTCGTACTGTGTGATAAAGTAATGATCTTACAGGATTGCTAAAATCGTGCACTGTATCCAGGGTTTTAGATTTGAGCTTTAGATCATATATAAATTGAGAAAAACATTTTTCTACAGATGAAATATGAAGGTAAATAGACAGATGATTATGACAATATGTTTTCTGTGTGTTTTGTTGTGCAGCTCATGGTATTTTTAGAACAATAAAGAATGTTTATGACAAATGATAAGCAGATTTGGTGTTCAATCCATTATAAAACGCATATCTGCCCATTATCGGATCAAAACCCACTTTAAATCATAATCAGAAGTTATTACAATAATTTGATGATGGTTTAAAGTGCATTTGAGCAATATTAACAATCACATACATTTTGAAGTATAGCATTATAGATAGTTTGTGTTTCTAATGTACTACCCAACTTTGTTCATCTTAATTTAACGCAGTATATCATGCAGCAGAAGATGTTAAAGCCATATACGAGACACATACATGAGGAAAAATGCATTGATGTTCGGCGCTACCTAGCATGCAGGCGTGAATTAGCAGAAGATGATCAGTCGTTTCGCGTTCGGTGTGAAAGGTCCGTTCTTCTGCGATTCGCTTCACTTTCAAATGCCTAGAGAGCTACTAAAGACATACACTATATTGCCAAAAGTTTTGGGACGCCTGCCTTTACGTGCATATGAACTACTGCACCACTGCATCCGACGCTTTGCATTGCACTTGGTGATGTAAGGCTTGGATGCAGCTGCTTGGACGTGGAGACCCATTCCATGAAGCTCTCTACCCACTGTTCTTGAGTTAAGCTGAAGGCCACACGAAGTTTGGAGGTCTGTAGCTATTGACTCTGCAGAAAGTTGGAGACTTCTGCGCACTGTGCGCTTCAGCATGCACTGACCCCTGTGATTTTAGGTGGCCTACCACTTTAGGGCTGCAACAACTATTCGATAAAATCGATAATAATCGATAATAAAAATCATCGACCAGAGTGAATGTGTGTGCTCCTGCTGAACATTTATCTTGTCTGTTGGTTAACACTGAGTTTATGTTTTTCTTCATTATCTTTATTACTATCTTCATTTTTAATGTAGAGTAGAGATTTAAACTATATTCACTATATACAGTGCTAAAGTTATTAGACATCTGATACCCAATGTATGGTTTTTGCCACAGGTCTGGGCAGCAAAACTTAAGTTTTTTTGGGATAATATGTGAATATTATTTAGAAACTATTTAGTTGTTTCAGTTTGTTATTTTCCTAATAATTGGCAATACCATTTTTAGCTTTAAACAAGTTTTTGATAGAATCCTAAAATATTTGTGTTCTCTCTTTATTACAGGTAGTCTAATAAATTAAGCACTGTATGTTTTCATAGCATTCAATTGGCACATGTATTTTAAGTACATTGGGCAGGATGTGCAATAGTGTGTTTTTTTTGTCAATAAAATATAAATAAATAAAATTAGGATTTTTATCCGATTAATTGATTAATCGAAAAATAAAATAATCGTTAGTTGCAGCCCTATACCACTTCGTGGCTGAGTTGCTGTTGTTCTCAATTGCTTCCACTTTGTTACGATACCACTAACAGTTGACCGTGGAATATTTAGTTGTGAGGAAATTTCACAAATGGACTTATTGCACAGGTGGCAACCTATCATGGTACCACGCTTGAATTCACTGAGCTCCTGAGAGCGACCCATTCTTTCACAAATGTTTGTAGAAGCAGTCTGCATGCCTAGGTGCTTGATTTTATACACCTGTGGCCATGGAAGTGATTGGAACACCTGAATTCAATGATTTGGAGGGGTGTCCCAATACTTTTGGAAATATAGTGTATTTAAACAGTTCATATGACTGCAGTGGTTCAACCTTAATGTTATGATGCGACGAGAATACTTTTTGTGCGCCAAAATAACAAAATAACGATATTATTCAACAATATCTAGTGACAGGCGATTTCAAAACCCTGCTTCATGAAGCTTTGAAGCTTTATGAATATTTTGTATCAAATCAGTGGTGTGAAGCGTGTATCAAACTGCCAAAGACACGTGATTTCAGTAAACGAGACTTTGTTACATCATAAGTGTTTCGAAATTTCAATGGTTCCCGTGACTTTGGCAGTTTGATACACGCTCCGAACCAATAATTTGAAACAAAAGATTTGTAAAGCGTCGAAGCTTCATGAAGCAGTGTTTTGAAATCTCCCATCACTAGATATTGTTGAATAAAGTCATTATTTTGTATTTTTTTGCACAAAAAGTATTCTCGTCGCTTCATAACATTAATGTTGAATCACTGTAGTCACATGAAATACAAAGTTCTGTCATGAAACTCTAAATGCGCAGGCTAATAGGTCCATAACTCAACCTGCTCATATTACATCATTATCTATAGGACACAGATCATTGGTTCCTGCTGTATTGGTAGCCAATGAGCGTGTGTGCTCAATCTTCAAATGCATGAGTAAGCAACTGTTTTAAATATGTCTTTAGTAGCTTTCTGGGCATCTGAAAGGGTAATTTAACTTGCTGTCAATGGAGGCCTCACTGAGTAATCAGATTTTATCAAATATATCTTAATTTGTGTTCCAAAGATGAATGAAGGTCTTACAGGTGTGGAAGGACATGAGGGTGAGTAATTAATGACAGAATTTTCATTTTTGGGTGAACTAACCCTTTAACAATTGTGCATGCAGTAGACAGCAAATGTGCTATTCTTGCATTCATCTTGCAGCACTGCTAAAGATACATTTTCATAAATAAAACTTTCATTGTTCAGAATAATACGAGACACACGGTTTAAAAAGCAGCATTTTGCTATTTACTATGCATGCAATTAGCATTAACTAAACATTGTTGTTTGTAAAGTTTCTAATCTCTGGATTGAGGAGGTTAAAGAGGCTGGAATTAATTATTTTCCTCTCTTCACTTCTAAACAATAGTCATGAGAGCCCATTAAAGAGATCATCACGCTGACACATGAGCAAGATCCTTTTTAGTGTTGCAGCAAACAACAGAATCTACAAAAAAATAACAAGTCTTTCTACAGTGCCAGTGTGTTTGTGAGCTGTATTTCTCCATCAGAGCATATTTTGTACTGAATCATCTCAAGAGGCTGTCGGCTCTATTGTGGAGCTGAAAATGCAGCAGCACTAAAAGGTAAACGTGGTGGAACGACTGCCTTCAGCCCACAGCAACAGCAGACCAGGCTCCGTCCAATGTTAATTCATTTTCTTTGGGTTCACATCTCCTTGCAGAAAAAAAACCCTGTCTCACCTGAGTGTGGTGGGGGCTTAGCCGAAAGCTTTGCACTGATTGACCGATAAGGGGCTCTTTGTATCTCTCCCGCAGCTCAAGAAACTGCATACCATATGACTGATCTCTGTGTGTGTGTGTGTGTGTGTGTGTGTGTGTGTCAGCCGGCCGGTGAAGGATCAACCAGTCCGTCGGCGATGTGACATTTTGAAAGCTGATGATACTCCCAGTGTGTTTGATTAAGGGGTGCTCATCATTTATTCCTATCAAGAAAACCACCCAGACTGATACTACCATCCTAGCAAGATGAAAAATTGCAGTTTTTAATAACACTACAGGACACCGTTTGTATACGAAAACTGCGTCCTTGCCTATTCTGTCTCATGTCATTTTTACTGCTGCTTCTTTGTATATCAGCTCATTGATATTAATAAGCCGTGGACGATGCAGCCTCTTTTCCTTTGTCAGAAACACGGCTGCTGTATTCAACAGCTCATAGTATAAATGAAAGAACAATGGACACTGTCTATGACCGTTCTTTCTGTTGTCTGTGTGTAGAGAAGATAAAATGTACAGGCATCCGGGAGAAACCAATCAGGTAGAACTACAAAAGCTAATCCCGATTGATTGACTGAGGTGACGGGGTGAACGTTGTGGCTTTTCATGGTTTGATGTGTCTCCACATTGCATTTTTTTATATTGAGTTGAAGCTAATGAATGGCTGGTGCTTGCCAGAGAACCTCGGCCTGTGAAGAGAGCCATTCAGTGAACTCACACCAGAGGTTTATTAGTGGGATTCATGAGGCTGCGATCCAAGTCCTCCTTCGCGTTTGTATCCCAGCCTCTCCAGCGGGTTTATGTAACCTTGTGAAGGCGAATCTTTAAAGGTAATTTACAGCCCATTAAAACAAGCAGAGGAGGATAAGAGTGAGTGCATGGTAGGGCAAAAGTGAAGTACTGTATGGAGCAATTGCCAGAGGGGGGAAAAAAAGACAGGTGAAGAAAGATGATCCAAGCTACCAGGTTTCTTTGTCCACAGATTTTTACAATACAGTCCTTAAGGAAAACCTTTGAGAAGTTTCTCTTCAAATGATTTCCAGTGCTCTAGTCTTCATCGTTGACCTCAAACAATCACTTTCAACTATATAAATTTCCATTGGAGCTGTGGCCTAGTGGTAGGTGAAACACATGTAGTTGACACATGAAGTCTGGCTCATCTATATATATTTGGGGCAGATGAAGCCAAGTGACTTACTCTCTTTAACTTTTTTGAAAAATTCATGTTTTCACTTGCTCATACGCATGTCCCAAAACATCAGGTCATTTGGTACAACCACTAAAAAACATGGAAAATGTTGTAATATTTTAAAAACTAAATATGAAATGTTTGATTGTCCTTTTGCTATCTAGCTAGCAAGCTAACTAGCTAGTTAGCTATCAACCTGTTAGCATTGTTTGAAAATATCGTCATTTGGTATAACCAAAACTGTCATTTGGTAAAACCAAAATTTTGGTTAAACCGAAGGTCTTTTTTTGGTGACAAATTTTGTCCATATTGAAAAAAATGACAAAAGCAGTGTTAATTGATTATAAAAACCACATAATCTCATTGTTAACACTTAATACATATTCAAAAATTAATTATATCTCCATTGTTTTTTTACACTTTTAAAAACCTTATTTTTATATTGTAATAATTTCACAGTTACTCTCCAAATTAATGTAGAAACAAATTAAAGACAGCATATTTTAAATATTAGATTTTTATTTATAATTTTTTTTTTTT
>RJVU01059915.1:3503947-3567426 GCA_003731715.1 Anabarilius grahami
CAAATACTGCCAAAAAAAAGAAAAAGGCAAGCAAACCCAATCAATAAATTTGCTTGATTTGAGGTGACACGGTCAGTCAGATTGGACAGGAAACATGCATCATCTGTGCGCCGCCAAACATAAAACATGTGTGTCCCCATCTGGTGTTATGTGAGGTGTGTGAGTGGATTGGAATTTTTTTCTCTCTTAGATGCCAGGCTGGAGGATCATGAGCCCTGGCGGCAGCTGCTTCATCCCTCTTCATTACCACCACATCATCCCTGCAAATAAAAAATTGACTTTTCCTCGTAACACCCTTCCTCCACCCCCATCCCTACACATTCTCTGTATCGGTATCCTTGAAGCTCTCTCGCTCTCTCTCTCTCTCAATCTCATGTCTCCTTTTTTTAATCTCCTTCCTTATTCCTCTCTCTTCACTCTATTCCTCTTTCTTAGAAAGTAAGTGGCAAAGAAAAATATTCAGGAGGCCCAGAATGTAGCAAATGTGATTCATTCACTGAGCCGCCCCTATTTTGTATGTATACATACAGTACACATAATATTTCAATAGAGTGAGTGCAGCAAAGAGACAGTGTTGAAATGAACTCCTGAATATTGCATAATGTGTTTGAACACACGGTTCAGATTATGCACTTTACGGAAACTGCAGGGGGATTAATAATGCAGGAAATTACTTTGTTAGCATGCAATCACCTTCTGGAGCAGAAAAAATATTAATAGAATTATTTAAACCATTTTAGTGTTTCATTACAAAACAAATGACATGACAACGCAAGTTTCACTAGAGAAAGTCCTGTGGTCTGTTGTGGACACTACCAAAGCTGGTGACAGAAAATAATTATCATTCAATTCCATTTTCTTTTGACACTCAATAACATTTAGAGAATATAACAGTAAAATGTAAGTTAAACATCTCTCAAGTACATTAAACAGCACAAGAACTCGGTCAGTCCATTTAGATACTGTTGGCTGATAACCAATGAATTCCCATTAAAAAAAAAAAAACATACAATTTGGTAGCACCATTATCAGTTTCAAATCTACTGACAAAGAATAATATATGACTATTAACCTAAACATTTTGCTTTCTTACAGGCCCCTTTTAAACAGGCCAAATTAAAAAGAATATCACCAACAATATTTAAAAAGCCTGCTAACAGCAATTATCACAATATATTATGAATCTAATAACACCTAAAAAGCCTACAGTTGAAATAAATGCTTAGAGACACCTTGCAGTACAAAAACACTTGGCTGAATATAGGGCAAACTATGACAATGTTAAAAATAAAAATATACCAATAATTTATTTATAAATCTATCATAATTTACACAGCCTTATACATCTTTCCAAATTCATGACTTTCCTTCTTCCATGGTATGTTTTTGTAGTTTTTCTTAGCTGCTTTTTTTCCTACAGTGGCACAATAATGTCAAGCTTCAAACAAGACAAAAAAAAAAAGCATCATAAAACAAAGTAGCTGATTCCATAAAACTACTTATTTGACTGAATCCACAAAAAAGATTTTTGAGAAGAATAGACGCTTCACTGTAGCTCTCAAATCTAATAAACGCATGTGCATATTCAAACTTGCTCTGCCGTGATAGGCTACTAACACACAAGTGGCATTTGGTGTCATTATTGTCAAATCTAGTGCAGTGATATATTTGAATATACACAAGCGTGAATGTGATTTGAAAGCTACTGCAAAGAGGAAGATGAATAAATAATTACAGCATAACTACAGTGGTATATTACTCACACAAAGCTATCCTATGGCTTTAGACACTTGACATACATCACACAGCACGCAAGCTATATAGACCACATTTAGGATTCTTGTATGGGACTTTTTTTGTCCTTTTTGGAACATGACAGCCCTTAGACACTACATGCTTTATTTGGTATGAAAAAAAGAACTGTATGAACTAGGGGTGTTATGAGATCTCGTGCCATGAGATCTCGCTATATTAAAAATGTGACAAGTCGAGTGAAAAGCTCTTGCAATATCACCATGACAGAGCGTGAGGGTAAAATTAGCATAGAATATGCCGCTGCTACGTTGACATTACATTAGATTACGGTGCCCACCACAGCACCGCCTCCTCTGCCGGTTATTTTTTTTATTTTTTATTCAGTTGGATAACAGTTGCTTCAACTGAAATGAAATTCATTACAAGATGATTAGTTAAAACATTTCAAAATGCACCTGCAGACTATGTTTCCAGTCATGAATTTTGTCATTGAGGATTTCTTAAAAATACTGAGCAAAAATCTTGTCTTGTTCTCGTGAACCCAATCTTGTGAGCTAAGTGTCTCGTCACACCCCTATGAACATTATTCTAAATACCTCCTTTTGTGTTCCACTATAGGCAAAAATGCTCAAAACACAGAATCTGTGCCCTCTGAACATCATATGGTCAACAGATTTCTTTGTTTATTAAATATTTGGGCTAATTATCAGTAAACTTGGTACCAAAAGTGTAATACTTTTAACTCCATAAACAATGGATGGACCAG
This sequence comes from Anabarilius grahami, assembly GCA_003731715.1. Classification (NCBI taxonomy): domain Eukaryota; kingdom Metazoa; phylum Chordata; class Actinopteri; order Cypriniformes; family Xenocyprididae; genus Anabarilius; species Anabarilius grahami. Next base: position 3,506,469 of record RJVU01059915.1, read on the forward strand.
AGTTGCCCATTCCTGATCCATGTTTCATAGAACATCTTCAGCAAACCTTTTGAAAACGTCTAAGAAAATGTCACACTGGCTGGAACTCTCTCATTTAACGGTACGTTTACCAACTGGAATTGTCTCACTTGATTTTGCTGTAAGTGGCTGTATATTGTTGATCGTACAGTAGGCATTCCTTGCACTGCTCTGCTGCACTTCATTACGCAGCGCTCTGTATGTTGTTAGGATGACAATAAGGTTTGAAAGTTACATTTTTAGTCTGGTCTGCCTCAGTGGTCTAACAGCACTCCTCAATGTCAAAATTATTGAGATGGCCAATCAAATCAAAGTAGGCGGGGTTTAGTGTTTACAAAAGCAGAATGTGAATTCCAGCGTGAAGCATCAGTTTAACATTGAAAGAGAGTGAGGTAAGATGTAAATAGCGAAGCATTTAAAACATGTCAAATGTTTTACGATAGAAATGCTAAACCACTGTCAGTAGCATCCAGTGGTGTAAACTGCTCAACTTTTTTTCTCAAATATTGTAACGATGGCGATTGAGACGAAAGGGTGGTAGATCCAAAAGAAAGCTTCATTAAAAAAGAGAGAAGTCAAACAGGCAGGATGTAAAACACCAGCAAACAAAATCAGAAGTGGCAAGGCAAGGAGTAGTCAAAAATACAGGCAATGGTCAGGGCAGGCAGCAAACGAGCAAAAACAAAGAGTGAGTCCAGGGTCAAAAACACAAGATAGGCAGGGCAGAACACGGTAAGACATTTACTAGGAAATAAGCCAACAACAGGGAAAAACACAGGATACAAACGAAAGCCAAAACAATACCAAAGAGTATAGAACACACGTGGCGATACTCTGATAATTTTTGGGTAACGGCCACTAGATGGTGCTCTGGTAGCGCGGCCGCCATTATGGGGTGAAAATACTAACTGGACTATAGAATCCTTCACATCTTACGAACCCAAAATCGGCAAATTTCACAGCCAAATCAGAAGCGCAATAGAACAGTTTTTTAAAATTAAGTCACAAGTAAATTGTATGGCACCTACAGTAAATGTTGTTCCCTTTCAAAGGCTACACTCTAAGCTGCGCTTAATACAGCGCTGTGGGAACGTCTTTAGTCATGACCAGCTGTGAATATATGTGTAAAACAACGTCAGTGAAATTGACCCATATTTATAGCCTTGCGTGACGTCATTGGAATGCGTCATAAGCGAGGCTATAATTAGATGTGCCACCTGTGCATCAGCAGGTCTTTTGTCTGCAGAGGCCATTCTGTGAAGTTGTGTGTGAAACTGTGTGTATCACAAGCAAGCTCTATCATTTCTCTCTTTCCCTCTTGTCAGGAGTTAGATTTGATCTGTTCCTCCGTTCACTCTGCAGCGCAAGTTAAAGTGAACGCATTACATATATTATATACATATTATATTATATATACATATATATAGGAGAGAAAGTATGAGTGAACAAGGCAGACGGTGTGTGCCTCCGTGTTCGCGTCCGATCTCCAAATCGGACACACACCCGTACTGTTTTGTTTGTTTGGGGGAAGAGCACGCTGCCCTTGCGTTGGAAGGCGGCGAGCGCGAGCATTGTGAACTGTTCACAGTTAAAATGCTTCGTGCTTGTCTCTCTTTCTTCCAGGGACCAGCACCCACAGTACAATCGTGGGGCTCGCGAATGGATCTCGCTGACGAACGGGAGACGGGTCCTGCCCTTTCGCCCGATTTGTCACCTGATCTCCTCATGCGATCCTGATGCGCACTCCGGTGCTTCTTCAGCTCACGCGGGGGACGACGATTCTCTTCTCGAGTTTGCTGCCTCTGAGCGTTCCTCATGTAATGATAAAGCCATTGAGGAATTACTCGAGCTGTGGCTGGATTACAGCTAGACTGGCCACAGGAAAAACCCCCAAACCATCTAAGCTTGAGGATAGGTTTTTGTCCGGTGGTAGAGGGGAGGGGCCATAACGCCAGTCTCTCCCCTTCTTTGAGGACCTCCATGATAAATGATCAAAGTCATGGAGAAAACCATATACTTCTCGTGTTTTTGTGCCCTCGACGTCGATTTATTCGACTATCGTGGGTGCTGAAGCACGGGGGTATACGATGATGCCACAGGTTGAAGAGATAATTGCGAGCTCTCTCTTGCCTGTGTCAGCATCATCGTTAAACAAACCTACCCTCCCCACAAAGCCCTGTAGAACCAGCCTCAGCGCTTGAGGGAAAAGCTTTCCAAGCTGCAGGTCAGGCTGGTGCTGCGCTGCACACTATGGCAGTGTTACAGGCGTACCAAGCTGACATGTTGAAGGATCTGAGTGCGGGCACTACCATCGACAAGGAAGCGTTCACAGAACTTTGTCGAGCCACAGATCTGTCTCTCCGTGCCACCAAGCAGACGGAACGCGCCATCGGCCGTTCTATGGCTGCTATGGTTAGCACGGAGAGGCACCTGTGGCTGAACCTCACGGGCATCAAGGATAAGGACTGTGTGTTCCTTCTTGATGCCTCAGTATCACCTTCTGGCCTGTTCGGTGACTCGGTCAACACAGTCGTGAGCAGGTTTCAGGAGGTGAAAAGATCAGAGGAAGCATTTGTGAAGTTCCTTCCTCGCCGCACTCAGGGGGAGGGTCCGTCAGCCACCCAGCCCCGACCCGGTCCTTCAAAAAGGGAGGTTCATAAGCAGAGTGTGGTGAGTCAAGCTCCCCCTCGTAAAGACTGGGGACCGTCTCGCCACCCTGCACAACCTCCCAGGCAAGACCTTAGGGCTATTTTGCAAAAAAAGAAGAAGTCCTGGCGGTCTTGCGTCCAGCCCTGTGGGGATCTTAGATCTTCGAGGCTTGAACCGTTCAGTCAAAGCTCTCAAGTTCAAGATGTTAACCGTAAAGATGATCGTGTTGCAAATCCAACAGCGTGATTGGTTTGTCACGATCGATCTCAAGGACGCATATTTTCACATCTAAATATTGCCACAGCACAGGAGGTTCCTGAGGTTCGCTTTCGGGGGCGATGCTTACCAATATCGGGTTCTTCCATTCGGCCTAGCCCTATCACCCCGCACATACACAAAATGCATGGATGCAGCACTGGCTCCGTTGCGACTCCAGGGCATTCGCATTTTGAATTACATAGACGACTGGCTAATACTAGCGCAGTCGCAAGAGATGGCATTAAAACACAGATGTTGTTTTAGCTCATCTGGTTTCTCTAGGGTTGAGAATCAACGAGAAGAAAAGCATTCTCTGTCCCACCCAGAGAAAGACATATTTAGGTAAACTGTTAAAAGGATTTGATGATCACTAGTGATAGTATTTTATTCTGTGCTGTCATCATTCAGGTTGGATTTTAGCTTTAATGTACGTTTTGTTTTAACAAAGCAGCTGATATTGCCATCGAAACTAGTGGACTGTCGACTCGCTTTCACCACAAAATGGCAGAAATGCAGAGAGCCGGTGTTGCAATGGAACGTTCTATTGAGTGTCACTTTTTGTTAGTGTATATTCTTTGACAGTACTCAGCAACGTGTGTCTGAGGGAGTGCAGCTTATAAAGGTTTCCTGATGGGAAACAGGTGTGAGTGTGATCAGTGCCTAGCTGGGGGATTGTGGGAAATCTAGTCCAGAGTGAAGTGACTGCATTTGTGCAATGAAAAAGTCTTAATGGTGAAATGGAGACCTCTGGTGGGGAGTGGAAGGAAGCAGCAGTGGGCAAAAACGTGACAGATATAGCCGTTTTGAATTGAAAATTTACATGATTCACATAATTCCTAACTCAGTGTGACAAGACTAGACAAGAAACGTTTTACGTTTTCGACATATTAGGCATAGGCCTACAAATACAAGTACATGTTTGCATATTTAATGCAAATTTATGCAAATATTATTTGTGAATAGTTCAAAATGATTATTTCCCAACTAGTATTAGTTTATTTTTGGTTTATTTCTTTGTGCTTTCTAAAAAGAAATTGGTCTCCCAATGCTTTCTTAAAAATTGGTCAATGCCTACGATCTACAATGTTCAAGACATGGTTATGGCCTTGAATCATAGCTATTGTAAATTTGACAAAAAAAAAAAAAAAAGATGTTACCCATTTTTATCAAGTTTTGCTGCAAGTATAAATAAATAAAACAATACATCATTGAGGAGAAAGTGTTATAAATATGTCTTCAGTGTCTCCATTACCATTGGTATTCACCTCATCATATCACTGTTCATTTGCTTGAAGTGTGTTTTTTTTCTCTTGCTCTTTTTTTTTTTTTTTCTTCTTTCTGGGTGCTTTCTCGTGGCAAATTGCTGTCAGAGTGAATACCCTCAAGGGTGGTACTTTGGTCTTCCATTGGAACAGGCCGTTTAGAAATGTTTTAAATCATTCTTGTTAAACTCTTGCTAAGTAAATCTTTAATTTTATTTTTCTACATTCTGTCAGTGATAATTAACTCAAGGCACTGTATCTACAAACCTAAAATGTTTAATTAAACAATGGGAAACACCTCTGGAAGTCAAATATATTAAAGACCCTATTCAGTTCTTTTTAAATTTGCTCCAAAGTCTCCTGGCGTAGAAATCTCTGAAGTAGTTTTAAAGGAAGTCATTCTGAACTGACACTTAATAACTTTTTTACCCCCAACCTTATTCATTAAAAGCTTCTGTATACTTGTTTTAGAGGTTTCAGCTAAATTAAGATCATCTGCATGAATTAATTATAAATCCACCAAATATATAAACTCAGAGAGAGCATATTTGTGCCTGTAGTCTAAATGATTATTTTGTACATTTTTCTGAATGTGTCTCCCAGCCTATTTTAACTGCATTCTTTATTTTACAGACAGTTTGTAGCTTTCATTAGATAGCCCAAGGTATTCTGAGTGAGCATTGATTTTCCACCCAGCCTCAGACAGGTCATGACTGCACTGTAATATTTTATTGGAGTCTCAAATACTATTCCATTTCCTATTTTCTTGGTTTGTCATATATCACTTATTTACTCACTGCCAGTGGTTCATGTTACATATGTTCCAGTTGCACTTAATGTCAGTGATTGTGCATCAGTGACCAAGCAACTAGTCTGACAAATTATGGCATTTTATATTATTACATGAAAGCTATTTAATAGCACCACATGTCTCTATCATCTGGCATCTGGCTTAAAATACAACCGAAATGGTGAAAACAAAAGTCTAAAAGAGAAGACCAAAAGACAACTAGATGAAAAAAGTTTGTCAAGACAAACTTTAAGTTGGCTTGAAAAAGCTGGTCCAGAAAGTTTGAAGCAGTTTTAAAAGTTTTCAGTTTTAGTTTAGTAGTTTTGACAGACAGACAGACAGACAGACAGACAGACAGACAGATAGATAGATGAGTTTGAATGAGGATAGATAGATAATAGATGAGTTTGAATGAGGATAGATAGATAGATAGATAGATAGATAGATAGATAGATAGATAGATAGATAGATAGATAGATAGATAGATAGATAGATAGATCGATAGATAGATAGATGAGTTTGAATGAGGATAGATAGATAGATAGATAGATAGATGAGTTTGAATGAGGATAGATAGATAGATAGATAGATAGATAGATAGATAGATAGATAGATAGATAGATAGATAGATAGATAGATTAGATAGATTAGATAGATTAGATAGATTAGATAGATAAAATCAACTCCAGGCATACATTTTCACTCAGCAACACTATTAATAGCTGACAAAAATGATATCACTACGTTTTCTGGGATTTTCATAAATAACAATAATTAGTGTGTTTTTGTGCTGGTACCTTCGCTGGTTTGATCTGTCATGGACAGCTGTGTGGTGGTTAGTTTACAGCAGTGTCAGAAATGAGGCAATATTTTAAACCTTCGATGTATGCATTGTCTTTTATGTCATATTGTTACATTTAATCAATAAATTCTTTTATTCTATTATATTACAGACTGTTTAATGCAGCTCAGATGTGGCTTGAATGCATTTGCACTGCATTTACAATTTCATAATGCTATGTGATTATTTTTATTGAATATTTCATTAATAAAATTAAATGATACTTTAAGTATGAAACTTAACTGCCAGTAGGTGGCGATAAGTCATTAGTTTGTAATTGGGCGACAAATCCCAATTTAGAGGCTGCATTTATGTGTATAATAAACTACATATCGCATCTTGGTAAGATATAAGTCAACATTTGAACCGCTTTATATATTTATTACATTTGTATCAGTACATTTGATTATTTGAGCGAGATGTATTTGAGATTATTAGGTTGGAACCCAATACTTACATTTAAAAATTGTAATCCGACAATTTATCTCAAAAAACCCTGTCGTCACCACTGCACAATGAATTCTGGGGTTTGGTGGGGTAGGGTAGGATGTGAGAGATCCATCCGTTGTATCCTTCACTGCCCGCGAAACGAAGGATGCATTTCAAGGCCGCATTTGAAGGAGCCTTCGAAATGGGACAGCCTTCATCGCGCCACGCAATCGGGCTTCGAAGGATGCAGTTAATATTGCAGATGATACATGTCACACACTTTTAAATACTATACAAGTAAATCAGGTTGCAAATGCTATTTCATGTTAACCTTAAAATGGTGCATGTGATGGAGACAGCATTGACGTTGAAACTACTTTCAGTGCTGCTACACCCATCATGCACACTGGCTACGTTTACATGCACCAATTTTCGTCAATCCGAATTAATTGAATTTGATTGCAGATCTGTTTACATGTACTCTAAACATTGTAATCTGATTCAAATATCCGTTTATATGTATTTTATATACATTCCGTTCAAAACTTTTGCGCACGCGCTCTGCGTGTGTGACGTCATATCAATCACACTTGCGGGAACCCGGGTTGCGTCAACAGACGATGATCATGTATCGACGATAACCAGAGATATTGTCAAAAGCATCAAATCTTGGCAATATTAAGAGGATTTGGTATTTCCAATTAATGTAGGCCTGTTACATTCTTCTAGTCCATTATTATTACTATTAGGTTCGGCTTCTTTTATTATTAAATTACGATTAGGCTATTAGCTATCTTTGAAAATGATTTAAACATTTTTTTAGGTCTATTATACAATGAATTATAGGCCTATAGCTAATTAAGAGTGTAGGCTATAATATTTCCTAACACTGCAGTCATCAATCAAAATTAGCGCAGCTTCAAGCACCGACTTTAATAAAACTTCTTCTTATTCTCATTTGTTTCACAAGCCTATATGTACAGCCACAAGAGAAATAATCAGCATTTTATGTTGAAATTCGTCTCTGAGAGGATATGGTCCGTTAATGCAGCGTTAGACAGCTCTCTCACTTTTTACTTTCACTTTGAAATCTGACCGAGGTTGAGACTTTTTCAGCGGCATAACACTTGTGTGATATCCATTGGCTCCCTTTCTTGTTTTAAAATGGAAAGATTTCCAATATTGTGACGAAGGGATACATACGCCACTGCCTGTTGGCATACATCTTTACAACTAAAGACATGAACGTGAACTTTTAATGCGTGTCAACACTGCACTGCGCATGTGCTTCTGAGACTTCTGAATACGATTGAGAAAGTAGTCGGATTCAAGCGTTTACATGGTTATTTTTTGCTGTTGGATCGGATTAGAAAAGGAATAAACCACCCCTTCCAATCCGATCGAAATTTCATTCGGATCGAGCTCAATCGGATCGATTAAGGTGTTTGCATGATCGTTTTTCAATCCGATTGAGCCGTCAATCCGATTACAAGTGGATTATTTGGGTGCATGTAAACGTAGCCAGTGTGTTCTAATTTCACTACAAAAGCTCAGTGGTGCTAGTTTTTAGTCTCCACTCCACGATACCCACTATGCTATACAGAAACAAGCAATTACTGTGATTGGGAGCAGATAGTAGAGATGCAAATATCTGTTCATACTATGTCTTTCAAGTACAGTAGGATTATTTAACATGTAGGCCTATACTTTTTTTTTTAACATCTTTTGTTGTTTGATTAAAATTAATGACACAGACAGGTATTTTAGGCTACTGTCACTTTAAGACCGAACGCTTAGAATCCTATATAGGCCTACTGACACATATCAAAGTCCCTTTCAAGGATCTATATCTATAGTCTTTGCACATATCTGATTTTCACTGAGCTGTTTACATTCACTTAAGCCATAATCGACTGTATTTAAGTGAGATACTTGGGCATTTTGACAACTGTCTGTATTTGACCATTCAGGCGCAAAGAGAACTGAATTTGGGATTGCACACTGTCTGAGAGAGTGATAGCTGGTGTGTGCCATTCAACGCGATACAGCGCGGTTCTTTTTTCACAACTTACTGTATAATACCTTGATAAACTCTTTTTTGAAGATCCTCGTTAAAAGTACACACAGGCTCCTTTGACATCTTCACGTCTGACTTGATCTCCTCCGTGGACTCTATTATCCGGCCTTTACTAACTGCAAGTTAACTAATTACGAATTGTGATTGGATGGTAATTTTGTTCTCCAAAATATACTATGACAAGATTGGCTACCATTGTTTAGGCTATTCTCGTGTGACAGAAGACTACTACTAGCTTTTATGATCACCTAGCAATAAAGACAATTTAGGAAAGAAGAAATACAGGACAAAACATGATTTTTTTCATAATAATTCGGGACACTAAAAATAGAGCTGAAATAAAGGACTGTCCTGGGAAAAACGGGACGTCTGGTCACCCTAATCATGGTGACCCTTGCCATAATTTTCTAATAGACAATGACAAAACTCTCTATCAGTTCAGCCAAGCCTCCTCACATTTGAGTGTCAGACACATTTATCTTGAAGACAATGAGGAGTAATTTCAGGAAGGGTGAGAAGGAGGACAAAGATTCAAAAAGACAGTTAGAAAGAGAAGGAAATCATTAAGAATGTTGATTATTGAACCTTTAGACAAAAATATACTTTTTTTTCTTTTTTCTCGAGTATCATGATTCAGGCTTTTTTATGGCGCATATAGTATAATATAGTAGAATATGGAGCTCGCACTTTAGAAGGAAAAAAAACACCAAATTTACTTATTTATTCCAAACTGAGCAAAAACATGCAATTTGGTGCAGTTACTGATATTTATATGGCCAAAAACTGAGATGAAAGTCTGATAGCTTATAGTGTAAATCAATGAGATATTTATAACAAGAGCAGACTGCTTTCATAAACTGCATATAAATATCAATATCATATCACTCTATATCACCCAATAAAATGTCTTAGTAAGATGATATTTAAGTGCTTAATCTGAATCAAAGCTCTGTGGTTTTTATTGTGGGGGGCAAAACATGTAACGCATTGATGCACAATGATGTGTTAACGCAATACAATGATGATTGAAAAAAAAATATATATATGTATGCATAATCAAGTAAAACAGGATTTTCCTTTGCTATTTTCTATCTATTTTTATTTGTAGGCATATATTCCAAGATTCACAATTTGATTTCCACTTTCCTCAGTCCACTAACACCATTCATGGATTTGAAAAAATAAAATAAAATAGATTCCTCAAAAAAATACATTAAAGTTAATGTCAGAGATCAAAAGAAAGCCTGTGTCTGCAACAAAAAATGGAAATGTGCTCAAAACAGCCCAGCTGTATTAAACCTGTGATTTTCCCTCAGTGCAATTAAGAAGCAAATCAGCGGGGAGGATTAAAACATCCACAGCTGACGTTCCACATTTGACAGGCCTTCCTGAGCTTCACTACACGTTTATAAAGTCCTGCAGAGTACCCTGGAGAATACGCAGCACGAATCAAAGATATTTTAATAATGTACCTAAAAAAAAAAAACAATGATTTCCATTTAAAATGTATTGAAGGTCATTTTCACTATAAATACAGTATTTTCTGACCACTGACAGAGTAGGATTTATGTTGAAACACGCATCCTTTTATTTCCTTTCTCCTCTTGTGTGAACCAAACACGTGACGTGTAAAATCCTCCTTCGAAAAAAAAAAAGGCTCATGTTGCGGCTGGAATGAGATAGCGTTCGTTCCACGCAGTCGGATGGTGACATTGATTTCCTCCTTTTGGCCTGCAGCCCTTCAGAAATACCCTCCGCTAGGCCAACGGGGAGTGTAATCAGTTTCCCACAAAGCCAGCTGAGACCATCAGCCACTTAACGTTTCTGATGTTGACAATGCTATTACTCAGTTTATCAACAAGTGTAGAAATGCTACAGTGAGACAGGGAAGAATATACTAGCTAATTAGCATCAGTGTCAGCAGTATTTCATGAATTGTTATCACAACATTTTGTCTTCTGTCAAATCAATTTAAATAATTAATGTGGTCCAGATAACATAATATTTTGAGTTTCTGTCGATTAAACCAATCGCCTTTATTGTATTAACTAAAGTTTTTAATTTCAACGAACTCAAAATTTTAAGGCAACCAGGTAACTTACTTTTAAGGTAAACCAACAATTATTTTTTACAGTGTAGAATTATCACAACACTGGAAACGTACTGTACGCGCTACTTGTAATGAGTCTGGGTTCTGCAGTTAGATGAAGGACAATATTTTTAGGAGTACTTAGTGTTCAACTGTAGTGATGCAACTGCAAATACTGATAAATTACCCTCCTGGAGGTGGTGAACATTGAAAGTCTTGGTAAGTGATGCACGCTGAGAATTGCTAAGTGGACTCCTGCCCCTCAACGACCCTTTCCCCGCAACCCTCTAACACATTAACCATGACAACGTCACGCTAGCCAGTGACAGCATGTTATTTGTTGGCTCGGTCACATCTCTGAGTGCCACCCATTCCTTCTGAAGCCTGTGAATAATGCATGCATGAAGAGCCAGAGGGAGAAAAGGGCCGGAGTGGCGAGAAGTTCACAGGTAATCCATAAGGAAGGAGTGCAGGAGTGGCTCTCTCCCCTTCTTTGTTATTGATTTTATGTCACTTTAGACAGTTACATTGATACTGATTCCAAACAAAACAGACAACAAAAGAGGTTTGAGCTATCCGCAATCGTTAACCCAAGATTGCACCACGAAGGGGTGGGGTGTGTGCCTGTGTGTGAGCGTGACGGAAAAGAGGTTCTGCGGCACTCCGTCGGGGAGGCAAAACACAAGCGGCTCATTCATATGTAAAAGATGGATTGTTGTGAATAATAGTTTAATCAATCCCTGCCTATCGGCACACGTGCGCACAGCGAGGGGTGGCTGCGATGCGTAGAGTGACATTAGCTAATATGGAAGATTTGTCTGTGACAACTTTATCCATTAGCAAAGTCTCCGGCCTGTGCTGTTGCAAAGCCGATTTAGAGTTATGTGATAGTATCGTAGAGCATCAGCGAGCCTGCAGGACTCGCGGAGAGACAGCTGTGCTGATTCGAAGAGATACTCATGAGGTATAAGCACTCTGCTGCTCTGAAGTCTAAAGGGATTATGCCTAAACTTGGTCATGGGTCTTCCGGGCTCGCTACATTTTCGAGGAGGCACGCAAATATCCGCGGATATGAGCCATCTACACGGATTGTTTCTCTCTGTAGCATGGGGGAATAAAAGAGTCGCTAGTTGAAGCTAAAAGCGTGTGATGAGGTCAACGTCAAAGAGCCACTTTCTTGTCTTTCTTGTGATTGAGGTTGCCTTGTTAGTATGCGCAGAGGGTTTCAGCTGGTTTGATCTGCCATCCAGAATAGACTAATTTAAGGACCTGGCAGTCAAAGTAAGAGTGTCAGTAGTCATTTAGACTTGTTTAACAACATATTTGTAGCTCAATCAATCTCCTGAAGCTTTACAGGCAAGTCTCTTTGAAGCTGGGGACAACAAGGACACAAGATGTGTTGTTATTATTACGTTGTCTTCAAGTAGTGCCTCTGATATGATGGAGTGAGTGTGATGAAGGAGATAGTGGAAGAGTGCTTTCACGGTTCTAAATGCTTATTAATATATGATCCAATTTTCAGAAGCTTGCCTAAATAACATTAAGCACATCTAATCTGCACTAAGACATGTTGGACTTTTTTTTTTCTTTCCCTGACAGAAGACCAACTTTAATGCTAACATTTAGCCTTGGTCTATTGGCTAGCACTGCCTCATTTCTTGGATTCTTCTTGTTTTGGTCCAAGGTTTTATTTTGTACATGCCTGGGAAGGCTGAAATTAAATTTACTTGGGAAAAGTCTATGCAACAAAGGGCTATGGATCACAATAAAAGCTTATCAAACCTAAAGAACCCTCTCTGACTGTAAGGGAAATGGGTCAGCTGAATAAACAGCACTATTTAAGTCTCTCACTTTAGTCAAAAGGAAATGTATTCAGCACAACAAGTAAATAGCAAAATGAAGCACGCTGTAACAAGACCCTGGTTTGTCCATTTAATAGTCTTGTTTATTCTGTTTGTTTTTTTGTTTTTTATCTATATCAATTATTTACAACCAAGTAATGAGCTCGTGTTTCTGGGACAGAACAACAAGCAGGCACAAAATTCTTAATGAAACAACTTGAAGTCTCCCAGAGAACTGTATTGCTCAAATTCTATTGGTCAGATGGTGCTCTGAACAACAGAACAATCTATTGTTCAAAGTATCATATGTTTCTCTTGAATTGGCTTATAGCACTATTCCTTGTAGCGCTGATATAGTTCAGATAATTTGGTCTTTATACTGAAAGTGATGCACCAATGTAGCAGCCACCACATTTATGGTGTTGTATATGGTCCGCAGTCAGCTTTTTTATGCTTGTAATATATTATACAAGTAAATACCTACCCAAAATAAAGGGAATCTTTAAAATGTAAAACATGTCAAATGCTTTGCAGAAATAAAGATGACTTGGGACTAGTCAGAACCACTGCAAAATTAAGCAATTCTGTCATATTGCACAGATTATTGGTCCGTTCAGTTTGTACAGCTTATAAAAGCTCTGAACATGCGATGTATACAATTAATTCATAGCCTGATTCTATGTTTCGGTTTGTGGGGTCAGAGTATACTGGCAACATGTGAGAAATGCCGGTACGCAAGAAAAAGTGAGGGTATGCAGCGGTGCATACTCGCCCACTTCAAGACACGAAACTCACCAAAAGTGTTGCAATACAACATGAATAAATAAGGACATAGAACATGTATGTATATAGTAGTTAAAGGGTTAGTTCACCCCAAAATGAAATTTCTGTCATTAATTACTCACCCTCATGTTGTTCCAAACCCATAAGACTTTTTTTCTTCTTCGGAACACAAATTAAAGATATTTTTGAATGCAGAATGCTGTTAGATTTCCTTCCATTGACTGCCTTTGCAACTTCCACTTTGAAGCTTCAAAAACTTCATAAAGAGATCAGAAAACTAATCCATATGAATCGAGTGGTTTAGTCCAAATTTTCTGAAGAGAATATATCGCTTGTTATGACCAACAGATTTAATTTAGGCTTTTACTTGCATGGAAACATTGATCAGCGAACATAAGCAGAAGCCCAACCAAACCTGCTACATGCACGAGAACAAACCTCTTCTGGAAGCAAAACTGCTGCGTAACACACGAGAATGAACCTCATTGGTTACGCAGCACTTTTGAGCTTCAGAAAATCTCTTCAGAAAAGTCCAAAGTCTTACGGATGTGGAACGACATGAGGGTGTGTAATAAATGACAGAATTTTCATTTTGGGGCGAACTAACCCTTTAAAGACACCTAATATAAAGTGTAACCGAAATAAGTATTACATGTGGAACTGACTGTGAAAAAGTGTTGATTACAGCATTATATTTAGATCTAACACAATGTAAAGTTGACCGTTTAGTCTCTGGGCCCAATTTTAACAATCTAAGCGCATGGTCTAAAGCGCACGGCAAAAATGTGCTTAGGGCGTGTCCGAATCCACTTTTGCTAGTTTAAGGACAGGAAAAATAGTCCTTGGAAAAATGGTTTTATTCCCTTTAAAAGCCAGTTGCGCTCGCGCCATGGTGGATTCACCATTTACATAGTGGAATTTGCAAGTGGAAAAACTGAATGCTTCTCTACTGAGGAAACGGTTCTGCTTGTGCACGAGGTTAAAGCGTGGAACAGACCATCTACGGGAAAAGCCAGATTCCACCAAAGCATTTTTATCTTTATGCACACAATAATAATCTTTTACATTGTAAATTTTTTTTTTTTAATATTTGGCATGTTTGTGTGCTGCTGCATGTCCCTGTGTGTGTAATAAGCAGAGTGTACGTGCGTTGTGCACCCGCCTATAGGCGCATATTACTAACACGCACTTAAAATAACAAAAAAAAAATATTGCACCATTGACTTTAGACCAGGTTTCAGTTGGTCGATGACGCAGTCAATTTCAGTCGTCTCAAAATAGCAACACGCCAACAGTACGCCGGAACACACCTTGTTTTCAGACCCATGGACGAACAAATGGGCGCAAATGCATTTGCTATTTAAACAATAGATAGACATGAAGATGAAAACTGCATCGGGCTGAAACTAGCAAAAAACACTTGCGTCACGCCTGGTGCCGCATTGCGCCGGGTGTATGATAGGGCCCTATGGCTTGATTTACCAATACATAAACAGCAATAAATGTTTTTTTAAAACTATATTGTACAATGCCTCATATATGTTAAATGATAAAAGGAAATGTGATCCCTTCAAACAAAAAGTTCTATTTGCTCACCATTTATTCACATTAGGTGGAACAAAAAAAAATCAAAGAGATTTGTTTTGTGATATGAGCTCAAAGAAACTTGATTCTTCAACTTAATACTTGACAAAATTTGTAGGGGGGAAAAAAGGGGGAAAACAGGGGTGTTAAATGCTGATTCTGTTAGTATCATCTCCAGAGGGAGCAGTATGTCAAACTTGTGCCAGCCTTTTCAACATCTGAAATCATCTTATAAAAAGAAAGGTGGTGTTATTTTTAATTGGGGTGGGTGATAGATGTTCCAGGGGACTGGTGCTGTGATGTCACACTGAATCAAATTCAGTACATTTTCAATCTGCTGACATAGTGGAAAATGAATTTCTGCTCCCAAAGCAAGGACATCACATTCAGTGACCCCTACTGAATATCGTGTGAGTGGTGGGTGGAGGGAGAGGAGGGGGCTCTAAAATTAACGTCTGCTATCCTTCCGCTTTCATCTCAGATGCTTCTTTCATCGCTTTCTCTTGTGCATGTGCTTATGTTACTGGCAGATGGAATTGGTAGATTCCAATCAATGTTCTTCTTTGACTAATTACTCTGACAAAGATGGTGAGGATCCAGATGAATAGATGCCTGCTGAGCATGTCTGGCAACACACACACACACGGTGTACCAAGAAACATGCCAAATATATCTTCATAAGCAGCTAGAAATCTGCAGTATAATGATTCTCTATTGTTGATCTGGTTTGATGGCTCTGGATTTAGGCCACTGTTAAGGCCCTGATATACTCACTGCAAAGTTTTTTTTTTTGTTTGTTCTTTGCTCAGGGCTAAAAAGAAATTTGAAATGGCTGAACAATGATATACTGTTTATAAAAACTCTGACGCCGCACACACTGTTGGGAGCTGTGTAGGTATTTACACAAGAAAAACAGTGTCAGTGTCGTTAAGTTTATTATAATTTCAAAATTATGATTACAATTTCAATTTCAACAATAAAGTAGTAAACCTCGACGTGCTGAACAGGGGTGCGTTTCGTTACATCGACGTAACTCGCTGCTTAACTACCATAGTACAATGCATCGTTGAACAAATCAAAGAGTGAGTCACAACTGTTCTTCTTTAAATGAATCCGTTTGAGATCTAATTAATGCTAGATTTTTTGCTATAAATTACGAATATGGTGTCTGAGGACTACTTCTCATTTTTCTCAGTTATTTTGCTTTATTTCCAGATTCAATCATAGGCTTGTTCTTGCATACTAGAGCATGTACGAACATGCACACTCTTCAAAAACAGTGCTTAAAATCTCTTGACAAACTAAAATGACATTGTAAATGACATTTGTATATATTCGAAATAAAAGATATACATTATACTTAATGTCAGCTTGCTTATTTTGCTCAAGATAGCGATTTATTAAGTCCACGTCATAAAAACAAGAAACTATGCTTCTAACCACAGCTCGAGAGCTGTCGTTCCAACCATACAATTTGCGATGCAGTTTGGGAATGTTCGTTTGAACATTCGTTGAACTATGTTAGTAACGACGGAACTTGCGATGTTAGATGCTTTTGGGAAACGCACCCCAGATGAATCAGAGAAGATTTCCACATCAAAGAAGGTGGAGCCCCAGAGAACACCCACCTACTGTATGTCTTGGCCAGCGGATTCACACCACCCAAAGAAACTTAAATTTGACCACATTTTGTTCTAAATGACGTCATACCAGCTCAATTTTTGATTGAAGTATATCGGGGCCTTTATGATTGCGCACAGCCATTTTTTGATTTAGTCTTAAGCCCTATTCGGACGGGACTAGTTTCACAGGGGGACGTTAGAGAAATTTCTGTTTCACAGACGTACTTTGAGATTTTAATCCCGTCCGAATCTGCCATGTCTGTCTTTTTCTCACACGACCTCTGTAAAAATTCCAGAGCAAATTACCTACTGTTTTTCGTCAAACTCGGCGGTCCTCAGAGAAACCTAATCCCGTCTGAATGCGAATGTCTGTGATTTCCGAAACGCTTTTTCTTGTGTGTTTAGGTCAACGTGAACTACCGTACAATCTCTCGCTATCGCGCCGGTATTCAAGTTTCTGCTTTTTGCGCACCGATAATGGATGTAGATGTGTTTGGTACACTGCGAAGAAATAAAAAAAATAAATCAACAAGAAGAGCCAAATCACGTAAACTGTTAAGACTGGCTACTGTAATATCAGTTTCAGGTAAGAGTACTTTCATTTCTGCACTTAATTACATAACGTGTAAATTATATAAGTTAAAACTTTTTATTCCAGTGGGTTTATTATAAGAACCCAGTTCTATTAAATCATGATGATAAATGAACACGTGATCTTCTGAAATGCCCACATGTAAAACACAGACACTCCTACCTCGGTAATAAACACGGAGATGTTAGTCCCGTCCGAATCCGCACATAAAATCACAGACGTAGGTTGATAAGAATTGTTACTCAAACGTCGTTTGGAAAACTAGTCCCGTCCAAATAGGGCTTTTGTCGCATTTTTGTCATTTTTGTCTTTCATAGTTTTAGTCTAGTTTTAGTCTACGAAAAGTCATTGCATTTTTGTCAACTTTTAGTCATTACTTTTAGTCAAACTGCAGTTACCAACATTAATTTTTGTAGCTATTTTATATGTAGTCTTTAGACAAAAATAGTTATTATAATTTTTCTCTCTTTAGACCAATTCAATTAAGCTTATGGAGGAATTTGAATCAAGGTAACAGGCTGTATTGACATCGCACTCTTAGCAGTAGCACTTGTGCAATTCTACATATCCCATTTCCTTAGTTGGATATCAGCCTGCATTTTGCAGATTTACCCTGTTGAAAAAAACAGCATATGCTGGTAATGTATGTTTTGAGTCATGGCAGATGGTTTGAGCTGGTACTTAGTTGGTCCTTCGCTAGTCATGAGCTGGTTTAAGCTGATCAATTGCTGGTCCTAAGCAATGAGCTCCAGCTCAGGACCAGCTTAAACCAGCTCATGACCAACTAAGGACCAGCATAAACCAGCTCAAACCAGCTGTCATGCTTCAAAACATACCTAATCAGCATATGCTGTTTTTTTCAACAGGGTGACTTGTATTTAAGCAGAAAATCTCAAATGAAGATCGCTGAACTCCAGCTTACTTGTTTGTCTGTGTTTTCAGATCACCAGCGCTTTATTCTCAGTATAGAGAGAGCGAGTGTGCATGGTTGCCAGATTGCAAAGATTAAGTGAAACACTGCGTAGAAAACATGTTCTTTTAACAGAAAAGCTCTGATTGGGGGATTGAAATTCTTGATAATCTGGCAACTGTAAGCATGAAAGCTTGTAAAAGCACTTGTTTTGGCAGCAGACTATAAGACTAAAGTTTTGTCTCCTTTATTTGACAAAAACAAAGAGTGATTTTGGTCAAGTTTTTTTTTTTTTTTTCACATTTCAGTCTCGTATTTTCTTGTCAACGATATTGCATGTTGATATAGTCACAGTTATCGTTTAATGACGTTGGTATCGTCTCATCATCGTCTCGTCTTAGTCATGGAAAAAAAGGTCATCAACAAACATTTTTCATCAAAGATTTCATTAACGAAATGAACACTGACATGACAGGGGATCATGTGTTGTGATTTAATGTTGTATTTTACTTTTAGGAGACCATTAGCTCTTGCACTTGATTGCAAGCACAAAATCCCTTTCCCCAAAATCCCTGTCTATATGTACCTTCACAATTCTGACATGTACGAGTGAGCTAATGAGCAGTAAAAACCAACTGGCATCACTGTAACACAATCTAGGCTAAATTCGTCTCCGAATCCCACAGGTTTTTCCAGCATCAGTTTCTTTCCAGGTTATTGAGTCACACTTGTAACCAAGCCCGCTCCGCCACCGAAAATCCAATTCATGGCAGTTTGTGCGAGCGATTTACAACCAACTACGGTTGGCTCCAATGGCATTTTGCAGATCGTAAAAGACCCTGTGCAGTAATACAAACTTATTAATGAATGTATTAGCTGCAATGCATCCCTAGAGCCTGCAATATGGGAAAAAGAGAGAAGGCAGAGAGCGCGGCTAGATGGGGAGGGTTGATGAGTCATCCTACCCGGTTTGTGAGCTGGGGTCGAAAAGCATGAGGAAGATCCACATGCAGGGGACGCGTGCTGTGAGCTTGCGGAGAATGGCAGCCATATCGCTCTGAGTCCTGAAAGCCTGCAGAAAAAGAGAGTAAGGATGGTGAGAACAAGCAAATTAGTGAAGTGGAGAACTTTGAGAATACGGCATACAAGCTCTGTCCCTCTGTCAATCTGAGAGTCAAATTTGAATTCCCGCAGGTGATCTCTCCAAAGTGTTGATAATGTGATTAGGAATGCACAATACCAGTACAAGTACTAATATTCTTTTTAGTATTTGCTGATACAATACCAATATTTTAGTAAAGCTGTAATTTTTAGTATGGTACAGTGTAACAGTTCTTAAAAAAAACAAACAAACATACAATTAGTCACCCAGGAGTGAGTTTCCCAAAAGCATTGTTAGCTAACTAACATCACAAGTTCCGTCGTTACTTACATAGTTCAATGATTTGGTGTTTCCCGAAACCATAGTCCAAACGAACATTCGCAAACTGCATCGCAAACTTGTGTGGTTGGAATGACAGCCTTTGAGCTGTGGTTAGAAGCTTAATTTCTTGTTTTTATGACATGTGGACTTAATAAATCTTTATCATGAGCAAAATAAGCAAGCTGACATTAAGTGCAATGTACATATTTTATTTAAATATATACAAATGTCATTTACATATTTTAGTTTGTCAAGAGATTTTAAGCACTGTTTTTGAAGAGTGTGCATGTTCGTACATGCTCTAGTATGCAAGAACAAACCTATGATTGAATCTGGAAATAAAGCAAAATAACTGAGAAAAATGAGAATTAGTCCTCAGATGCCATGTCTGTAATTTATAGCAAAAAATCTAGCATTAATTCGATCTCAAACGGATTCATTTAAAGAAGTTTTTACTCTACCATCTGTGTGACATCATTCACCAACATGGCTGAACGACAGGTTTGTGACAATATGGTTTCGGGAAACAGTCATGACTGGCTAATTGATTTGTTCAACGATGCATCGTACTATGGTAGTGAATAAGTGAGTTACATCGTTGTATGGGAAACACACCCCAGTTCACATTTGTAACCGTGGTTTAACGGCACATCTGAAGCATCAGGTTTCACAAAAAAAAAAAGTGTCAAATAGACAGGCGGAGTTAAAATCTTCACTAATGTCCTTCTGCTTCTCAATTGTATTGTAGATCAATACACTCCACCTGTGTCTCATGTGGGTCATGTGGGACTCCTTCCTTTTTTTCCGCACATTTTGGACAGTGATTGCCGAAACAACAATGACAAAGCAGTTACTGTTTGCAGACATTTCTTGATGAAAGTGCCATATACAACAAATATGATAAGCCACCTACACCTGTTTTGTTTTTAAGAAAACCATAAGATTAAAACTGAACAATGACAATGAATGTATGTTAAACTTCAGGGGGCAAAATCCCAAACTTAAGAATTGGTTTTCCCCACAGGAAGTTGAAATGGAAGATAAATTAAAATGATTGGAAGTGGAATTTAATGGGTAACAATTCAGAAGAATTTAACAGGTAATAGCATTCTGAGAAATTAGTTATTTGCTCAACTTGTTCCAAAAAATTGAATTTAATTTAAAGCTGCAGTCCGCCATTTTTCCTCTTTGTCGCCATCTCTGTTTGAAACCTGCAATTGCAGTCATATGCGGAATAGGTAATTGTACGTGCGTTGTGCATTGGCACAACTCGTCAGAGCGGATGAATCTAATGCTTGTTGTCAGTCACCGCACCGGTGTGGATACTGTACTTCAGAATCACGGATTCTACGTCTTGGAAGTATAACCAAAATAAGAATTTTCACTGGAAAATATCATCTGAACAAGTAAGTAACATTTCTGCTACTTTTGTTCTGACCAACTGAGGAAAAAATCATTAGGCCTACAATAAATCGCGCTGCCAATGATGATTAAATCTAACGATCGCTTAGCTCGGATCACGTCAAACCGTGCAAATTATTATTACTGTTATACTTTGTTCTCAAATTGTTAATGTTAACAAAATCAGCATTGCGTGACTATGTGTATTTAGTGTGTTTTAGCATTACCTGTAGATTTCAATTTCTGTAGCCACTCCACAGTCCAAAGTCTTTTGCTTTTTGACTACGGGTGAATCTCCAGTTGTCACTGATGATTGTCATTTGGATCTTTCTGGATTACAATCCGCCATCAAAATGTTAAGTTTAATTAATTCAGCTGATGTGAGAACAGGGTATAAATGATCCGCTACCAGCAGCAGCACCTCACATGATAAAACCGACCAGCCAGGACTGGACTCCTTCCTTCTGTTTAGAGACGTGACGTAATGACGCAAAGACGAACGGCTGCATGCTCGAATTTCCCGCTGAAATCCACCAGGTCGCTCTTATTATAAAACATTTTTACAAGCTTACCGTTGTGAATCGAACTAAGATAATGAGATAGATTTGAACACTGTCTGGTTATGTACTTGCTCAAAAATTGATTTTGGATCATTTTTAACCAAAAAAGTTACGGACTGCAGCTTTAATATAAAAAAATACAAAGAATATAAATTTCTACGAGGTGGCATTTCAAATAGATTTTGTCTGTCTGTCTTTAAGTCCTTTAAAAGTCGTCAAGTCAAGTCAAGTCACCTTTATTTATATAGGGCTTTTTACAATGCAGATTGTGTCAAAGCAGCTTTACATTGATAACTGGTACATAATTTTGGCTGCACAGCAGCTCTTAAAGAATAGTGTCAATGCAGGCAGATCAGAAGCACTGTTGATTAAATGTCAAGAATACTGTTGAATATCAAATATCAAGTCAAATGTCAAGTGTCCCCAACTAAGCAAGCCAAAGGCGACAGCGACAGCGGCAAGGAACCCAAACTCCATCAGGTGACATCAGGTGGCAAACAGGTGGCAAACAAGTGGCAAATAGGTGTTAAAATGGAGAAAAAAAAAACCTTGGGAGAAACCAGGCTTAGTCAGGGGGCCAGTTCTCCTCTGGCGAACAGGGCTTTGTTAGGAATCAAGTTGCTATCATAAGTCTGATAGGATCGCACCAATCAAAGTTTTTATTTGTCGATGAGAGCCAGTAGCACAGCTCCTCAACAAACCGTTCATACCGGCGTGATGAATACGATCCTCAACTGGATGGAACTGAAATAAAAACTTTTTTTTTCTCCATTTTAACACCTATTTGCCACTTGTTTGCCACCTGTTTGCCACCTGATGTCACCTGATGGAGTTTGGGTTCCTTGCCGCTGTCGCCTTTGGCTTGCTTAGTTGGGGACACTTGACATTTGACTTGACATTTGATATTCAACAGTATTAAAAACCCTAAACACTTTCGTAAACTTGCCAAGCGATCATTCAAAGATTGATGAACTTTTCTATTCTTGGTAAAATTCTGCTAACCTTGCTACCTCAATTCAAATTCAAGAATTACATTTTGATTTAAAGTTCTATGGTATTTTAAGTTTTTTTTTTCTCTTCTTCTTCAAATGTTTATTTAACGCTTTCATGCATGGATTATTAAATCACAAATTAATATTTTTTAATGTTTGTTTTTACTTTTAAACGTGAAAAATCATACCAGTAACTTTTTTTTTTCCCGAATATACTTTATTTTGAGGGAGTACATTTCTGTCCACTGTAGTGGACACCATGCATCAATGGTATAAAAAGTGATTCAATAGAACACATGCTTGGTCTGAAAAAAAAGAAAAAGAAAAAAAAAACATATTTTTAAAACATTTACTTAGAGCAAGTGGTATGAATACAAATAAGAAGACTTCAGATGCAAAGGCTTCAAAGTTGTCTGACATTTTTCTTTGAAATTAAAAATTTTTTTCAGACTACTATGTATATGTTTCTATGTAAGTAGCAGTACTTCTGAATGGGATGAGGCAGGGATTTAGCGGGTTTGAAGTAAAAGTATTTGATGAACGTATAGTAGGTGTGGAGCGCATTCACTCAATATGGAGAGAATTCAATTAATATCAATTTATCTCATTTTTGACAGATGTTGCTTTCAGAGGCTTTTGCATCAGAAGTCTTGGAATGTTAAATAACAACAATAGAGGACATTTGAAAAACATAACATTCTATGTCTCGAAACTCATTTTATTAATTTAAAAATGGCCAATTTTTTAATTAAAACTATTAAAAAACCAGTATCATACGTGAGGCACAAATATACACACACAAGCAATCATGCACACATATCCCTGTCCTCATATATGCATACACTTTTATATGACCTAAAACATAAATATTGACTGTATAGGCCTAAGCATTGAAATAAATAATAAAATCTGAAGACTATTTAATATTGCTGTTTAATAAAACTATTCAAGTGTGAATTATATCACTAAAACATACAAATAAGGAGGAATATATATAGGCCCAATAAGCATAATAAAATACCCTTTGGTGCATGACACAGAAAAAAAAATATACAAGAAAAATATTATTAAAATCTGGATAAAAGTATTTCTTACATCCTATTTCACTGAAATATATTTTTTGTACCTGTCTGGTTTTCTGAGAATAAAAGGATTTAACACTTATTTCTGAAGTACTTGGTACATTTCCTCTTTCCTCTGCCTTTTTGAAAATATGATGAAATATCTCAAAAAAACCAAGAGATACAAAGGCACTAATTAAATGGAATTGTAGACAAGGCTTTGGGTATTCACCACTTGGTGATTAGGACATGGTACTACAACCTAAATGGTTCAAAATGGCTTCCAAATATCTGTCGACAGTAGTGGACACCATGCATGAAAGGGTTAATAATTGGACAAACTATAGTTACTATAATAATGTATATAAAAATAGAAAAAAAATGTATACATTATTTTTGTTT
Organism: Anabarilius grahami; assembly: GCA_003731715.1. NCBI lineage: Eukaryota > Metazoa > Chordata > Actinopteri > Cypriniformes > Xenocyprididae > Anabarilius > Anabarilius grahami. The sequence goes on from RJVU01059915.1 coordinate 3,530,053, forward strand.
TATATTATAACTCTATATTATCTCTAAACATAACCAAATTCATGTCCTTAAAGCCCTGATCAAAACAAAACAAAGTCAGCCATTACATCTCAAATTTTTATGCACTGGTAACTCCACTAGCTGATCACCAAAATGTATTTATTTGTTTGTTTGAAGAAAATGTATTGTGTCAAAGATTATATATAGCAGTAATATCAGTTCAGTCATGACAACTCTCGGAAGGTTTAGCATGGTGACGGATATGACAATGTTACTGTATTTGGTCTTGGCGGAATAGATCTACAAATCTGCTGCTGTTAATATTTGCTGCTGCTGCAGAGCAAGTACAGAGACTTGATACTGGCAATACATACACAGACACACTGCTGCACATATAACATACATGAAATAACCTCCCAACATAGCAGGGGACACAGTAAATGGACCATACAAGCCAATATATGAATGCTACTGAGTATAAGAAAACAAGCTGCTGCATCACCACACATGGGATGACAGTAAACAGAATATGACAGGACAATAAGGCCCCCAAACAAGCAGATCTACCATAAATCTAGTAAAAGAATGTTCACCTATCTCAGATGTTGAATTTCAGAGAAATACTGCAAGTGCGCTGCAAACTCTTTCTGATTGTGTGCTGCAAAACTGCTTGCAGCAAACACAGAACCAAACTATATAAAGGGTTAGTTCACCCAAAAATGAAAATTCTGTCATTAATTACTCACCCTCATGTCGTTCCACACCGGTAAGACCTTCATTCATCTTCACAACACAAATTAAGATATTTTGATAAAATCCGATGGCTCAGTGAGACCCCCATTGCCAGCAAGATAATTAACACTTTCAAATGCCCAGAAAGCTACTAAAGACATATTTAAATCAGTTCATGTGACTACAGTGGTTCAACCTTAATGTTATGAAGCGACAAGAATACTTTTTGTGTGCCAAAAAAACAAAATAACGACTTTATTCAACAATATCTAGTGATGGCCGATTTCGAAAGCTTTACGAATCTTTTTGTTTTGAATCAGTGGTTTGGAGCGTGCATCAAACTGCCAAAGTCATGTGATTTCAGTAAACAAGGCTTCATAACATCATAAGTGTTTTGACACGTTTCAAAATTTCAATTGTTCAAATTCACTTTGGCAGTTTGATTCACGCTCCGAACCACAGATTCGAAACAAAAGATTCATAAAGCTTCGAAGCTTCACGAAGCAGTGTTTTAAAATCGCCCATCACTAGATATTGTTGAAAAGTCGTTATTTAGGGGTTTTTTTGGTGCACAAAAAGTATTCTCGTCGCTTCGTAACATTAAGGTTGAACCACTGTACTCACATTAACTGTTTTAATATGTCTTTAGTAGCTTTCTGGGCATTGAAAGTGTTAATTAACTTGCTGTCAATGGAGGCTTCACTGAGCCATCGGATTTGATCAAAAATATCTTAATTTGTAGTTAATAGTTAAGCAAGGAACTCATTAACTGCAGAATCAGCAGAGTCCAATCAGCTCGAGCCATGTTAGATGATGTCATTGTTTGCAGTTGCATTAAGAATCAGGCTGCATCATCTAGAGTTTCCTGACTCAACTATATTTTTGTTTATATATTAGTTTGGTAAACACTTTTTTAATGCCATCTGTCATTGTCATTTTTATGTCTAACAGTATATTTGGTAAGAACTGCTGTATCAGATCAATCCCTAGACATGTCAGCGTGAGAATGCAACCTGTTTGTGACAAGTGTTTGCTGGAACCTACTGTGCAGAGCAGTACTGCAAGAATTTGATTAAACTCTCTGGAGAATTTTTTGCTCTGATAGCCCGCCAAATGTCAGCCTGTAGTCACATTTCCTAGTCACTTTGCAGAACTTTTTTATGGATATGTATCTATATCTAAAGCTGCTAGGGGCAAACATGTCTCTGATAGGAGGCTTGGAAATGTTTTCACTTGTAAAATTTTCAGAGGAAGATTAATATGATAATTTATATGCAAGCTAGAGTTCCTCTAAGTGCATTGAGAATTAGGAGCGGACTTTAATCTAATTGCAGAGCCAAAAACAGAAATGCAATGCCTTTGCAAAGCAGCACTTTAACTCAACAAACAAAGTAATTTATTTAACAAAAGTAATCTGCAGGAGGCAACTGCATTCAGAGCAGGCTGTTTTTTTTTTCTGCTAGTACTTGTGAAGCCATTATTGCCATGTTCCTAGTGGCAACACCTGTGTATGCTGAATGCATTTCAAAGGATTAATGAAACTCTCTCACACACATACACACCCTTGCATACTTTGATTCAAGAAAAAAGAATGAACTGAACTGAAGTCTCAGCACCTTTGACTGATCCACGATCAACAACGAGGAGAAATGAGATATTGCCCATGTCGGCGTCCCACGTTGGCCCGCTGCTATGGCTTATCTTAAATTAAAAGGTGAAAATACATTAGGTTCCAAGGTGCTTGTGGGCTTTGCAGCAGTGCTACCCTTCATTTTATAGTCTGCTGCCAGACATACACAGTAGAACCTAAGAACAAGGGTAGCATGATAAATAAGTTCTTCATCTACCCTATTGATCTGTCTTTCTTTTCTCAAAGCTGTGGCACCTTTACGCATCATGTTCCATCTACAGCACTAGTAAAGGACAGCAGGAATTCCTTCTCTTGTTGTCTGATCTTTCCTGTTGACTATAATCTATATTAAAGAAACAAACTATCAAACAAAAAAAAAAAAACTCATTATTCGACCCATCCATTCCAGGTCTTAAAGTCCCTACTAATGATCTGATGAAAAGGAATCAGGTGGTTTTGACTAGGAACTAAGCACTGTTGGTGTGCCTCCATGAAGGATTGGGAAACACTACTGTATTTAATGAAAAACTACTATAGTAATATATTCAATATATAGTTCTCATTCAGGATTTAGTGAAAAATGTATTCCTCACAGACAGTATGGGTTCCCGTCCTCTTTCGTTTTATGGAAAAGCAATGTGATCACATGAGTATTCCTATGTATTTTACGTAAAATGTGTTTCTACTACATGCACATTTACTTACATTTCAATAGACACTAAAACATACAATATTGACGTACTGACAGTTACACGAGTTTCAAGGGGAAAAAAGCGCCAGTTGTGAAATGTCAATCGCCTCCGTTAAGTCTGTCTGGTATCAATAACTCAAGCTAAGTGAGTTATCCCTATTTGCTCTGTATTTTGCTTCTATTTTCCACAATGTCAAAGCAACGCAGCTTAACCCAAAATACAAGCTCATGCAGTTGTGCGCTTAAGACAGAATACTCCAGTTGCAGGGAACACATTAGTAGGTTAAAAAGAAGCAAATATATTTAAGTATAACAAGGTTTGGTTCCTTCAACTGTCTATCCTATTAAAAATGGCTAGGATATATAAGAAAATTGTAAAAAAGAGTATTGTATTTCAACAGATTTTATAGTGTAAACATATTCAAGCGCGAATGAGAACTGTTTCACATGTGGGGGATACCAGGTGTGAGAAAAAAAGAAAGAAAAAAAAAAGAAGGAATATTCGAATCCCAAAATTGAAAATCGAATACCAACCCACCGAACGAATATTCTAATAATCGAATATTTGGGTCCAGCACTAGAAAATTTACCATCGTTCTTCTATAGCATCATAATAAACTGACCAACAGCTTCAGGGATTATAAAAGGAGCGCTCTTTACTTGTTTTGTGTAATTCAGTCACAAATTGAAGAAAAGTCTTTGTTTTTCATGAGAATTTGTGACTTCTGACTTTTTTTCATATATTAGGGAATGGAAATGGCTAATAAGCCAATAAGTGCTCCTTTGCCGCCATCTTCTAATTATAGTTGTAACTTCATGTCTTTTTTTTTCTTAAAGGTGCCCTAGAACGTTTTTTCACAAGATGTAATACAAGTATAAGGTGTCTCCTGAATGTGTCTGTGAAGTTTCAGCTCAAAATACCCCATAGATTTTTTTTAATTAATTTTTTTAACTGCCTATTTTGGGGCATCATTAAATATGCGCCGATTCAGGCTGCTGCCCCTTTAAATCGTTGCGCTCCCCGCCCTGAGCTCTCTACTCTAATACATTGCATAAACAAAGTTCACACAGCTAATATAACCCTCAAAATGGATCTTTACAAAGTGATCGTCATGCATGCTGCATGCATGCATCAGGTCATGTGAGTATAGTATTTATTTGGATGTTTACATTTGATTCTGAATGAGTTTGAGGCTATGCTCCGTGGCTAACGGGCTAATGCTACACTGTTGGAGAGATTTATAAAGAATGAAGTTGTGTTTATGAATTATACAGACTGCAAGTGTTTAATAATGACAATAACGACGGCTCTTGTCTCCGTGAATACAGTAAGAAACGATGGTAACTTTAACCACATTGAACAGTACATTAGCAACATGCTAACGAAACATTTAGAAAGACAATTTACAAATATCACTAAAAATATCATGATATCATGGATCATGTCAGTTATTATTGCTCCATCTGCCATTTTTCGCTATTGTCCTTGCTTGCTTACCTAATCTGATGATTCTGCTGTGCACATCCAGATGTCCTGCCCTTGTCTAATGCCTTGAACATGGGCTGGTACATGCAAATATTGGGGGCGTACATATTAATGATCCCGACTGTTACGTAACAGTCGGTGTTATGTTGAGATTCGCCTGTTCTTCTGAGGTCTTTTAAAAAAAGAGATTTACATAAGAAGGAGGAAACAATGGTGTTTGAGACTCACTGTATGTCATTTCCATGTACTGAACTCTTGTTATTCAGCTATTCCAAGGCAAATTCAATTTTCGATTCTATGGCACCTTTAAATAAGAGTGTTTGTTTGCCATTAAGTGTTAGTTTCCCAACATCTTTAATCTTTTAGTTTTACAAATCACCACATTAAAATTGAATAATATTTAGAGCTTTCAAGTGCTGGAAAAAGTGCGAAGCACTTGAAAGCCCTTGAAAAGTGTTTGAATTGAGGTTGTATGAAACCTGAGATGAAATGTAAAAACATTTGACTATTTTCTGCCACAATACCATGATTACAGTTAACGTTACTACATTAAATCCATAATGAAAGTTGGTGATTTGTGGACTGAAATGCCTTCTATAACTAGTTTGTTCATGTCACAAAAGTGAACAGTGAAAAGTGATGCGAAATGCGCAAGAAGAAATGTAATATAATTGTTCACAAATGCCGCCATAGGCATGTTTTTTGAATGAGCTTAGATTTTTCTGATTTTCATTTTTATATTGTTCAAATGTGGTTATGTGGAGGTTTAGGGTAAATGATTAAGGGATCTGAATTATAGATATAAAACTGTGAAAATGTAACTATATAAATATATTTATGATATAAATGTTACGTTACAGAGGGGTCGGACACAAAGGATCACATGTAAGTGTTGTTTATTAAAACCAGTGAGCATAAACAGCAGTGCAGGAGTGAAGGAATGGTAATGATGATGGTTATGATAAAGAGTAGAGATAGTTACATTCCTTTCTGTTTTCAGATGAATGAGTCTTTGGAATCGCTGGAGCTCGAGATCGCTGGAGACTAAGGAGCACTCACACATGGACGAAGGAACACACGGGGAGAACAGGACACACTGGAGACAGGTAAGTAGAGAGCGGGGAGTCCTAGAGGTAGGCATGCACGTAGGCATCTGCGAACAAGACCGGACATGGAGTGCTGTGTGTGAGTGCTCTTTGTAGTGGTGCTGATGAGTGCGTTAATGACGTGCAGGTGGCGGTGATCAGTATTCCGGTGATTGAGTGCGTTGTGATTGGTGGATGGTGGAGCCTGACGTGTCTGTGACAGTACCCAATCCACCCCCCTGATGCAACTGATGGTGTGCTGAGTCCCAGACCCTCTCGCTCTCTCGGAACCAGTAATCCACAGCTGGTACATCCGATGGTTCCCCGTTCCAGGGGAACAGTGGGGGTTGGTAACCGAGTATGCACTGGAAAGGGGTGAGTCCTGTAGTCGGGTGCCGTAGGGAGTTCTGCGCGTACTTGGCCCAACCCAAGTACTGGTTCCAAGAGTCCTGGTGGTCATGACAGAAGGTACATAGGAAGCGGCCGATCTCCTGGATTTTCCTCTCCGTCTGCGGATGGTATCCGGATGTCAGGCTGACGGCCACACCTAGGAGCGAATGGAAGGTTTTCCACACTCGAGAGATGAACTGAGGTCCTCTATCGGACACAATATCCTCAGGAATTCCAAAATACCTGAACACATGGTTGAACATCAACTCAGCAGTTTCCATGGCAGTGGTTAACCCTTTCAGTGGGATTAGATGACATGACTTAGAGAAACGATCGATGATGACAAAGATGCAGGTAAATCCATCAGATGCTGGAAGGTCTGTTATAAAATCAACTCCTAGGTGTGACCAGGGTCGATTTGGAACGGGAAGAGGATGGAGCTTGCCGGATGGTAGATGGCGTGGGCTCTTCGAGATGGCGCACTCCCTGCAGCCCTGCACGTACCTTCTGACATCAGCTGCCATGTTTGGCCACCAGAAGCGTTCTTTTAGCAACGAGAGGGTTTCAATGACCCCCGGGTGACCAGTGCCAAGTGACGTGTAGGCTGAATGGATGGTTGGGGTGCGTCGTGACCGGGTGATGTAGAGCAAGCCTGGCGGGCAACCCGGCGGAGGATTCGTGGAGGCATTGGAGGAGGGGATGGTCTCTTCTGACCATGTAATCGGACTGACGATGAGGGAGCTTGGAATGATCGACTCAGGTTCTTCTGACTTTTCTTCTGGAGCATGGAGACGAGAGAGGGCATCAGCTTTCACGTTCTTCGAACCTGGTCGATAGGAGATGGTATAGTTGAATCAGGAGAAGAACATGGCCCAGCGAGCTTGTCTTGGATTCAGTCTTTTAGCAGCATGGAGATATTCTAGGTTCTTATGGTCTGTAAGGACCAGAAATGGGTGTTTGGCTCCCTCCAGCCAATGCCTCCACTCTTCCAAAGCCAACTTCACCATTGGCAACTTCCTCCGTACCTTCTAGGAGTTCTCTGTCACCGATGTCGTAGTTGACGTCCGCCGGGTTGAGCTTGCGGGAGAAGAAGGCGCATGGGTGGAGCCTACATGGTGTCCCCTGCTGCTGCGAAAGCACCGCTCCCACTCCGCTGGTGGAGGCGTCCACCTCCACGATGAATGGTAGTTCTGGATCGGGGTGAACAAGGAGGGGAGCGGTGGTGAAGGCTTCCTTGAGGAGGTTGAAGGCGTTGGTGGCAGCTGGAGTCCAGGACAGAGACTTGGGCTTGTTACGGAGCAGACTGGTGAGAGGATGAGTGATAGAGCTGTAGTTATTGATGAATCGACGGTAGAAGTTGGCAAATCAAAGAAAGCGTTGCAGTTCTTTTATGGTGGATGGTTCTGGCCAGGTGGTGATGGATTCCACCTTCCTCTCGTCCATCCGGATGCCACTGTGGTCGATGATATAGCCCAGGAAGTGTACTGATGACTGGTGGAAGGAGCATTTCTCAGCTTTCAGGAACAGATGGAACTGACGAAGACGTGTGAGGACCTCCGCAACGTGTTGGCGATGTTCGGCCAGGCTCCGGAAGTAGATGAGAATGTCGTCGATGTAAACCAACACAAACCGGTGGAGGAACTCCCGGAGCACCTCATGTATGAAATCCTGGAATACGGAGGGGGCGTTGACCAGGCCATACGGCATAACAAGATAGTCGTAGTGGCTGGTAGGTGTGATGAAGGCGGTCTTCCACTCGTCCCCCTCGCGTATCCGGATGAGGTTGTACGCGCTGCGGAGGTCCAACTTCGTAAACACAGTGGCACCACGGAGATGTTCCAGAGCCGCAGGGACGAGAGGAAGGGGATATCGAAACTTGACTGTGATTTTATTGAGAGAGCGGTAATCAATGCAGGGCCTCAAGCCTCCGTCCTTTTTCGCCACAAAGAAGAAACTCGAAGCAGCGGGGGAAGTAGACGGGCGGATGTAACCTTGAGCAAGGGCCTCTTTGATGTATTCCTCCATGGCCTTCTCCTCCGGGATGGATAATGCATAGATCTTTCCTTTAGGCACTGGTTCACCCGGAAGCAGATCGATGGCACAGTCCCATGGCCGGTGTGGAGGCAGCTTAGAGGCTCTCTGAGGGCAGAAAACATCACTGAAGGGGGCATAACACTTAGGAATGTCGATAGAACGTTTCGTCACAGGACTCTCGATGGATGTGGCACAGATGGAAAGCTCGTTGGTAGAAGCTCGAGGAATGGGAAGTTCAGAGAAGCAATGTGAGAAACAGGTTTCGCCCCACTTCAGGATTTTGCCGGTTTTCCAGGAGATGGTGGGATTGTGCTGCTCCAGCCAGGGACGCCCTAGAACCACGTCAGCGGTGGAATCCTCCAGAACCAGCAGATTTATCTCCTCCAGATGCAGAAGTCCAACTCGTAGCTTGATGGGTCCCACCACAAGGCGGACCTGCTTACGGCTGAGAGGTTTGCCAGTTATGGAGTTGATCTGGTAGATAGTCGGAGACGGAGAGGTCTTGAGTTGGAGTTGCCGGCAGAGGGCGCCGGAGATGAAGTTGCCGGCTGACCCTGAGTCGAGGAGCGCAACCACTGTAAGTGAGATATCAGCAGCAGTGAGGTTGACGATAGTGGTGAGTGGTTTCATTTTCTGAATAGAAGGAATAATGGCACTCACCATGGGACGAGGAGGTCGTGTGGGGCATGCAGAGATCACATGCCCGGGCACACCACAGTACAAACAGAGGTTCAGGGTCAGCCGACATTGGCGCTCAGAAGGAGTGAGACGGGAATTTTCTACTTCCATGGGTTCGTTGGCTGGTTCTGGAGAGCTGACGGGTTGGACCGGCAGAGGAGTGAGTTGGAAAGTGACTGGCCCTGGTGTTCTTGAAGACACGCATGCATACGAGTGGCGCAGCGGATGGAAAGCTGGATGAATTTCTCTAAGCCGATAGAATCCTCGTATGCAGCGAGATGCAGCCGTACCCGAGGCTCCAATCCTTGGCGGTAGGTGGTAATCAAAGCTTGTTCGTTCCATCCACTGACAGCAGCAAGCGTTCTGAATTGCAAAGCATAATCATAAATAGACATTGATCCTTGTTTAAGATTATACAGCAGACGAATCAGAGATCGGTTTCCCAAATACCTCCCGGAAATGGGAAATAAAGGTAGAATATGACTTAGTGACGGCACCGTGTTGAGACCAGATGGAGTCTGCCCATTTCAATGCTTTGCTGCTCAGTTGGGAGATGAGGAACGCTATCTTGGAGGTGTCAGTCGGGTATAGGTATAGGTGCAGCTGCATCTCCAGGACCAGTTCACACTGCAGGAGAAATCCGCTGCAGTCCTCCGCTGATCCTGAGTAGGGCCCTGGCCTGGCCATGGGACTGGCATAGGCAGGTGGTGAAGGAGAGATGACCGTGTTGACGGTGGTAACTGCTGGTGCCGGTGAAGGAGAGGTGACTGTCGGTGACGGTGATGGTGGATTGACGGTGAGAGTGCGGCGTAGCGCATCCACAAGTGCTTGGAAGGGATCCGGTTGGCTCATACTGGTTCTGCGGTTTAGGTTCCGGTCTTCTGTTACATTACAGAGGGGTCGGACACAGAGGATCACAGGTAAGTGTTGTTTATTAAAACCAGTGAGCATAAACAGCAGTGCAGGAGTGAAGGAATGGTAATGATGATGGTTATGATGAAGAGTAGAGATAGTTACAGTCCTTTCTGTTTTCAGATGAATGAGTCTTTGGAATCGCTGGAGACTAAGGAGCACTCACACATGGACGAAGGAACACACGTGGAAACACTGGAGATAGGTAAGTAGAGAGCGGGGAGTCCTAGAGGTAGGCATACACATAAGTATCTGCGAACGAGACCAGACATGGAGTGCTGTGTGTGAGTGCTCTTTGTAGTGGTGCTGATGAGTGCGTTAATGACGTGCAGGTGTCGGTGATCAGTATTCCGGTGATTGAGTGCGTTGTGATTGGTGGATGGTGGAGCCTGACGTGTCTGTGACAATAAAGGAGTCGTAAATATTTTTAGTTTCTATAGCTGTAAATACAGTATGTAGACTGCTTATGTGTTATATGCTGTCAGTATGTCCATATTGTATGTTTAATCATCTACCCAACATACAAAAATACCTGTAAATGTTATACATTTTGTTAAATGACTCGACGAAGACAAAACAAATGCGAGGTTTGGAAAAACATGTCATTATTTTAATTTTTGTGTGGACTTTGCTTATAAACTGTGAACTTCCTTCCTGTTTGGCTCTCGTCTAAAGAAAATCCATAATTCAGTGACTACAGTGGTTCAGGACATCACTGACAAAGTCAGTAAATAAGTTCATATTACCAAAGACTGGCTGATGCAGCTACTCACAAGTCCGGGAAAAACAAGCAGACAAAGGGGAGTTATGTGTAGCTGCTGAAACTGTCAAAGCATCAGCAAAAGGGCAAAGACCTTGACCAACTTTACGTACATGCCAAGCTGTATCAGTAATTCTGTGCTGTTAGCTTTTTGGTCTGTCACTGTCCTCCAAAAAGTCATACACATACACAAACACACAATAGTCTTGTTGTGTGCAGGCTAATTGAAGACCATTAAATACACATGGCCTCAGGAGCATTGCTAGCATGGTGGATATTGAATAATTTAAAAGCAGTTCATCTAAATGGGAAATTTTGAAGGCTGTTGTTCTTATAACATAATCAACAATGCCATGTTACTGTTTGCGTCCTTATTAGCTTGCCTCAAAAAGAACTAAAACTGCATAAAAACATCTAAAATTCACAGTGATTTAAAACCTCAAAAATCATTTATTAAATGGGGTAAAGTCTAGTTCAGTGTCTTAATTTGATCCCAGAAGGTTCTCTGTGAAAGAATTTAACGTTCACTGTGACAGAGGTGCAGGAGATGCTATGCTGCCTTCAAGTGCACCTAAAGACCCATAACTCGTTACTACAATATGTCATGCAACACAGAAGTAGCCTAAACAAAACAAAAAAATGTAATTGTGAACAATAAAATCCAAATGATGAAAAGTATTCAATTCTCTTTATAGGCTACATGGTATCAATCTAGTTTCCTTAACATAAAGCAAACAGTGAAAGTCGAGTGATTAACTTTATATGTATTTTCTATCAGCTGTTCTGTGATGCAGATCCAGAGAAGACTGTGATTTATTTAAAAATCAGAATTTATACTCTGCTTTGCTGACGAAACTAGTACAGTTTTGAAAAATAGTGGTTTAACTAATGCTATAATATCATTCTATATACAAGAGCCAGATCACACCAGCTAAGCATCATTTTTTTTGTTATTATTAATGAGCCAACATTACGACTAATTCTGCATCATTAGTAGAGACATTATGTGAGCTATAAAAGCTGTGGGACACCTGCCTTTTTCAAGAGCCAGAAATAACATTTCCATTGTCGGTAATGACAGACGATATTCCTATCCTTAATGTCATGTCTTCCTCCACATTCAAAGGTAATGGTAATGTGCAATGGTACATTTTTAACAAGGTCTAGCTTGTATGCCAGTCATTACATCAAATCTTCTACTCTTAACAGTCCTAAATATCAGTGATGAAGTGTCACAGGGATGTATCCTCACAGCTTTAATGGATGTCCAATAATTACATGGAGTTTACATAATAACGAAGACATTTAGAGCTAATATAGAGTGTAAGTGCCTAATGACACTGTAGACTGCAGTAAGTGTTAAGTATGAATAAAATAATAATTGTAATTTTAATACGTAAGTAATAGGTGGAGTCACATAGCGATGACGAAGTGATTTGCTCTGAGAATACAAGTGCAATGTGAACATTAAAGATGCAAGTTCTTTTGTTCCTGGATTGTTATTTCTGACTATTCTTTAGTGTCCTCTGTCTTAAGTAAAAAAGGGAAAGACATGACAAAGTGGCGACGAGGATGTTTGAAAGAACCTCTGCGTGTGTGAATTGCCGAATAGAAGAGTAGAAGTGCTGAAAACAGCTGAACGCGGCGCAAGCTCGGTGCCTGTGAATACAGTAGATATGAAAAGACGATATGGCTGGCGTCATAGGAAACGTAAATATAAGCTCGCCCGAATCTCACTAAATCCTTCAGATTGGTCAGATGATAAACTTCCTCCAATTTATAAAATTCTAATTCAGTCAACAATCTTTCATGATTGTTCTTTATTGTCAAGGTGAGATTCCTTGCTGGTGCCCCGAAATATATTGGAAGGAATCATCTGACTCAATATTAATATTACTATTAATACAAAATATTAATATTAATATTTAAGACCATAAATAACTACATTTGTGGTGCCCTCGTGTGAGGCTAATCCAAAATCACTACACTGCATTTCTTGCTGTTTTTTGAGTGTCCCACCCTGACCAAGACATTTATTTGGGACATGTCAATTCAATTAATGCTCTTCCCGTCATTGACGAGTTATCTCGTCTTTTATGAGAAAACGCCATTGACAAGATTTTCCGGCATTCCATGATTTGACTGTAATAAGCTAGGGGGCACTATCACAGATCTTCTGAAGGAGTGCAGTATCTCCAGATCAAAACACAGGCAAAGAAGAAGCAGAAACCAGCGATCTCATATGTAAGCAGATGCATATGAAAAATAATGCGACCATCAACAATAAATAGCACATAAATCAACACGGCCAGGTGTTGATGGATCTACTCCAATAATGTTTTGATCATCGTACTGAATCTGATCTGGATGTAGTCTTTGACAAAAACATGATTTTACCCATATTCAAGTGTTGATAAAAATGAAAGCATGAAGCTAGAATAACATTTTTTAATAAAGAAATTATTTTGATATATTGCATATTCAAATATTAATACAACAAAGTATTCTGGAGGTCATAACATTTTTGTGAAAATGACGAAAAACACTGTCAGTGGCTGACAACCTAAAAAAAAAAAAAACACGCTAGTGGGGAAAGAGTTAAAAATAGTCCAAATTTTGCCATTGTTTCATTCCACTGAATTCTGTCTAGCTGATTTTGAATACAAGAAAAAAGGTCTAAGAAATCAATCAGACAGTACATTTGATCATGGACAGGTGAACCCAAAACCATCCTCAATTTGTCAATTTGTTGTGCAGGTAACCCCATGTCATTTTGGACATCCCTAGTCAGCAAAAACCACCTGCTACTGTAACTCAAGCTGGCATCAGTGCTAAGTCACCATTTTGGCACAGCCGACACCTCTGTCAGTGTAGCAGCATGGTGGCAAAGTCCTTTCCAATGATGCCTGGGCCTATTCACACCGACAGGTCCTGGGATCAGGCAGCACACACAGCAATGTCATCACTCGCATTTCAACTAAAGGAAAAAACTGATAACTGGATAACAATGAGACAGAAGCCACACACTCTCTCTCACACACACACTCAAAAAAATATTTAACCCCAAAAGTTAAAACTTATGTAATTCAATTGCATGTCAATTTTCCATCCATTTTAATCACATAAATCCAACGTAAAAAAGTTAACTTTTACTTAAGCTACCCATCATGTTCAGTTGACTTGAATGAATTAAATAAAGGTTATGTTAACTGATAAACTGCAGTTTAAGCTTGTGTAATACATAAAACTTACTCTTTTAATATAACTTATTCTTACTTGCTTTATATAACTAACTTACATTAATTTATTTATATTAAATAAATGGTCAAACACATGTTACATTCATAATTTATTGTCTCATTTGCTGCAGGAATAATAAGAAACATCCAATCTGACAAAAAATAGAACACAATGCAGTATTTCACAAGTTACGAAAACTGTTTACAGCAGTTTTGTGCCTTTTCCCAAACTAACACAATGGTTATGGCTCCTTGTTTGACTTTTTAGTTTTAAGTCTGTGTGCCAAAAAGTTCATAGATCAACNACGCTGAAATGACTAATCTGTTATTAAAAAAATAATTATAATAATAACGCGCAATCTATCTAAATGCGAATATGATGCACAGTCATGTCGACAGCATAACGTTATCTTAAAATGATCACAGTTATATTACTCCTTATACAGATGAGAAGACCTAAAATATAAGTTAATTACGGTCAATTCGCTTTAGCAAAAATGAGCCTTTGCGCTAAAACTAAGAAAACAAAATAGAATGCACAAAAAATGGTTATTGTTTAAGTTTAAATGGTTAATAAACATATCTTACCTTGTAAAACATCCACATCTATTCATCCAAATCCTCCTTTTCGCTGAGTCAGACAGTAGATCGCCATTGCGCCTTCAGTTGTTGTTTTTTGAACTCCGACTTCAGTGAGCATGCGCAAAAATTGCATTTGCACCTTATGGCAACGAATTAAGTATAGTTTATGTAATTTGATCAGGTTGGTCTTGGATCCATTTAATTCATGTTGTATAAAAGTAATTTGGAATAATAATAGGTATTTTATACTTTTTTAAATACGTTTTATTAGATTTTTTTGCTTAATTTCAATTAGTGGCAAGAATCATTTTTTTGAGTGCACATACTCACTCCGGCCAAACAGGTGCAGGCAGCTGACAACAAATAATGAGCCTGTAGGCGACCTTGGTTCCCTTATGAACTGATTTGCATGTTGGGAGCTGAAGTGGGTTCCAGGGTGGACTGCCTATGTTCTTGAGGCTATACAAAGCACTTCAAAGCAGTACCTGCCCCTCCTCTGGTAAAAGCACATTGACAGCCAGAAGTAGTGTGTCGGATGGAGAATGTAATGTCATATCAATGATGGGGTGGGCTTTGTTGACATACTGAATGGTAAATGAACATTAACACCATCGCTGCTGCTCATTAATCATTTGGAGTATGTCAGATATCATATGTCAGAGGTGTAGAGCTATAAGAAAGGCAGGATTATATGATTGTGTGAAAATGTTTTTTTTCCTCCAGCATTTCTCTTTTTCATTGTAATTTGTTATTTTCCAAGAATGGAAAAAAAAAATCAGTACAGTAAACAATCTGCATTATAGGCTCTTTTTTCCATTTTGCTGAAATATTGGATCCATTAATCATTTCTTTTGAAAAGCCTGACACAAACAGAAGCAGCTCTGTAGATAACATTCAGTGCTTTAAATGTAAAGTTTGAATGCAGTCTAGATATCGTCAAGATACTGAATCCTTTAATTTCCTGAACCAGTGGCAGAAGTTCAGAGAGAAAGATAACAATGTGTGCATTATATATCCAAATGTTCATTATACTAGTGAAGATTAAAACAAATGCATGTACATACCTTTGTTTGCAGATGTACCAGGAACTTATCTATGATTAAACAACAAAAGTCCAATCATACATAGAACTACCAGAAATGTGCATTAGTTAATTTTGCATCTGGATACTTTTTTATACAGAATGAAATGTTATATATACACTATAGTATATATATATATATATATATTAGGGGTGGGATGGTTCAGATTTGTATCACAGTTTTAGGGATACAGTTTCGGTACAGTTCGGTATGTGCTATGTTCAGTAAAAAAATAGGACAATTGTCAAATAAAGATAAAGAAAATAAAAACAAATAATCTAACTAAAAGAAACAGCAAGAGAGCTAAGATACAAATTAAATAAACAATGCTTTACAGGGTTTTCAGGGTTTTCGTCTAACAGCTTTTAGGTACAGAAATTGAATAAAGTAATCAAATATAAAATAACACTGCATATAAACGTCTTTGAATAGTTAAATAAAGATTAAACATTATTGAAGTTACAAAAGCTATTCAGTCAAGAGTGATTTCTTTGTGCTTTGTCGTTTGATTAACATTAAAACACAGAGAGCAGGAATATTAGACTGCTGTCCCTTTAAGACAGAATTCAAAGATCCAGCTGATACTGATACACATGCGTTGTCTGACTCGTTTTTATCTTAAGAAATAACCTACTATATTTGTTAGGATACTCCCTAAGATGGGCATGTTGACAATTTTTGTGTGAATTTGCCCGTTTAGGTGCAAGACTTAAAAGAGAATTTGCACGCTGTGACACGTGCGAGTTCTCTTTCGCGTCTAACGGATGAATGTTTAAATTGGAAAGGTTTAAATGAGTTTAGTTTAAACACAGATAGCAACGAGAGATGTTCAGGTCTCACCTGCGCTCACGCGCTATCAACACCCGGGTGATGACAGCGTAAATGACTGGTCATAGAGCTTTCGACATGTCATTGAACATTTGTTTACAACAAGTGACTGTTCTGTCCATGTTCTTTTGATCATTAATGTTCCGATTCCGGTTTGATTTGAAAAAATACTGGTTAATAATGTTAATTTTTAACTTTTTTTTTGCATGTAGCCTACGTTATAATACTAAAATGTACAGTATTTTCTTTATTCAAATACAAATCTTGTAGTCTTGTATTTGCCGTCTTAGCCAATACAATCATCTTTTATAACAAGATTCTGTCCAAATGTAAGCCTATTAAACGAAAGGAAAAACTATCAAAGGTTCATAAATTAAAGTATTTTTTCAACTGAAAAAAAAAATATCCTCAGAAAAATTATCCTCATGGCATTGCCATTGTGACTTACAGTACCTAACCTACGATGCCTTGACAGCTGAGCCTGAGCGCGTCAGCGCAGGTATTTCACTCACGTTGGATGTGTCAGTGTCACATTTGCTTAGGCTGTACTATTTGAGTTCGTGATTGGTTGATTGCCAAATCAAAACATTAAATAGAATGATAAAATAACATTATTAACCGGTTAATGGCCATTTCAAATAAGCGTTTCTGTTCAGGGGTGAGTTACCCAAAGCAAACTATGGTCACAAGTTTCGTCATTACCAATAGAGTTTAATGGGACTTACGACCATAGTTGACTAACGATGCTTTCTGGAAACGCACCCCAGAATGATTACATTTGATTTTGTTTCCATTTCTGGTTATGTTCCTGGTTATGTACATTATATTTCTGGTTATGTACATTATATTTCTGGTTATGTACATTATGAGCACTGACAGGTGAAGTGATTAACTCTGATTATCTCTTCATCACGGCACCGGATATTGGTTGGGATATATTAGGCAGCAAGTGAACATTGTGTCCTCAAAGTTGATGTGTTAGAGGCAGGAAAAATGAGCAAGCGTAATTTGATTCGAGCGAGTTTGATGACTAGACGACTGGGTCAGAGCATCTCCAAAACTGCAGCTCTTGTGGGGTGTTACCGGTCTGCAGTGGTCAGTATCTATCAAAAGTGGTCCAAGGAAGAAACAGTGGTGAACCGGCGACAGGGTCATGGGCGGCCAAGGCTCACTGATGCACGTGGGGGGCAAAGGCTGGGGGGTGAAGGCTGGCCCGTGTGGTCCGATCCAACAGACGAGCTACTGTAGCTCAAATTGCTCAAGAAGTTGATGCTGGTTCTGATAGAAAGGTGTGAGAATACACAGTGCATCACAGTTTGTTGCGTATGGAGCTGTATAGCCGCAGACCAGTCAGGGTGCCCTGTCCACCGCCGAAAGAGCCAACAGTGGACAGGTGAGCATCAGAACTGAACCACGGAGCAATGGAAGAAGGTGGCCTGGTCTGATGAATCACGTTTTCTTTTACATCACGTAGATGGCGTGTGCGTCGCTTACCTGGGGCACACATGGCACCTGGATGCACCATGAGAAGAAGGCAATGTTCTGCTGGGAAACCTTGGGTCCTGCAATCCATGTGGATGTTACTTTGACATGTACCATCTACCTAAGCATTGTTGCAGACCATGTACACCCTTTCATAGAAACGGTATTCCCTGGTGGCTGTGGTCTCTTTCAGCAGGATAATGCTCCCGCCACAAAGGAAAAATGGTTCAGGAATGGTTTGAGGAGCACAACAGTGAGTTTGAGGTGTTGACTTGGCCTCCAAATTCCCCAGATCTCAATCCAATCATGCATCTGTGGAATGTGCTGAACCAAGAAGTCCGATCCATGGAGGCCCCACCACGCAACTTACAGAACTTAAAGGATCTGCTGCTAACATCTTGGTGCAGATACCACAGCACACCTTCAGGGGTCTAGTGGAGTCCATGCCTCAATGGGTCAGGGCTGTTTTGGCAGCAAAAGGGGGACCAACACAACATTAGGAAGGTGGTCATAATGTTATGCCTGATCGGTGTGTATATATATAATATATATATATATATATATATATATNTAATTATTAGAAATTAATTATTTTGAAGAAAAAGAAAAAGAGAAAGAAATGTCAAAGGAGCTTATTTGTTCAAAACTTGCCAGAGCATTGCTAAGGTGTTCTGAGAGGTCTTTAGCTCGTTGCCATGGATTTGTTAAAGGTGTTCTGGGTGGATGCTTACTGGCCCAAGTCAAAAGAGCCCATCTCCAAGTCTTAATGATATTCTGGTCCCTAGATATGGTTCAGTCCCTCCATTCATTTTTTTTTTTACCCATTTTATCATGTGTCAAGCACTAAATCCAATCATTTAGAAAAGTGATAGCACTACTCTGTAAAGTACTTTGCTGTATTGTTTTATTTTATTATATTAAACTTTGGTGCTAAGGTTTAATGTTAGTTTTGTTAAAATGGTAACACTTTAGTATGGGGACCACATATTCACAATTAACTATGACTTTTCCTTTAATAAACTCCTAATTTACTGCTTATTAATAGTTAGTAAGGTAGTTGTTAAGTTTTGGTATTGGGTAGGATTAGGGATGTAGAATATGGTCATGCAGAATAAGGCATTAATATGTGCTTAATAAGTACTAATAAACAGCCAAAATGCAGGCTAATAGGCAATTGAGTAATATTAACTGTTAATATGAGCAATATTAACAGTGATGCCTGCCTCAGCAGGCACCACCCATTATGCAAAAGTATGTGGCAATTAGGATCACCAGAGACCTGTAGCATGCTGCTATGACTGGTCACACATAGATGATAATGATAATAACATTCATCATTACAACTGGGACCAGCTGCAAGTGCCAGCATGCCTAGTGGGTAAAACCTGTCCTAATGCATTACTGCTCCCTTCTGAAGATAAAATGCTACTCTACACCACTGCCACCTGTGCTTGTCGCTAAGTACTCTTATCTGGTTATATGCTCTGTTACCACACATTTGTCACCCCCACACACCACACACCAGTGCTGTTTTTGTATAGGCTGTGGTCCACTAAAACCATACAGCTAATTTCAGTTGAACATGAGAGCTCTCTGAAGGTACTAATAATGAGATGTATCAATAGGCGGTCATTGGTGCCTGCATATCTTGTAGTGGTTGTCTAGGTAGCAAATCCTCATTGGGAGAGAAGTGATTACTTTCTGTCAATAAAGGATGCTGGGCTGAATGGAGATAACTGGATATAGACCACCAATTATGGCAGTCCCAGCAGAATAAATAAAGGTTCTCCAAAAAATGCACATTTTGTTCATTTATTCTCCCACACTCTAAAAACTGCTGGGTTAAATATGGACAAAACCAGGGATTGGGTTGTTTTCACCCAGCCATTTTTTTCAACCAATTTTGGATTTATTTTTTTAGCCAGCAATATAGTAATATAGTAAAAGGTGTGTTTTTGCTCACCCCCAAATAGGGGCAAATGTGTGGGGTATTTTAAGCTGAAACTTGACCAGACCAGAGACTTATATTACATCATGTGAAAGAGGGCATAATAGGTGCCTTTTAACCCAACCTGCTGGGTTTGTCCATATTTTACCCAGCTTGGGTTTTTTTAACCCAGCATCTTTTAGAGTGCAAATGTCATTTCAAATGGATTATATGGACTCATGAATATAGATTTGCAAAAGAAGCTCTGGTAAAAGTGGATGGCCATTCATACTGCCAAGCTCCAAAACTGACTACATAATACTATAAAAGCTACATAAAAACAATTCATACAATTTGTGTGCTGTATTGCCATAGATAATTATTAAATCTAACTATACACTCTAAAAAATGCTGGGTTAAAAAAACCCAAGCTGGGTAAAATATGGACAAACCCAGCAGGTTGGGTTAAAAGGCACCTATTATGCCCTCTTTCACATGATGTAATATAAGTCTCTGGTCTGGTCAAGTTTCAGCTTAGAATACCCCACAAATTTGCCACTATTTGGGGGTGAGCAAAAACACGCCTTTTACTATATTACTATATTGCTGGCTAAAAAAATAAATCCAAAATTGGTTGAAAAAAATGGCTGGGTGAAAACAACCCAATCGCTGGTTTTGTCCATATTTAACCCAGCAGTTTTTAGAGTGTAGCTTTAAATCTAAAATATGTTTGATAGGTTTGTGAAGAACAAACCAAATTATGCAATAAATGTACAGTAGCACACAGGTCTATGGAAGCTTGTTTCCGCGACCAAATAAAAAAGGTAATTGCTACTTTTTGTCTCACAGTTGTGAGATATAAAGTCAGAATTGTGAGTTATAAGCCCACAACTGCCTTTTATCTCGCAATTGCGAGATATAAACTAGCAATTGTGACTTTATATCATGCAATTCTGAGAAAAGAAGTCAGAATTGTGAGATAAAAAGTCGCAATTATACTTTTTTTATTCAGTGGCAAAAACAAGCTTCCATACAGGTCACCATCCTCTTTAGCTGTGCTTAAAGGTGTCATTCTACAAAATGTCTACTTTTGTGGTCATACAGATTTTCATGAGGGTAAGTTATAACAGATTTTTTTTTTTTTGTATAAAAAAGAGCATATTTCTCAGAACATATTTCTCAAGAGTGAGCAATTGAAGATAATGTTCTTTATATAGTTTTATATTGTATTAAGAATATTCTTAGATTTGAGCAAAGCAACAAAAAGAAAACTATGAACTTGCAACCAACATACCTCAAGTTCACTTTGTCATCCTCTGTTCTTTCAAGAAAACAACAATCAACGCACTTTGTGTTTTGTTTTCAGTCCCCAGACTGAAAAACATAAGAAGTGCCTACTGGAGCTGAACAGAAACACGGCATTTCGACTTATCGCTGCAGACAAGAAGAGGAGGGAAGGAATCTCATTATAAACTGTGTTTTCTGTGCCTTAGTTCAGAATGGTTCACACTTCATCACTCCATCTCTATACATGAGCACCGCTACCAGCTGATGCTAATGTTGTTTACTCTGAGCACACTCTTCATCTGAGTAACAGGCAATAACATTGAGAAATACAGACCTTGAGTGGATTTTGCTAGTGTTTAGGAATAACGATTTTCATTCTAAAAGTCCATTCATGCGAGTCTGAAACAACATGAACAGCTAAGTTTCTTGTAGAATTTGTCTATGCTCATCTTACACGCAACAGATTTTATAGCCAAATTGTTAATGTGTTTACATTTGTAGCTCTTCTTTCAATTTAAACACTCGTGCAGTCTTTCCATCTTTATGTGAAGTATGAACAATGAATGCTGGGATAGGTTCCAGCATCCCTGTGACTCTACATGGGACAAGCGGTTTGGAGAATGGATAGCTGGATGAATAAATGAACAATGAAACAATGTCTACTTGTGTCTTACAAGAGAAAGAGTGTCTTACCTGTTGTGGCCTGATGAAGCACAACACTCATTTAACATTAATGACTCTCAACACTGATAAAAAAAAACTGTAGACAGATTTCTGTGGAAGCTTGTCTCCGCCACTAAATAAAAAATTAAAAAGGTAATTGTTTTGCAACCAGAATTGCAAAATTTAAACTCGCAATTGCGAGTTATAAAGTCAGAATTGTGAGATATAAACTCACAATTCTGACCTTTTTTTCTCAGAATTGTTAGATATAAACACAATTGTGAGTTGTAAAGTCAGAATCGCACGATATAAACTCGCAATTCTGACTTTTTTCTCAGAATTGTGAGTTTACATCTCACAATTCTGACTTTACAACATGCAATTGCAAGTTATAAAGTCAGAATTTTGATACAAACAGAATTGTGATAAAAACATCAGTCTTTTTTCCCCTCACAACTGAACATTATAACATGTAATTGAGAGTTTTTATATGTTTTTATCTTTATATCTTGCAACTCAGAGAAAAAAAGTCAGAATTGTGAGATAAAAAGTTGCAATTACCTTTTTTTATTTTTATATTCCATGGCGGAAACAAGCTTCCATAGATTTCACTCAGAAATTGCTACATTGAATTAAACTGGACATTTTGAGGTAGAAAGACTGAAATAGTATTTTCTTGTAAAACATACTCCAATAATCTTTTTTATTTACAGCTTCAAAAACATCTTTTTTTTTCACAGTGTAATCCTGTCTTCTGGTGTATCATTAAGAACACCTCAAAAGTTAATAAAATCTTTGCATCATACATCATGTTGAGGTTTTGAAAAATGCTTCCTGATAGCATGGAACGCTCTGGCAAGGAGCCATTAAATAAGACAAGAAATTTTACATGCACATTAGCTCATTAAAACTGATTAATTATGGCACACCATTAAGGTATTGCAGAATTTAAAATGATCAAGGAGAACTGATGATTCCAGACTCTGATGTGACTTTAAATGTCTTGAGTTTATTTATGAAACTAGTCATGTAAAAAAATATGTATAAATATACAGTATATAATAAATATTATCAGGTAATCTTGTTTGTTTAACTACCTCAGATACCAGTGGTCAAACTTTCAATTACCGTTTCATGGGCAGAAAATGAGTCTGTATTTGAGCAAAGTCTCATGACACTACGCTACTGTGCTGCAACAGTACACAATCCTGTACTGTAACATCAAGGATGTCACCACTTCTTCGCTTGCAGTTCTCACGACTGAACAGTTTCAGCTGACAGACTGTCAAAATCCTTCGTTCTTACTAACTCATTCACACAAGCACTGACACATACGCAATTCTTCTTCTAGGGTACAAAGACAGTCTAACAAAAGGAGATGGCAAAAAGGGCAAAAGCAATTCCATTATAAAGAGGAAAAAACAGCATTGCCAAAGTTCTCCAGAGGGCAGCACTTTAATTTTGAATCAAACTTGTACAGTGTCAAGATGCATTTACAACCGCCTGAACATGTCTGCATGAAACGACCTATCGACCCTGCCACATCAGCACTGTTTCATGTGAGTCACATGCGAAGGATGACAGGCGGACGGATTGAGGGCGAATGGGGTTTTATAGCTTTTCGCCTCAAATGTCAAAAAGCACATTTATGATACGCTTGCTCCAGTAAAGCTCTCTCCAAGGAACGCCGGGGAGCAATATCAGTGCTCAGGCAAGGCCCATGGAACACAAAAGAGGTTCCAATAAGATGGATAATCAAAAGTCCTTCCATCCATGTGACAACTCTGAATGAAGTGATGGCTTGAGGGTAACACTGCATAAACATCTAGGTAGGTTATGAGGTAAGTAAGAGACCTTGGCTCTCCAAAGTTTACCAACCTGTATGTCTCAAGATAAATGAAGATGTACTTAATATATGTGTGGTGGAGACATTGTAAATCATGTTAAATCTCTCAGACAAAAACAAGGGTTAGTTTCTGAGACAAGTGTTCAATATTCTGCTGAAAAATAATGCCAATGTCTCTTGTGCAAACTGTTGAGCCTCCTTTTTTGGCACTCTAAATTGGGTAAATGTACTCATGCACTCCAGTTCTGAGGATTCTAGTAAATGTTTCAGTCACACCTGCACATCTCATCTTATTTACAGATGCATGGCAAACTGCCAAAGAATGACTCTGTCAAACAATGATCAGATGTGATAGCCGCAATACATCATTTTTGATGCTTTTTAATTAAGCAAAATACACCTAGTGAAATGCATACTTGATGATCCATGTTTGGAGATGAGATGTCCACAAATTTTGCACCATAAACACTGAAAAACTAAATGAAAGAAGCAGCAGTGGTGCTTTAAAGAGGTGGGGGTTTATTTTCTGGAACAGGGCTTTAGCATGCTGACACTGTGATCGAGACACCTATATGTCTCTATTCTGTTGTGTTCCATCTAGCTATACAATCCTCAACCAGCCTAATTATACAGGGTTTCTTCAAGGGTGACTAGTTTTCAGACAACCCACCAGAGTCAAATGCAGATACGTCACAAGGTTATCAGGGGTCCACCACCACAATCTGGATATGTGACAATTATAATTTTGCTTCTTTGTATGCATAGCAATTGAGCATATAATGATGCATTTAATGAATACCATTATAATAAAAGAAAAAAAAATCTGCACTGCAGGCTTGTCGATTATACTGCAGTATGAGGAGCCATTCGCACAGGACACGTTCTTGCATTGCTTTGGCTCTGTTTTTTAATTGTTGGTCTACAAACACATGCACTAGATGGGCGTTTGAGTGGTGTGGAGCATTATGCTGTTTCTCTGCTTTGCATACCATGGTTATTGTGTTTTTAAGATGCAGTGTCAAGCTAAAATGAGCCTGACAAGCAGAATCAATGTCAGTAGTAAAACAATGGCCCAAACAGAAGAGGTTCTGGGGGTGGCATAAGCATCTCAAGTGTGTATTAGAAGTAGTGTGCTATAATAAACACACCTTTTTTCACTTACATTGAACTCTGTCTAGCTGTTTTTAACACAAGAACACAATTTGTGTGAACCTCCTCTGAATGTGGACTGTCTTTTATATTACAACTGGAGTGTTTTTGTTGTAGTGCTGTTGTACAGTTGTAAAACTTTTAATAGAGCAGGTTCAGATTAATTGTTTAAAAAAAAAAAAATCCTGAAGTATCAGGATATACAAATTCCATAACTGACTGCTACAGAGTGACATGCTACCCTAAATTTTAAATTTGATATCTCAATATCTTTCCAAATTTTGACGATAATCAATATATTCCTCAATATTTTAGCATTTGCTCTAGAATATTTAAAAAAAGGTGATATATACACTAAAAAATGCTGGGTTAAAGGATTAGTTCACTTCAGAATTCAAATTTCTGGCTACGTCAGGCGTGACCTTTCCAACATGATTACGTAATGCATGGCGCATCGCAGAGCAAGACGAGCATTTGTGGTTAAAAAGCATAATTTTTTAATTAATTTAAAAAAATTAGAAAAAAATTATAATTAATTAATTTATAATTTCGCTAGATAAGGCCGTTATTCCTCAGCTGGGATCGTGTAGAGCCCTTTGAAGCTGCACTGAAACTGACATTTGGACCTTTAAACCGTTGGTAACTGTTGAAGTCCACTATATGAAGAAAAATCCTGGAATGTTTTCCTTAAAAAAAACTTATTTTCGACTGAAGAAAGAAAGACATAAACATCTTGGATGACATGGGGTGAGTAAATTATCAGGAAATGTGAATTATGAAGTAAACTAATCCTTTAAAAAAAAAATTGGGTTGAAAATGGACAAACCCAGCAATTTGGTTGTTTTAACCCAGCGGTTGGGTTAAATGTTTGCCCAACATGCTGGGCAGTTTTATTTAACCCAACTATTGTTTAAAAATTACTGTATTGCTTGCTTAAAATAAACTCAAAGTATGTTGGAAATTAACATTTATTAATATGTATAATAAATGAACATTTATTAAATTGCTTATTATTAAATGTTCATCTTTTGATTATTATTGTTGCCTCTAGTAATTATGTGTCTGATTTTTAACTTCCAACCTATTTTGTGTTCATTTTAAACCCAGCCAGCCATATAGTCATTTTTTAAACAATATTTGGGTTAAATAAAACTGCCCAGCATGTTGGGAAAATATTTAACCCAATCAAATTGGGTTGTTTTAGCATTTATTAAAGTGTATAAAAAAGTAGACCTAGTGACCACTTACTACTTTTTATTTAAAAACGAGTGCACAATGGGTATAAAAAGTCCATTCTGACAGCTTCTTTAGAGTAATTAATGTGGGGTAAATATGTGTTTCACAAGTTCTAAGCTAAAACAACAAATCTAACAATGGTTTCTGGTTTAAGAGATGCTCTGTACACTCTAAAAAATGCTGGGTTAAAAACAACCCAAGTTGGGTTGAAAATGGACAAACCCAGCGATTGGGTTGTTTTGACCCAGCAGTTGGGTTAAATGTTTGCCCACCGTGCTGGGTAGTTTTATTTAACCCAAATATTGTTAACAAATTACTGTACGGCTGGCTTAAAATGAACCCAAAATATGTTGGAAATTAAAAATCAGACACATAATTACTAGAGACAACAATAATAATTAAAAGAAGAACATTTATTAGTAAGCAATTTAATAAATGTTTATTGTTTAAATATTATTCAAAAAATGTATTAATAAATGTTTGTTTATTAAACATATTAATAAATGTTCATTTCCAACATATTTTGGGTTCATTTTAAGCAAGAAATACAGTCATTTTTAAACAATATTTGGGTTAAATAAAACTACCCAGAAGGTTGGGCAAACATTTAACCCAACTGCTGGGTCAAAACAACCCAATCGCTGGGTTTGTCCATTTTCAACCCAACTTGGGTTGTTTTTAACACAGCATTTTTTAGAGTGCAGCATGTTCCCACTTGCACTAAAACACTTTCAGATGGGAACTAGTTGCTTAAGTACTTGGCTAGTTTTGCAAATTTTGGGAAATTGTCCTAATGGATTCTCGACCACTGAAATTGATTTGTGTTACTATCAGCACTTGCAGATTGTAACCTCCCTCTTGCCTACTGGTGCCATCTTGGCAGATTAATCTTAATTTTCAACAATATTTGATATTTTGTAAATTTATATTGATTATTCAATTATTGTGAATTGCCCACCCCTAGTATGCATTTCATTTTGCAGTGAAGATGAGTGATAACAGCAAAAAATAAAAAGTTTAAAAAAGCACACACTGGAGTGAAAATTTTGTCTTCTTTCCAATTACTGCACATTTTAAAACCAAATGAAAGTTAAGTATCACACAATCACTTTATTTACTGGCCTCTAGTCCTGCTCCATTTTCTAAAAAGTGGCCCGGGCTGCAAAAGTTGAGTATCCCTGGTCTAGTTGCTTTCGAGAACATGTCGTTTTGAACATCCCTAGTCAATTTGGAGCTTGCCTGTCTCCTCTGGGATTTCCAAGACTTTAGTGTTCCCTCTCGTAAATCCACCTGGAGGAGGAACATTTTGTGGAATCTGTCAGGTGTAACCGCAACTGAGGAAGAGAGCCGTTCTTTGCCTCACAGATGACTGTCACCTAAAGGGTAAACAAAACGCAAGATGCCGGCGCTATGGTGGGACTCATGACTTATCAATACCATCAGTCAAGTGCCATGTGCGTCACTGTGCATTATCTCTCCTGCCAAGGCATTCTAGCCTGTCAGATGTGACAGGTTTCAAGCTCTCTGCCCTCATCTCTACACACTTGCTTCCACTGTGTAAACAACTTATCTGTTAGCAAAAAGTTTAGTGACATCATGTCATTTTCAGATGCCTCAATTTGATAACCTGCTGCCCTTCCATTGATCGACCGCATTTGATGCCTCAGGTTTGATCAATAGCTAATGCAATCTAAAACTCTATCCCTCATGCTGATTAATGCAAGTTGAAATCATAAGACCATTATCGTTCTCAATCTGGCTCACCTCCAATCCCAACTGACTCTACATGAAATAATGAGTCTGGAAATGATTAATAGGGAAGAAATGGAAAGTAAAATGTTGACTGGGTTCCAGCAGGCAGGAGAAAATGAGTGTGGTGCAGTCAACACGTAGTTAACGAGGTTGGTGCAGCCACAGGACCAGACGAGTGAAAGGTAGAGAAATGGCCGAGGTCTGAGTAATTGTCCCAATCTGTGCCTGAAGCCCACTATGGTTAGTGGGTTGAATTTGTATGGACAAGTCTAGGTCATTATATGCTTGTGAGCAGGCAGCCACCAAAAAGTCTGGGACGATGATAAGCATTTAAGCTGTGGGGAGAATGTGAGGCTGTGACCTCAATTTTTTTGACCTAAAATTAATTCTGTCCTTATCTTTGACTTTGCAAGTCTCCTGTTTTCTCTTTTGTCTCTTCAACTTCCAAGTTGAACTGTCAATAAAAAAACTGAACAAAGAAAAAAAGGGCTTGCTTAATGAGAGCATGTCCTCTTCAAACTGGTCTTATCAAACAAAGTTTATCAATATTTATTCAAGGCAGTTTTGGCCAAGAATCAAATTAAGTCAAAACAGTCCCTTGAAGATACTAAAAATTTACATTATCTACAGGCTAAAATGTGTGACTACTACCTTTAGAAGATGAGAAGTGTTGGTCACTGAAGTGTAAATTCTATGTACTGGCAGGGAACAAATTACCATATTTTATTTTTTCTGAAAATTAAAGTATCTAAACTAACTGGACTGATAAATTTGCCTTAAACTTGAGTTTGTTTTCTTGCGTAGTGTGTGTATATATATATATATATTAGGGATGCACCAAAATTATTTTTTGGGGCCGATACCGATATTAACAAACAATTATAGGCCGATACCGATATTTGTCACTTCCTCTCTTATTTGAAATTTTGTCATCAAAATAGATTGTATTTTGATCATGTTTTAAATAAGCAAAGTTCAAAAACACCTGCAATTAAATACACTAGCAGGTTTATTGCTGCATCATCAAATAATTTTTTATGAACTGGATCCATTTAACATTCAGCAGGCCTACATAAAGACAACAGAACAAAGATACATATGAAATAAACAGTGCTTTTTAGGTAGGTTTAATAGTTTTCAGGTACAGAAATAAAGTAAACAAATGTAAAATAGCACTGCATATTCTTCACTGTATAAATTAAATACATATTAATCCTTCTTTATTGTAACAGACTTTATTGTGATTAATCTTCTAATTGGTTTTGTATACATTTTTATATTTTTTGTATGTTTAAATATATATGAGATTAATGTGCACTTCTTGTGCTCTGTAATGTTTAGCTTTTGTGGTGATTTGTTTGGAGTGAAAACGGACGCAATAAACTTTATAAAACATCAGTAAAGGTTTGGTCATCATTCGGATGGGGTCCGCTACACTTATGAAAGTTATTTAGTCAAGAATAGTGTGTGATCTTTTGTTATTTGATTAACTTTAAAGCGCAGACAGCAGCGCTAGGATTACGCAACAGTCATTATCAAGCTCAGCGCCTTCACACAGTTAATTTATAAACCATCGGTTTATATCGGCCTTTTTCCTGCTACAGCCGATATGCAGATGGTTGTAAATTGAGCAAAAATCGACTGATAAATATCGGTGGCCATGGTGCATCCCATATATATATATCATATCATGTAAAGTGAAGTCATCCTACTAGACACTTTTCAAAATTTTATAAATGTATTAAATAGGTGCAAATAAGATTTTCATTTGCTAAACCAAATCAGTGATCTTACATACAGCTTAGGTGCATGAGCTAAATCATTGAGTCATGAGTGCTCTTGGCTCTCTCATCTCTTCCACCTTTCACATCACTGTCCACTCACTGCTTGCATGTACTAGTGAGTGACAAGCTCTTCACTGACTGTAAAACTGTAAAGTCTTCTTGCCATTAAAAAGGCTCACCAAGTTTACCTCCTGTCAGAACTGATTAACCCCTAACTCTACTGTTCTTTCTGGTTATGTGGCTCAAGGGACAGTGATTTAAACTCAAGAGGACATCTCTAACACAACCACATTAAAGTAAGCCAATCTATTTTACTGTATGCTAATCGTTAGGCTACGATAGGTCTCAGTTTTAAAAAGGAAAAGCATTGTGTTTTTGAAATGTGTGATTTTTTTTTTTTTTTTTAAGTTTTATTTTATTTTTTATTATTTAAAAAATAATAATATTAAATTAAAAGGATTTAAATGTTGAGTAGCCGTATATACACATCAGTAGCACTCGTGTTCAACAACTTAGCTCACTCAGTTCTAATGAAGTAATGAGATAGATTTACTCCAGTTGGTATACAAGTACACTGTAAAAAAAAGCATGCAAACTGATTGTCTTTATAAAAACAAGTGAAGTGAAATAGGAATAGTATGTTATAGTGACAAATGCTTAGTATAGTTCACTTACACAAGAGTTTTAGTAACTAAAAAATAACTGAGAGTACTTGATAATGTACTTTACATAAAATGTAATTGTTACCATTGTTGTGTTTTGCATGCTGAATGTTGAAGTCTGTGTGTGACTCAAGCATGGTCAATAGCAAGATATTGTTATAAATATAGAGGGATTATACAATGTATAAAATATTGACTTGGTTTTACACAAAAAAAATTTGAGGCAACTATTTGCATCAGACTTCTAAGTATTTTGAATTCATCTAATTTGTGTTTGACCAAATAGCCTTTACATGTCTTCAACATGCACCCTTAACCCTCTACCACATAGTGTTGCCATATGGCGACATACTCTTTATGTTCATTTCCTTGCCACCGTCTCTTTAAGAGAACATTCTAGTTTTTTTTGTTGGTAAGAGAAGACCTTAGTTTAGCCAATGATGTGCTTTGGTTAAGTCACATGACATGCAATTTTTTTTCTGTGACGCGATATCTGACAGACTGCCGTCTCTTGTATGTAGTTGCTGAAAGCAAACTAAAACGTCAATAACAAACAAGGACCCGCCCATGTCACATTCACAAAAAAAATGTTAACATCATCTCAGGTAAGGTATGATGACATATTCACCACTCAAAAAAGTTATGAAATTAGTTTTTGGTAAATCGAGAAAATGTCTGTGTTGCCATATGGCAACACTGCGCAATAATGGAATGACATTATTATAATAGGTTAGATAGCTAGCAAAAGTTAGCTGCAGTCTGTTAAGCTATAACAATAAAAACATTAATGCTAGTGATATAATGTTGATTAGTCGTATGTTAAGGACTGCCATGACATTTGTATTATGGATTAAATCAGCATCAGAGATTTGCCATCACAGCCAGTATACTGGCCCAGACCTACCACTGTCCTACCATGGTGTCTCAAAAAGGCAGGTGCAAGTGGCTGTAAGTGTATTGTTAGGGTGAAGAGCACAAAATGTGATGTGTACCTGTGCCTCACCTCTGAAAAAAATGCTTTTTGGAGTTTCGTACAGAAAAAAGGTGACGTTTCAAGGATTATGGGGGTTCATGTTCATAACCTTCCTCTCATAAGATTGCGTAAATGTTGGATTTTCATGAACTGCAATGTTTTTGGTTTTATGTCAATGTTTTATGATACATTATGAACAGTATTATATTTGTTTTTAACTGTCTACATTTGCAATTTAAATAATATTCATGAAAAATGTAATGAAATTTAAAGAATATAAAGCATTATTCAGCAAAAGAGAATGGGAAAGCACAAGATGTTGGAAAATAAGTATAAGGTATTGTTTATAATTACTGCTAAAGCTTATAATAGCACCAATTGATTCAATACAAACAACATTTCTGAGGAAAAATATTAACTATATACACTTACACTTATTCTAAGTTATTTCCACTATTGTACGTTGTTGCCATATGGCAACATATCATAAAGTACCTTAAAATAATATTTTTTCCCCCAAAATTTTTTATAGCACTTTAAGTTAATCCATTCTAAGAAAAGAAAAAGAGTCAAATATTTTTTTTTATAGATTTATCAGAATGTGTGCGGTAGAGGGTTAAGTAATTTCAATTAAATTTTCTTCACAAAAACAACTCAAATACTTTGTGTAGCAGAAACATAAGTAAGCACCAGTACATTTAAAATAACTCCAGTGGACACACTTTAATTTGACATGCATTAGTTCTATTTCACTATATGTAATAAGCAGTATGCAGTGGAAACGAACCACAACAGTTACTCATTGAGTAAAGCATTTCATATGAATCACTGTGCTAACCTGTCATCACCCTAACGTCAGGCTCCACTCGTCACCACGACGGTAACCCCCAAAACTCCCCACATGACAAAAACATTTCTAAATCCCAAATAGAACATTAAACAATAATAACAAGACTTTTACTAATTTATCTTGCTTAAAAACACATGAAGATAAACAAATTCAACATTTTCTCTTCCAATTAAATCCCATGCAAAGCATTTTGGGAACTAGAAATCTCTTTATCCCAGTAAGTAGATTATACACAATAAAATTAAGTTAATGTTAATTTAAATATGATATTGAACAAGCAGCGATCATCGTTTTGAGGGAGTGCTTCCATTTAAGCAGCAAAACTCGAAAAAAATCCATGACTTTCCAAACAAGGAAATAAATAAAGACAAGGTGCAAGCAAGATGCAAGCAGCACATCGCAACACGTCAAAAAGCAAGAAACCATTACAATCAGTGAACTATACTGGATGCTGTGCAGCACGATGAGACAGTAAATGGATGCCCTGTATACCTGAGGTAATCCACGCGCTTGCAAAGCATCCAGCAGCAGAACTAATGGATTTGGAAAGTTCGCTTTGATGCGTCCAGTGTAGACCACTTCAAGCTGTTGCGGTGCGGCATGAAACAACAACGATCATATATATCCAAGCCTTCAACGGCCTTTCAGAGGTCGTGTAACCGCCGAGAACAGCTTCATCTCCGCTAGTGCTTCGGGAATTTGCAGCTGGCTCTTACAGTGTTTAAACATGAGACACAATTCATTTTTGGTACATAAAACGGGTAATCTATTACTTGTTCCAGAACAAGTTGAATTGTGCTATGTTAAATTCAATGATGTAATATTAAGGCTATATTTAACTTCCTCTATATAGCATAGCACATTGGCTACAAATAGACGGGAAATATCAGACGAAGACTCTTCTCCGCTCTTCAAATACTTATAACATTAACCTTTATTGATATAGTGTTTCTTGAGCAAAGAAAACGCTTTACATTTTATTTTTTATTTTTTTTTCAAACATCAGCTCTTTATTACCTTCACGTTGCAAAGAAGCTGAGATCTCCAAACTGCGTGCGGCACTTCAGTCACGATAGAGGTGGGGCGGATTTATGAGGTTTGACTGACAGTTTGAGGATCCAATGGAGTTACGAGGTTTTCATTCGTTAAATATTTGTAAAACCCACATATTAAAATGGAAAATTCCCTTTGCAACTACAGAGATCGCTTTCCTCAGCGGACATTCAAACAGACTTTTATAATGGATATAATATTATGGACATCGACCAGAAGAATGAATTATCAGACACAGGTAATGCTCACTCAGGAGATCTCTCTCTCTCTCTCTCTCTCTATATAACACTGTACAAAATACAATGTGTTTCAATGAAGCGACTCAACGTTCTTTCATTACTAGTTCTAAAGTGACGTTTTAGAATTAGTAACTGAGGCTTGGTCAAACTGTCAACTTGAGATTTGAATCTGTGGCAGAAGGAAGTAGTGCTGCACAAAAGAGGGGTTTAAAGACACTGTATTGCATTGTATAAATGCAATATCACACTCGTAGCCGTGCAATATGGCTGTATATCAGCCGAATCACAGCTGTGCTGATATACAGCCAATATCGCACGGCTACTCGTGTGATATATATATATATATATATATATATATATATATATGAGCAATATTTATTACTTCCCTTCCTTTGAAACCAAACAACTGTGATTTCTTGTTGCATTACTGCATCAACAGGAAGAGTATTACAATAATACAAATGAAGTTCCGAGTGGAACACTGATCACCATAATGGTGAGCTCAAACAAAAACATTTCAGAACAAAATCAACATCAATTTATGAAGTCAGCTTATGTGATGTTCTCACAAATTTTTCAGTTGTATTGACAATCGAATATTTAAAATGACTTTTGGAAATCAGTGTATTCAAACAAGCTATGGGGAAGTCTGCCAAATAAAATTATAAAAATAAAAATCATATGACCTCATAAAGGACACTGAAGCCATTCTGGCCAAAGCTAGTAAGTCTGACTGAAAGTCAGACACATCGTAGCCATGTCTGACCTGAGACAACCAGATACATAAATGTGGCTGTCTAGCTGGCAAACTCTCCATTGTGTTTTCCTCCTGCATGCTGACCACATGCAAATTTCAGCGGGGATTGTCAAATAATCCTACTTCAGAGGCGTCAAAACTGCTGAGTCATCTAGGAATACCAAATACTACGGATTTGGAGAGCTCAGACACATTTTCTATGTTAGAAAAAAAGCAGTGCTTTTCTTCAGCCATCCCAGTTTGACGTGTAAATCTGGATTTTTCACTTCTTTCCAGCATAGCCGCCCACTGAAAAAGAGGCTCTGAGCTCCAAGCACTTGAGAGGTTGAAGTAACAGTGAAAAGTCTGTTTAGAGACAGTCACAGTTACGAAGTCATCTTGTTATATGCCTCGCTCTGCCTATGTGATATTGTAAACAAGGTGTAAAGGGTAGGGCAAGGTTAATGTAAAAACCTGCAACTCCACGGTAGATGAGTCATATCTCATTTAGATTAAAACAGGTGGTCAAATGTCAGAGAGTTGAAGAGGGTCTAAAATTCTGGAATAACATTGCCTCTCTCCACCCCATGAATAAATAAATATATCAAAATTAATTCAATTTTAATATGTT
This sequence comes from Anabarilius grahami, assembly GCA_003731715.1. NCBI lineage: Eukaryota > Metazoa > Chordata > Actinopteri > Cypriniformes > Xenocyprididae > Anabarilius > Anabarilius grahami. The sequence goes on from RJVU01059915.1 coordinate 3,564,431, forward strand.
AATTTCAGTTGCCTGAAAAAGGACAAGCAGTTTTGATATCTTGAGGACATAGGCAAGTTTAAAAAGTTAGGAATAATGGATGATTGTGACAAACAACAGCACAAAATAATAATTCCTCCCAGTAACTTTAATCACTTTGGCACCATTCCTGTAAAGTGAAATACTAATGCACAGCATGAATCTCTCCTTGAAGTTAGCGGAACCAAAGCCTTAGAGAGATAGAGAGAGAGAGAGAGAGAGAGAGAGAGAGAGAGAGCAGACATAAACTGTTGCTCACTTCAGTTTTGCAGAAGTGCTGAAAGTGGGTTTATTTTCTTGCTTTAAGCATGGCATTTGGAGCAATAATTTAAACTTTAAATAATTTAAGGGTTAAAACAGTTTCTGTATTTCTAATCGCATAGTTCACTCAAAAATAAAATGTTAGGATTTACTCACCCTTATGCCATTCCACATAAGACTGTGCCAATACAATTATATCTAAAAAAACATCACTCTATTTTTTCTAACAATATTATATTGATTCTTAAGATCCTATTAGCAATGACCATTCGTATCATGTTCTAGCAACTACACTGTAAAAAAATATTTTCATGATTTATCACATTTTTTTCTTTTGTCAAATCAACTTCAATAATTAATGTGGTTCTGATAATATAATATTTTAAGTTTCTGTTGAATAAACCAATCGCCTTCATTGTATTAACTCAAATTTTTTATTTCAATGAACTCAAAATTAAGACACACTGGTAACTTACTTTTTTAATTTAAACCAACAATTATTTTTTTACAGTGTATGCCACAGCATACGTTTTCTCTGATCAAATAGCTAACCGATCGTAAAAAGACTAGGTTTAAATTGGATCTAAAACGCTTTCAATATGGATTGCAATCTGATCATGCAAACCACTTCATGAGGTGATTTGAAACACATTCCAGATGCAACTGGACAAGCGTAAATACAAATTTGCCAAAGCAGACTAAAAGGGAAACAAAATAAAGGTGTGAGAACACATTATACCAGCTCCCAGTAGTCAGATATCACAACACTACTGCAACAAGCATCTCCACCGATATGGTCCACCAGAGATAAGCATCTCTCTTCAGCAAGCAGATGTACAAACTGCTGCAAATGAAACTCGATGCATTACATCCTGAAGCTCAACACAACATTTTCATTAACAGTGGTGGACACTAAATTCTCTCTCTTCTATTACAGTCTTTGATCTGGAAATCAGCTGATGATAAATAAAATGCAACACATATCTGTTGCTTTCTGTGACATGAACTCTGTTGAATTTGCATTTAGTGCTGGAATTGAAGATTGGATTTATATTCATTTTATGAAGACACATTTATTTGGCCAAGTGTAAGGATCAACAATGAAGTTTGTCTAAATGAGAGCAAACATTAAACGCAGAGGTGCTTCCAAGAGACACAGGATTGAAAATGAAAATGATTGAAAAAGGCCTGTTGAGCTCTAACAATGACCTTTGAATACCACTGAAGTAGTCTATAGATCGCTGCTAAAATTGTCTTCCCCTCCACCAAACTCTCATTAATGTAGTGCACATGCACCTGAATGTCATGCTGTGGTATGGGACACATAAGTCTGAATTGTTCAAATCTCTGTAACTTTTACACTTTCCTATTAAATTAAAGCTAAATCCAAAAATAATTAAATCTCACTTTTGTCAAACATGTCGCTTAAGTCACATTATACAAGGCTGATAGTATGTCAAACATCATTGGATCTCATGTCTAATGACAATTCACGATGAAACTCAATTAACTTGCAAACATTAATGTGTCACGGTTCATGAATCCGCTGTCTCATTCTGGTGTCTGTGTGGTTCTGTGGTGTGTCACCTGATTGTTCGTGTGGGCGTCGCCGCTGATCGTCTGATCAGCGGCAGCTGTGCGCAATTACACCTGCCTATTTAACGCCTTGTCTTTCGTCTCATGTTTGTCAGATCGTTGTTTGGAGTCTTGGTGTTGTGTCCCGTGTTTGCTCGTGTTACATGTTCCTTGGATTGGATTTCTCGTCGTTGTTTCCTGTTACCTGTTTCCTCGTTGGATCGTTCTCTGGTTTTCACCCACGGATTACACGGCACTGCTTCACGGACACACTTCACCAGTCACGACTCATCGGATCTCTCATCGCCCATCGAGGTCCCTGCGTCACCACTCTCCTGCTGTGTTTGTTGTGTCATACCTGTGACTGACCGTCAGTGTGTGAAGCTCTCAATAAAGAGATTAACTTGCAATTGCATCCATCATTATTTACGTGACATAATGAGATTTAAAAGCTACAGCAAACAGGAGGAATTAAAAAAAAATAATTGTCTGTTCCTCACACAAACCTATGATATGGCATCAGGATACTTGGAATATGCTGCACAGTTCACAGCAGAAAAAAAAAAAATCGTGGAAACCACATCCATTCATCCATTTTCCAAACCACTTGTCCTATGTAGGCTTGGGTGGATGGATGGCCAGTTGGGAACAACATGATTATGATTAAATAATGACATAATTGTATATGGGAGTAAATATTCCTTTAACATTATAATGAAAACTGCAACAATGTTGATAAGCAACGTGTAACTGCAGGACCAACAGTACATGATAGTGTATTCATACATACCCAAGGCGCTTCATGTTTGCGCACTAAAGCCCTTCTCTCTCTCTCTCTCTCTCTCTCTCTCTCTCTCTCTCATTAAATAAATATTCAAACGTCTCCCACCCATTCCTCACTTGCATTAGGAACCGTTTGCATAAGCGCTTTACTGTTGAGCGCATAAAGTAACTCCATAAGAACCATAATAGGCTATATTTTTACTGAAACGATTTGTCACGATATGAAAACCAGCAGACAGAACAAACTACAGAACACGCACGCGCAACCCAAGTGTTATCTCTAACAAACTGGGATCTGACCGATCGAATTTCCAACACTATTTTTTATTTATGTTTTTTTTTTTTTTTTTTTTTTTTTT
>RJVU01059915.1:3567436-3579675 GCA_003731715.1 Anabarilius grahami
GTCGTAGTCATATCAATATTTAAGTTACGAATACGACGACAATATCACATTTCTACCCCGATAACACACTGGAATTTCGTATGGTAATTATTTCATGAAATGTATTACAAGTTTTCATTCAAGGTTATACGTTGTTACAAGAGTAATCCATTTTCTTCCACATTTCCTATTAGACAAATGTCCATTATAAACGCACAACTCAGAGTTGCACGTTCACTTTTACCTAAAACAAAAGCTTTATGTCGCATCATTAGTAACAGTATGAATAAAATGCCGATCGATACAGTGACTAAAATGAATCTTTTTTTTTTTTTTAAATGCATCTTATATTTGAGTGAAAGTAACAGACGTCAGTCTTGCCCGAGATAAGCTCTCGCTCCTGGTCAGGTTCACCTCAGTGTATCTGTAGTCTGCTGTGGCGAGAGGAGACCTGTTAAACCTTCACACAAATGACGTGTTCCTCTTAAAAACACTTGCTCGTGAATAAAACACTGCAGGATTTTACATAGACGTGTCTTTAAGACGTTTTCCTGTCTTCAAATCTATATGACACGCGTTTTACGCACCATTCACTCTTTAGAATATGAAATGCACCTCACCAGAGATAAATCCTTTTTTTCCTCCGACGGACTTCAGACACTTTCTGAGCTCTGGCAGTTGATTTCCACCTCTGTCTTTCCACTTATTTTCCAGCAAATTCTTTCATGTCCAATGGGTGAATTTTGAAGTATTTGCCTCAGATGCTGAAAAAAGGGTAGTGGGGGAGCGCTGGTAACGTTGGTAAGCCTGCCCTCCTCAAACGAACCTTCCCGCCCCCTCCTTCTCTCACGATCAGATTGGTGCTGGATGGCGACAAATTTCCCGCTCGGAGGAGGGTTTAAATACTGTATATCGCCGTGGATCGTTTCGAAGCAGTTAGATGAAGGCTACGGTGACCCTTTGGCAGAGCGTCGCCAATTAAAGTAATAGTTCAGCCAAAATGATTACTATTTTACAACCCTCACCCAAACGGATTGATTATGTATGTATGTATGTATGTAAAATGTCATGTAGGTTAATTTATTTGTCAAAAAAATAAAAATAAAAATAAATAAAGAGCAACAAAAGTGACTTGTCCAAAGTGTAGTGATATCTTAACAGTGATTAATGAGTTAAATTTCCCCAGAGCTTTGTATACTTAAGAAAACAAAGCCTATTACAAATTGTATGGACTTGTGCTTTTATGTTATAGGTTTATTGGACACAATTTTTCACCCTTATAATTGCAAGATGAGTCATCAGTATTTCTGGTTTGTCTCCTGGAAGTAAAAGGCTTTACACAAATATTTAGTCATTACAAATATTTTAGACGTTTTACATAAATATTTACTAAAATAAATATATAAACATACTGTATGTAAAATAGTATAATAACATGGAGATGGCCTTGAAGCTGATAAAGAAGTGCTAAAGCCACAAAAAAATAAAAAATAAAAGAATAAAAAAAAAGAATAATTAAAGGGTAAGTTCACCCAAAAATGAAATTTCTGTCATTAATTACTCACCCTCATGTCATTCCAGACCCGTAAGACCTTTGTTAATCTTCATAATAATTAAAGGGTTAGTTCACCCAAAAATGAAATTTCTGTCATTAAAGGGTTAGTTCACCCAAAAATGAAAATAATGTCATTTATTACTCACCCTCATGCCGTTCCACACCCGTAAAACCTTCATTAATCTTCAGAACACAAATTAAGATATTTTAGTTGAAATCCGATAGCTCCGTGAGGCCTTCATAGGGAGCAATGTACACTTCCTCTCTGAAGATCCATAAAGGTATTAAAAACATATTTAAATCGGTTCATGTGAGTACAGTGGTTCAATATTAATATTATAAAGCGACGAGAATATAAATGACAGAATTTTCATTTTTGGGTGAACTAACCCTTTAAGTACTCACCCTCATGTCGTTCCACACCCGTAAGACCTTCGTTCATCTTCGGAACACAAATTAAGATATTGCACCTTTTGACATCCAGAAAGGTAGTTAAAAACATGGTTAAAATAGTCAACGTGACTACAGTGGTTCAACCTTAATATTATGAAGTGACGAGAACACTTTTTGTGCACAAAAACAAAACAAAAATAACGACTTTATTCAACAATTTGAACAGTTGTCATACGTAGTGAGTCTGTCTCTGCCATTGTTTACCATAGTGTTTGATTTGTGTCTCACCTGTCTCTAGTTAATTTATATATGTGTATTTATAGCCCTGGCTCTGTCTGAAATCACCCACTATACCCTTAAATAGGGCACTATATGAGTTGAGAGCCATTTGTAGTGTTGTCCGAAACCATAGTGGACATTGTCGAGTGCACTTATTTAATCCCATAATGCACTGCAATAGCGATGCACAACCGATTTACACTCAATGGCTAGAAAATACCCATAATGCACTGTGACGGTCGCTCCGAATGAATTAACATGTATAAATTGCTTTTTACTGTAATTGATTATTAAATTGTTTAATTAAGGTTTATACATGCTAGCTTCCATGACAGACTTCAAGAGAAATCTTTTCATTATTTACTGGAGCTGCCAGTTGCAAGTTTCAAATGATTATTAAACAGCAAGCACAAACTATGCAAAAGCAGCAGCCCTTCCACTGCATTCAGTGTCTGAATTCACTCACTCGTAATAGGTATTGTTCTGTTTCCTGTGTTTTTGTTCCCTGATATCCTTAGTGTGATTTTGATTTTGATTAAAAGAACTGCTTGCAAATAGATACAGACTTTTATTTTCATCTTCATTTCAACCCTTTGCTGACAATCTGACCGGAAGAACACCTGGATCTTGCAGCAGTGCAGATCCTCTCCCAGGGGGATCAGTCCCCTGAGGTGCACACGCAAAGGTTTCTGGATCTGGTCACCTTTGTGCACTAACAACATCAGCCTCTGCATCGAGGAACATTCCACAATTACGTCAAGTGGATATTACTTCTGTGTGAAACCCACGGAGAAGGTAAGGAGGATCAAAACCCGGAGCACACGTCACACCATCAGCCATGCCACCAAAGGACCTTATGACAAAGCCCACCACAGACTCACAACGTGAGCCCGCCATGGATAAAAAACTGAAGCCTAGTGAGGAGGTGAAGCCTGAGCCCATCGCAGACCCAGAGCCTAAAGGAGCTACGAGGTGTGTGAACCGGCCACAATCTCTAACAAGGAGCATAGCCCCAAGGCCAAGTTCATCCCGAAGCCCGAGCCTGAAGAGGAGTCTGACTATATTTCAGTGGACTTGCTCTTTGAGTACGAGGGAATGGAGTGGAGCCAAGCTCCGGATGTGAGTGTGCAGAACTCGCACCCCATTGTAAACATTGAGGAATGGATTAGCACCATGCCTGTTTCGTCGCCCAGCACCAAGTCTATGTCATTGTTGATGCTCCCACCCTGCCTCCCACCTCCTCTGCCTGTCTCGTGTTGGCCAAGGAGGCCGTTTTTGAGCTCACTGCCTGTCACGTGTCAGCCAAGGAGACCATTTTTAAATTCTCTTGCCTGTCATGTCACGGCCAAGGAGACCGTCTCGTACCCCTTGTAAACAATGCTATCTAATTAGAAAGAATGATCATCTCGTAACCAATGCTTCGGCTCTGCATTGGTTAGTCATCTCTCTGCCTTCGCCATGGACTTCCGGGCATTCGTCTGAGCCTCAGCCCTCCACCCCTTCACCTCCATTGGGCTCCTCCTTCCTCCCCTCCTGCTCCACTTCAATCCTCTGGCACCCTGGCTCCACCTCGGCTGCTTGTCACCACAACACTGCCTGGGTCTCCAGGACCCTTTTTGTTGTCCGATCTCTTCAGCTCTTCGGCTCCGCCTGTGTGTCCACCTCCACCTCCGCCTCTGTCAGTTGTCCCTCTGGTCCCTCCTGGCCTCTCCACCGTGGGTCCTCCCTCCATCGGCTCTAACGTGGGCCTTCAGCCTGCGAGCACTGTTTGGGGTCCCTCCCACTCTCCTCCCACCATTGTCTCCTCCCTTGCTCCTCCTGCCGTCATCAACTTCCTGGTTCCTCTCTCATCCTGGGTTGTCCTATCTGCCAGCTCTGCACCCTCCTCCTGAGCCCCCGGCTGCCCTTCCTCCCTCTGTTGGACTTTTGTTGATGTTTTAAGGAGCGTGAATTTAAGGAGCGTTAAGGAGCGTGAATGCCGTTTTGATGGGGGGGGTCACGTTTTGCTTTTGTTGGATTTTACTTTGAGCCTGTTAGCTTTGCACTGTTCCCAGTTCAGTTTCGTTTGTCTCTATCATTGGTTTCCATAATGTTTGATTTGCCCTGATGTGTCTCATTAAAGTCTGTGTAAAGGCAATTCAGAGAATTGTTTCTAAACAATATCCCTATATCCCGCCCCGGCCTTCATTCTCTCATCACACTGACAACTGGTGATGATGGGGCCAGATCGACTATCTCCTATCCCGTCCTTCACCCTCCCGTCTCACAGCACCGACATCTGGTGCCACAGTTGGCAGTATGTGCCCACCAATGAGTGTAAGTTGCCCTGTGTGCTTATATTATAATTATAGTAGGTAGTCCACAGTAACTCTACAACATTTTGCAACCCTCTAAAGTGATTCTTTTGTTTATATGCATCAGTGTGTTTGACTCATAGACAAGTAAGTTGAGAGAGACGGCAGCTTTCTCGTGAGTGGGCGTGGTTTCACGCTGACAGTGGACACGCCTCCAGCGTTTGAGAGCAGAGAAAACTGTGTATTGTTTCAAGATTTTTATAACATTTCATTTACTTGGCATTTTTTTTGTTTGTTTTGTTTTGTTTTGTTTTTGATCATTAAAATTTGGTTGGGTGATTAAATACACATTTTTATGTGGTGTGACAAACTTAGAACACATATTTAATATTGCTTTACACAGACTTTAATTATCTTGTTTTGTCCCTAGTGTTTCTCTGTGTATGTATGGCCCTCATTTTCAGTTGTTCTTGATTAAGTTCTTGTCTATACTGTAGTTGTTCTGTTTTTTGTGTTTTTGTTTTTAGATTGTCTTAAGAAGTGTAATTTTGAGTTTATTCTCAGTGTTTATTTATTATTAAAATATATACTGCTTGAGAAATAGATTTTTTTCCCAACCCATTGCTGACACAAACCATGAATACTTAGTTTCTATGAAAAAAAGGATTATTTTGCATTTCTTACATGAATACCATGGGAAGATCAGTTCAGTATGTCACTTGCATAATGAGTCATTCTTCTTCTCTCAGTGAAACTGCAGCTGTTACAAAAACATGAAGACATATTTTGATTTTGTTCCTCATATGTTCACTTTGGTGGCTTAATGCGAAGAATGTTTAACATATGCATCACCACATGGAGAGAGTCATGAGTAGTGACAATGTTTTCTCAAGGAGACAGTTTTATTCAGATCACTCATGTCATTTATTGTACATCAGCCAATTGTAAGATAATCATTCTAACAATTTGATTTAAACCATGTGTTATACAAGTTATCTGCCAACTGGAGAAAAACTCTATTTTCTTGCCAAAGCCAATTTTTACTCAAGTGTTAATCTTGGACCCTGGATGCCAGGCTCTCAGAAAAAAAAAAAAAAAGATTACAGTGAGGCTAAAATATCAGGGGAATTCCAACTGAAATTGAGCATCACCTCTGCCTTAATTCAGGAATTGCTGTCTATGATATGTGCCTGTTAGATACCAACTGAATTTACAGTATATTCCTGGCTAGTTGCCATTCTTTCACAGTAATGTTTACAGTAGCATGTCTACAGTGTATTAAAGTTAAATTGCAACTGTATGCTGTGACTTCACAATAAACAGACAGAGGTTTAGCAGCATTGTGCTATTTCAACCTAATTTTTCAATGCAGAAATAAGCTATATCACTTCATAGACTTCATATACACTAGCCTCAAGATAAATACCTTTTAGAATTATAAAGTACTGTAAACTATTTGAACTTTTAAAACCAGTGTGTTTATGATTGCAATAATAAATTAAAATAATAAAAACTAGTTTTCAACATCAAGCAGAAAAAAACAGCTTACCTGTCCGAAAAATATTTGTTATGTTCACAATACAAAGCTCACACCTAAGCACTATGGCATAAATACCATGCAGTGTTTTTTTATTTTTTTATTTTTATTTATTCATTCATTAATTATTATTTTTTTCTATTTGTTGTTTTAGTACATTTTACTGTAGTTGATTTTATAACTTTTAGTTTGTCTAGTAGATTCAAAATATTTTATGTAATAGAATAACTGAAATAATCAACTTTTAATGAACATCACTAAATGAATGAAGAATAATATTTTTCCATATTTATGATTATTAGTGTCTTTCCGTCCCTAAATTTTATACTATTTATTTACTATTTAAGATACTATGGCATTAAATAAAATTAAAATTAAAAAAAGTGACATGAATAGAGCTTATTACAAATGTAATATTATATACATTATTGTTACATCCGTTATAACTAGGGAGGCAGATATAAATTAGATAATCTGTGCCAAACTAGTTTTAAACATCTTATCTGAGCTATAAAGCGTGCATCAAATTTTAGCCAATCCTTTTCTTTCTGTGCAAAGACTTTATTTACAAGACAGCAGGGTATGAGCTCTAATGTGAAAGCAATGGAAGCAAGAATGATTTTCTTAAGGTTCCTTATTGATCTTTCCTTATCAGCTGTTGTGCCTTAGCAGTGTGCAGACAAGACGTCTGGTTAATTACCTCATTCACTATGCAGACTGGAAATGTAATGATATTGGTGATATAGGGAGAGTTGAAATCTGTAGAAATAGTGCTAATTCTGCTCTTCTGAATAAGCTCACTCACAGTAGTCGAGGACAACCATAACTCAGACTCAAAGGAAAATATTTTGATTTCTTAGCTGCTATTCACACTTCAGCAGCAACTGTTGAAAGCAACTTTCATAGAAATAAATGATGGACCAAGGGCACCTTGTAGAGATGTGTAGGAACCTCTGCTTTGGCACACATCAGGAACATTTGAGTACAGTATTTAAAAACAATATCCATATGAGGCATGCAGGAGATTCCAAAGGACATTTTTTGTACCTTTTAAAAGGCACTGCGAGAAGGGGACTCTCTTCTGAAGGGCTGGTCAAAACAAAAGTTAGCAATATAATATGTTTACGAAGGACCTTTCTATAAGGCTGTCAGTTAAGTGTATGGACGATGGTCACTTCAAGGTAGAAATTATAACTCTTATGATCACATGGTCATGATTTTTTATTTTTACATACTCTATTATACCTGAGATTTCAAAACCGCCAAAGATTACAGAATTTAACAGTCATTTCTCACATTCAAACACTGCATTAATAAATGTGAAATGCAGGCTAGGTAATTTTAGATCATTGCAAATAAATAACAAATTAATTAACCAACAAATATTGTTACAGTTTTAGGTGTAAAAATTCTGAACATGACAAGTAATGATTAATAGTTCCTCTGAAAAAAAGCCATATATTTTCACATACTTCCCCCAGCCCTAATCATCATTCAGTTCAACCAATCACACTGATATTTTTTAAAGTAAGTGTGATTTGCCATTTACAACTCATTTTACTTTTGGAATGATATTATGACAGTATTTTCTAGTGAGTTTTTCATCTGTACTAGCATGCATTGTTGAATATTTCATAAGATTTAAAGTAAATAAGGTCCATTTTCCCCAGCTATTGAGTCTATGTATCCTTGTGTAACGAGTCATCCACAACCCATGTGCAGTTCACTGGAAGAATACAAAACTTAAATAATACATTGACTTGACTAACTTTACTTGAACTTGACTTGACCATGAACAAAAACATACACCGATCAGGCATAACATTCCTAATATTGTGTTGGTCCCCCTTTTGCTGCCAAAACAGCCCTGACCCGTCAAGGCATGGACTTCACTAGACCCCTGAAGGTGTGCTGTGGTATCTGGCACCAAGATGTTAGCAACAGATCCTTTCAGTCCTGTAAGTTACGAGGTGGGGCCTCCAAGGATCAAACTTGTTTGTTCAGCACATCCCACAGATGCTCGATTGGATTGAGATCTGGGGAATTTGGAGGCCAAGTCAACACCTCAAACTCGTTGTTGTGCTCCTCAAACCATTCCTGAACCATTTTTGCTTTGTGGCAGGGGGTATTATCCTGCTGAAAGAGGCCAGAGCCACCAGGGAATACCGTTTCCATGAAAGGGTGTACATGGTCTGCAACAATGCTTAGGAAGGTAGTACATGTCAAAGTAACATCCACATGGATGACAGGACCCAAGGTTTCCCAGCAGAACATTGCCCAAAGCATCACACTGCCTCCGCCGGCTTGCCTTCTTCCCATAGTGCATCCTGGTGCCATGTGTTCCCCAAGTAAGCGACACACATGCAATTGGCCATCCACGTGATGTAAAAGAAAACATGATTCATCACACCAGGTCACCTTCTTCCATTGCTCCATGGTCCAGGCGGCCATCTTAGGATGAGATACTGGGGCTGGCTGTTTTACATATTGGGGAACGAAGCTCTCTAGACATCTGAAGATGGCCTCTCTCCAGTCCTGTCCTGAGATATCTGGGAGTTCTCTCGGATGTACAAAGTTCACCCCAACCCAGTACAATGCTTTGATGATCTTGTCGTTCAAGGGGCAGGTGATGATGAGAATGAATCATGATGGCCACCGTTCCAGAGTCTCAGCCCCAAGACGGCTGTTGTTCCAGAGTCTCGCCCTGTCATGGCCGCCATTCCAGAGTCTCGCCCCGTCATGGCCGCTATTCCAGAGTCTCGTCCTGTCATGGCCAACATTCCAGAGACTAGTCCCGTCATAGCCGCCTCGCATGAGCCCTCAGCCAAGATGGCCGCCAAGACTGAGCCCTCAGCCAAGATGACTCCCTTCCTCATCCAGAAATTTTTTCCCCAATAATTCCAATTACGTATTTGGTTATTCAGCCACTCAGAGTGAAATTAATCAGAAATAAGAAAAAGGAATAAGAAAAAACAGATAGGAATATACACATGTCTGAGTTTTTCTGGCTTGGAATTCTGTTTATTTTGGCACATTCTGACTTATAACTGGGAGCATATGTTTAATTTTTAAAATAAATAGTTGCTTGGCATCTTGTAGTAAACTGGGCACTAGAGGTTTAGTTTGCAATATTGTTCAATTCTATCTAATTGAGATTTTAATATGTATAATATACCACTGCAGCAGTAATGCTTTAATGTAATTGTTTTGAAGAACACTCATTCATTTATACAGTATGCCTGAAAAATGAAAAACCTCTATGCCCATATTTACCTGGCAGTTACATTTATTCAGACATCTGTTATTTTGCCTTGTATTTGCATAGAGAGGTGTGTGGTATATTTCCAACTGTTGGAAATGTTCCACATCTCCTTGGCTCCCAGCATCTGCCTATTAATCATCACACCTCATGTAAAGAAGAAAAAATGGGATTTCCAGTAAGAAACAGTGGCTCACTGCTCAGTCTCTGGATAATCCTTGCCACCTTGACAACTGTAAGACTGTTTAAATTTAAATAAGGTTATACAGTGCAGGGAATTTTCTATGAATCTTCAAAAACATGAACAAATAAAAATCACACACACACACAAAACAAAAAAGTAGCATAGTGAAGATGTTTAACAAGTTGTAATAATCAGTCAAAAAAAAAAACAGCCATTTTTGTCATGTTTAATTAAAGTTTTTGTTCTAATTAAACAACAAACAATAGATCTCTTCTTTTAATTTGCTCTGTTCAAATGAAACAGTACTTGTATGTGGTTAGCAGTCTTTGCAAATAAAAATTGTCATCATGCAATTATTTCAAATTATATAACTGTTAATAATTGTCAGTAATTGCAAATTAATACTCAAATTGAACCATAATTACTACCATATCAGCACTTTAATTTAATACTGAATAACATCACTGCATTTACATGCAACAACAACTACTATTTTTAACTGTAATTTATAACAGAAATCTTTAATGTGATTAATTATTCATCAGTAAACAGAATGTAGCTTGTCCACTTTTAAGACACTCTGTTGCCTTCTCTGGGTATTTTCCAGAGAGAAATTCAGATCCCCAAGACGAGCACCGGCTCTGGCACGAGAACCAGCGCTGTTTTGGAATAGTTGCTGATTTGGATATATATCATTTCTCGTGGTATTTGGTGAAAGAATTTTCCAAAGACTGACTATTTCAGATGGACCCTTGACTCGCTTTCAGTTTGAGAAATTATGTGAGCAGTGGCAATGCCACAAGGCCACATTTTCGAGGAAGCTTGGTAGCTCGCTGATGTGAGTGGTCTGACTGGTCCTGGAAACACACTGGCCAGAGGTCAACCAAGACCAAAACCGATGGTTTGTGGACTGTTTTTTTTCCTTAGCCTTTGCCCATTCACCACACCTTAAGGCATAAATCTGTGCTGACCAAACACATGCCCTCTCAGCAGCAGGAGAACATTGTCTTCTATAATCATCACCAGCCAGGACAATTCGAATCATTCTTTGCTTTATGGCTAACACAAAAACAGTGCAGATATGTGCTGGGTACCCAGCTAACACATATATGTTCTAAGAACATTTTTCTTGGTTATGTGCATTTTAGAGATAAAATGAAGGGAACATTCAATTTTATCAATTTGGGATCAGTATTTGTGAATGTTCTCTTAAAGTCCCCATGAAATCAAAAAAATGTTTTGGCTTTTTAGTATGAATATGTTAGCCTTACTGTTATCTATAAGCTAGTGTACTCCAAAACAATGACAAAATTCACATTAAGAAGATATAAGAGTTCAAAACTTACAGTCTCTCACTTCTGTCAATATGGATCAATGATTTTGATCACTCTGCACTTCAGCTTCTCATCAGATTTTCTGTCCAATCAAATATTCTCTAGAATCCAAAATCCCACAACCTACATTATAAATGGACGCCGAAGCTTCGGCTGAAATTGGTCACTAGTTCACACATTTACTATTTTCTACATGGTGAATGGCACATAGTGCACTATATAGGGGATAGGGAACGATTCAGACAGTGTAAATGTCAGATGAATCGCCTTCGATAATGAACGCGATATTGCGTAGCTTGTCCGCGAACTACGGCTCTGTATATTAAGTGCCGCTCCATTTGAAAGCAGGTGATGGACATTTACCGCTTATCACAGAACCGGCTTTACTGACGAGACACGCATGACAATCGCATGCGATTAATCGTGCAGCCCTACTTCAGTGGGCCTTTAACGTTTTGAAACAAGTAGCAAATTAGTAACACCCATAAAACGTTAGACAAACATTTTTTGGGAAAAAAATTTCCAATAATGATGCATAAATAATGATCTTGAGCTAACATTTTCAGAAAGTTTGTTTATAACTTTGAGAGAACCTTGCCAGAATGTTAGCTCAAGTTCTGAGAATGTTCCCCTTTTGCTGGGGTAGTACACACTGAAGCGTAGCTCCGTATAATGAAGTTTTCACTGTTGAAGAGCTCATTGTCTGTGGGTGGTATTAGGATTTTATTGCTTGGTAAATTGTCAATAGTTGGATCACTGAAACTCACTAAACTACTACAAAATTGTCATTTTGACTTAAGCCGGCTTTGCATTGATCGACAGCTCAGCCTAATGCCAAATGCTTGACAGCAAGTTGACACGTGCCTGGGGGTTAGCCACTAATCAAGAACTGAAAATGCTGGGGGAACCTGAGATCCTTTTTATACAATAGCTCAATATGATAAATGTGTTCACTGAGGAGATATTCTGAGATGTGATTAAAGTACAGAATCCACAGAGAGGTATGCTAACACACATGTGTGTGTACTATCATTGAGCAGGGTGAGAACACAAAAGAAAGCACTGTTAACAAGTTCCTGTCACACTCCAAAGTAATCCATATGAGATTCAAGCAGGAATTTAGCTGGGGACTGAATATGGTCAAACACTTCTGATGAATTGTACTGGTTTAGGTGTGATGTACTGGTATATGTTGTAGCCTAATAGTTTTTGAAGAACACTAATGTTAATATTTACGTCTCTCATAAAGCAATTTGTTTGTACTTTTGTACTTTCCTTTAGCTCTTGAAAAAAAAAAGTTAAAAATATTTTGCAATATATATAAGGGTCATTGACGAATAAGGTTTTTAAAAGTGTAAAAAAAACAAAATGGAGATATAATTCATTTTGAAGTTTATTAAGTGTTAGCTTTTTTTATGTGGGGGG
>RJVU01059915.1:3587306-3690997 GCA_003731715.1 Anabarilius grahami
ATTGTTCTATTTCAGCAGCTAAAATAGTTCCAAACAAAGCAGAATATTTGTGTCTCCCAGCAACAAAGAGTGGTGCTGCAGTGTTGAATGGTCTAGTGTTTTTATAACAATTCAGGTGAGTCAATTATTGAATGACCCATTCTAAAAGACAGTGGTTACTTGCTTCATGCATGAATGAATCAGCCGTTTTGAACAAATCCAAATGAAAGGTTCTAAGATTTCCCTGATTAAAACTTGCCGTATTGGCGGTTTTAGTTTCATATATAGTAGTATAAATTGAATTTCATACTTCATAATATTGTGAAATATTATTACAATTTAAAATAACTGTTTTCTATTTGAATATATTTCACAAAGTAATTTATTCCTGTGATCAAAGCTGAATTTTCAGCATCATTACTCCAGTCTTCAGTGTCACATGATCCTTCAGAAATCATTCTAATATGCTGATCTGCTGCTCAAGAAACATTTAATGTGTACAATTGTACAAAATATTTGTGTACAATATTTTTTTTCAGGATTCTTTGATGAATAGAAAGTTCAAAAGAACAGTGTTTATCTGAAATCTAATCTTTTGTAACATTATAAATCTTTACTGCCACTTTTGATTGATTTAATGCATCCTTGCTGAATAAAAGTATTCATTTCTTTCATTTCTTTTCAAAAAAATAAAAATAAAACTTCCTACTGACCCCAAACTTTTGAACGGTAGTGTATAATGCTACAGAAGCTTTGTATTTCAGATAAATGGTGTTCTTTTGAACTTTCTATTCATCAAGGAATCCTGAAAAAAAAAGTACACAACTGTTTTCAACATTGAAAATAATCATAAATGTTTCTTGAGCAGCAGATCAGCATATTAGAATGATTTCTGAAGGATCATGTGACACTGAAGACTGGAGTAACGATGCTGAAAATTCAGCTTTGCATCACAGGAATAAATTACTTTGTCAAATAAATTTAAATAGTACACAGTTATTTTAAATTGTAATAATATTTCACAATATTACTGTTTTTACTGTATTTTTAATTAAATAAATGTAGCCTTGGTGAGCAGACGAAACTTCTTTTAAAAACATTAAAAATCTTAGTGGTTCCAAACTTTTGGACTGTACTGTATATATATATATTTATAAGAGGTGAGTCCTTTTTTTTATTCACTTAAAAACTTGCCCCCAAAATGTCTGTGCAGTGTGCAGTGTGCACGGTGCTGATGATGAGTAAATGACACCACTTTTGGTTGAACTATTACTTTATCAAATGGAAAATGAGAGCTTTCATGCTGTCCAGAAATAAGCACAGAGGTACCTGCATTGACAGCAGCACAGATAATGTTCTTGTATAGCACACACAAGGGGATTAGGCAAGGGAAGACAAAGCTTTTACCCAGATTCAAAGTTTATTTTGAGACTTAAAAACTTCATCTTTTGTATGTGTCCAAAAGCTACACATCCATATTAATGTCCAACATACACTCGATGATGATAACAACCTGTGCAGTGTCCATGTAGAGAATAAATCAGGTTCCTTTGCATACACTCTTCTGCAAACCACAGCGGTGCCTTTGTGCAGATATAAAACGTTTGAGTTACAGTGTTAATGTGTCGCACAGAAACAAGAAAGCAACAAACATGAGAGGTTTCATGCTATCTTTGTGTTCATGCTTCAGGAAATGAGGGCAATCCTATAATGGTTTATAGTGTCAGTAAGATACTAAGCACATGTCAAGACATATACAAATCTATGTCAGAATTACAATCTGATGGTCAGGAATCGCTTTTTACATTGACATAATCTTTGCCTGTGCTTACCCGGAAAGTCTAAGTTTAATGTGCATTGCTTACATGCACACACCATTTACTACATTTCTGTCAGCCTGCAGGCAAATGTGTTTAGGCTCCATCACTCGTGAGTCTCTCAGGAGCATCCTCACACAAATACACCTACACACGTGAGCGCTCAGGCTGGTCTACACAAACCCAATTCAATGCATCAAATTTCTGAAGCAAATGTGTGAAGTGACTGTGTGCGCAAGTGACTGTGTACAGAAGAGTAGAATTGTCCAATATTGCCAAGAATATATTGTTCCTGCTGAATAAATCAGCATAGGTTGTCAACAGTAGCTTTTCTATTTTGGATGCTGGGAAGGGCTACACCTATCATACACCCGACGCAAGTGTTTTTTGCTAGATTCAGCCCGACACAGTTATCATTTTCACATCCAGCGCCATGTTGTTTAAATATGCATTTGCACCTATTTGTTCGCCCATGGGCATGCTGGTCAGAAAACAAGGTGTGTTCAGGCGCACTGTTGGCGTGTTGCTATTTTGAGGCAACTGAAATAGACATACAATACAATATTTTTTTTGTTGTTTAAAGTGTGCGTTGGTAATATGCGCCTATAGGCGGGTACACAACGCACGTACATTCTGCTTATTACACACACAGGAACGCGCAGCAGCACACAAACATGCCAAATCTGAAAAAAAATAATAAAAGGATTACAATGTAAAAGATTATTATTGTGTGCATAAAGATAAAAATGCTTTGGTGGAATCCAGCTTTTCCCGTAGATTGTCTGCTTGCGTGCTTTAAAGTCGTGCACAAGCAGAACCGTTTCCTCGTTAGAGAAGCGTTCAGTTTTTCCACTTGCAAATTTTGCCATGTAAATAGCGAATCCACCATGGCACGAACACAACTGGCTTTTAAAGGGAATGGGAGATGAGACTCTGATTGGTTTATTTTATGTTATGCTCAAAACACACCCATTTCTCATTAAGAGAATAGGAACAACCCTTTTAGACCATGCATCGGGCGTGCAGACCATTTGTTCTGTTGTTAAACTAGAAAAAGTGGATTCATATATGCCCTAAGTGCTTGCTCTGTGCGCTTTAGACCATGTGCTTGGATCGTTAAAATAGGGCCCCATCTGTTTGTGAGGTCTTACTTAAATTGAGACATAAAGTTCAAACCAAAGGTTTAGTAACTACTAGTTTAGAAAAAATGTTGTACTTCATTTTGTTGCACAACTCTTGAGACAAGACTTAAAAAAACAGTGTTAACCCCAAAAAACTAACATAACAGAACCCCCTGTAAATCCCAACATGACACAACATTAAACACTAACTTATGTCTCCCTATGTTAATCTTGTGCAAAACCCCACAAAATAACACTTAATTTCAACATTTATTTTCGCAAAGCATGCTGGGAATTAGAAATCTGCTGCAACTAAATCATATTCCCCCGGTTTCACAGACAAGGCTTAAGCTAGTCCCAGACTAAAATGCACATTTGAGCTGCTTTAACTGAAAACAACTTACACTGACAAATCTTAAAATATGTCAGTGTCATTGTTTTGTCTCAAGATGCACACCAATAATGTTTTTTCTAGGGCAAGTTTATAAAAGATACTTAATTTCCCTAATTGAACTAAGGCTTAATACTGGCTTAGTCTAAGCCCTGTCTGTGAAACCGAGCCATTAAGTTCAGCTTACTACAATAACATTTTGAGTTGACGCAATTTTTTTCCATTAAGTACAATGAACTTTCATTATTATTTGAGTGAAACAAACTCATTTAATTTAATTTCACTGTTCAGTTTTACAGTGTTGGCTAGTAGTTCGAGTAGAGCTTGACACCGCGTGATGGCATTTACGTTATGGGAGCGCTTTGCGTGAGCTGCATGGTGTCTGAAGTATGAGTTTACACATTGATGCCAGACCAGTGCATCG
The DNA here is from genome assembly GCA_003731715.1 of Anabarilius grahami. NCBI lineage: Eukaryota > Metazoa > Chordata > Actinopteri > Cypriniformes > Xenocyprididae > Anabarilius > Anabarilius grahami. Next base: position 3,591,039 of record RJVU01059915.1, read on the forward strand.
TCAGCTTCTTTGTCTTCAGAAGCCATGTTTGAGTGCAGGTTTTGCTCCAGTCAGGAGTTAGTTTGCAACATGCCAGGGTCAAAGTTTAGAAAATGTGTGGCATTGTGCATTCATTATATTATGGGTGACGACTCACACGAGATGTGTGTGTTTTTTAAGGGTGAGAAGTGCGCGAGGTCAGTCCTTGAGGGGGCTGACTGCATTCATTGAGAGATTTAAGTGGACTTACTCGCCTCCGAAGAGACGACCCACTGTGGTCTCTGGATCACCCTCACGCCTCCAGCTCCTCTGGGGCTGGATGCCATGGTACAGACATGGCTGAGGCTGCATTGGTACGCCTTTCCTTTGATACTTCTGCTTCCGAGGATTCTTACAAGTGTTCACCAGTACCGAATCCACTTTCTCCTAGTGGCTCCGTTCTGGCCGGCCCAAGTATAGTTCTTGGACCTGGTATCTCTCCTAGACAGCATTCCATGGGAGATCCCAGTTCTGAAAGATCTTTTGTCTCAAGTGCAGGAGACGATCTACCACCCCAAGCTGGATGCGATGTAAATCATGCCATTTATTGTTTTCCTGTCACCAAAGTGCTGTGGGCAACGACACAGAAGTAAATGAGGTTTAATGTAGGCAATCATTGGGGTCCAAGCACAATGGCTTGTGTAGATGATTTAGTTGGAATGGACATGTCTCTTTTCAAATACAATATGTGTCTTTAAGTGTATCTTTATGGAAGTATTATTATATTTACTGTATACAATGTTATTATATATATTATATGTAACAAAAATAGGCAAATAATATAGTGTCTCTTCTTCAATTGGACATACATTCAGCAACTTGACAAATACTGTTATGTTGTCAATATCATTCAAATTAAGATAAAAAAATAAATATTTTTCACAGTTTTTACTAGTCTCAGCCTCAGACGTCACGTCCACAGATCATTGGCTGAACGTCTGATGCATATGGCAAACTCATCTGGAAACAGTTCAGGAGTTTCGAAGTCGTCATCTGGTTTGTTGAATTCTACAGGATGTCTGGGAGACGTGTGTGTCACGTTCTTTAACGGTCTGCCTGGAAACAAATGCCATGATGCTAAACCCCCTCCTGGAAGAAGAACGCTGTCGTGTTTACAAGCGCTTACCAGGATCAACAAAATACTGGATTTTCAAAGTATGTGAAGTTTGCGGCTCCATTGTTGCAGTAAACTTGCACAACGTTCTTGAATTAATAATTTATCAGAAGCACGCAGGTCTGTTATTGTAGGGACATCGACTTTGCATTTTCATGCCCCTAAACATTACGTGAAACAAAACGAACTGTGATTGGTTGCATTACATGTCAGTCAAACATCCTCTTGGGTGGTCCTTGGCCAATGAAAGCTTTGATAGAGTCCATACCTTCTGCTGTCAGTCTGAAGGTCTGGCTACTTATTATATTGGGCTTTATTAAACTTTATGAAACTATTATGAATTTATATGCAATTTTTTTTTTTTTTTACTACGTCAATTTATCGAACAATTTTCACAGCCTTTAAACTGAGATCTTAATGGATTTGCTATCCTGTGGCTCCCTCTTGTGGATAACATTAGCATTATGGCCTTCATCTCTGAATCGCATTGATAATTTTTTTTTTTAATGATTACAATTATTTTTTTTTTATTACTACTTTATTACTGATAATATACCCACACTAAACCCAAATTCAGTGATTCGTGGTACCTTATTTCATGCTTTAACAGTCAAATTTTCAACTTCCATTTCTTAGCTAAGCAGTAATGATACATTATATCACGTTAAACTGTTATTTAACAATTACATGCAGTCCTGCATTAACAGTGTGATTCAGCTTGTTTGTTTTTATATTGTATACACAATATATATATTGTGTGTCTAGATATGTTGCTGAAGGTGTGTTTCTGAGTACTTGCACACATTTATGCATGTGGCGTCTCTGACACCAGACCCGGTTCTAATGAGGCGGTTCAGCAGACTGGCTCAGGTGCCGCACCTTAGCCATGCCGCAGAACATTGACAAATGGCTCTGGTCTCCTCATTTAATCTAAGTGAGTGAGGCCACAAGAGCTACCGGCAATTTCATAGAAACGAGTCCCCCGAGTCTAAACGTGACTTCCCTTTTACCTCAGTTATAGCGCTATACAAGAAAATTGCATTCATTTCCTTGGAAACAATTGTTTCTGACTATGGGGGGTGGGGGTGGTTTATGGAGGGGTTTATTTTTGGAGAAAGAAAAGTGATGAGCATTTGCACATTGAAATGGTAAACATACAAAAGGACTCTGTAAACTTTTCCTTTGCTTTGCCAGATGAAAGAGGAGGCTTATGCAAATAATTTTGCACTGCAGCCCTTCAAGATAGCCGGGTTTTGGCTTTTTTTTTCTTGTTGGTTTTTGCTGCAGCTTGCTTGTCTACTTTTCTCTGTTTAGCATGTTACACAAACACATACTATGATCGGAAAGCACACTTACCCTTCTCCAGCAATATTTACTGTACACAGTGACAGTACACACATTTCCTGTATGCACAAAATACCTGGGTGATCTACTACATTTGCCAAAATGTGCAACAGGGTACATTGCATACACTACTGTTTCCGACAATGCAAAGTATTTGAGTTGACCTTTCATTTTAGTGCTGTGATTTTAAATATTGATTTTATTTTAACCTTTTTTTTTTTTTACATTTAAATAAAAAATACATACATACATACAGATGACAACTGAAACCACTCAAATGCAATGTGACAGTGGTATGCAGTCCATATAAGATACGAGTGTTCAGTTTACCCAAGCCATATGAGAGAGTGAGTGCAGGGATTTGCTTATTCATATTGACATTGATATAAATTTTATTGTAAATAAGCTTTATGTTACACCTAATATGACAGTAAAATGATGGAGATATGTTGCCGTCTTCAAGTTATTCCATTGCTACAAGGTAGTTCCCTTTCAAGGGAACTCGCGTTGCGTCGAGAATGACGCTGTGGGAACGCTCTGCGTGATTGCGTCGTGAAGCACCTGTGAAATCAGTCCAATGGCATGACGGAAGGTGGATGACGTCATGACCAGGAAGCTTAAAAGCGCACCCAGACCAAACAATGTCAGCTTCTGTGCCTTCAGCAAGCGCTCTATGTGAAATTGTCTCTGTCCATATATTGTTGTTTGTCCACAAGCTTATATTTATCTAGACAGGAGTAGAATGGCGAGCAAACAGCGGTTTGAATCATGTGTTCCTCCCTGCACTCGCTGCTACGAGTGGGGATACACATGATTTATGTGTTGTTTGTTTGGGAGTGGAGCATACGCGTCACCTCTCATTTGGGCTGACAGTGATCATTCATAAAAATGTCCCGAAGTGTAAGTTAAGCTTGCACTATCAGGAGTTTTTAGCTCCGTTCCCGTTGGCTTTATTCTCAAGGGAATAAAAGTCTAATGCATATATATAATATATATAAGTGAATAAGTGAAAAAGTGAAGTGACATGTGGCCAAGTATGGCGACCCATACTCGGAATTTGTGCTCTGCATTTAACCCATCCAAGTGCACACACACAGCAGTGTGCACACACACAGCAGTGAACACACACACACCGTGAACACACACCCGGAGCAGTGGGCAGCCATTGCTGCGGCGCCCGGGGAGCAGTTGGGGGTAAGGTGCCTTGCTCAAGGGTCTCACCTCAGTCGTGGTATTGAGGGTGGAGAGAGCGCTGGATATTCACTCCCCTCACCGACAATCCCTGCCGGACCTGAGACTCGAACCCATGACCTTTGGGTTACAAGTCCGACTCTCTATCCATTAGGCCACGACTGACGAAATATATATATATATATATATATATTCGGAGGGAACTGAGCAGACGGGAGTTTCCCTTTCTCTCTTGTCCCTATGATCGCTTGCAAACTATTACGAGCTATAATTATTTTTGTCTAATATTTCAGCTAGGACATTCAGCATGTATTCTTGTGTTTGTTTACTAGCTGCATTTAATTTGAGAATTAAATGAAATATTGTCTGCATTGAAAAGTTTGTCTGTATGAGAATACTATATCCAGGCTCTCATCTAAACCGTTTTTACTTGTCTGGTTGATATGGCTGCATTTAATTTTTTATATATTAAATGGTAAATACTTTTCAGAAGTTAGACATCTGTATTAACACACTATATTCAGCCTTTCATCCAGACTGTTTTAACTTGTCTGTTTGATATTTGGCTACATTAAATTTGGAGAAATTAAATGATAATTACTTATCTGATTTGGGGGAAATTAGATGGCTGTTTTATTCACTATATTCTGCCTTTAGTCCAGACGGTGTTTACTTGTCTAGTTGATTTGGCTGCATTTAATTCTGAAGAATTTAATGGTGAATTCCTGGGGGGAAATGGATAACACCTCATCATACGGTGCCCATCTCCCTTTGGGGCTATTAGCTGAAGTCTCCTCTGGGTAAGACGAATCTGAGGATCATCGTTATCGTGAAGAAGGCTTCGGTGAAGAGGTTCTGTCATCAGTGGTGCCAGACGTCTGAGGGCATCCCCTCTAGGGGAAATGGATTACAACTCATTTCATGGTGCCCATCTCCCTTCAGTGCCTTCAGGGGGCAATTCTGCCAACCCCGCCACCTCGGTGCTTTGGGGTGCAGAGGTCCCCAGCGAGTTCTAGTTCAGTTGTTCCCTGCCGGTCTCCCGTTTCAGGGCACCTGGTTCTCTTTGTATAAGTCTCCTGGCGGTAAAATGGATCCGAAGACCATTATCTCCAAGAAGGCTGCTCAAGGGCAGTCCCCTCCGTGGGGAAGTGGTTTACACCTCATTACACGGTGCCCATTTTCCCCTCTGTGCCCTCAGGGGACGTTCTGCCAGCCCTGCCACCTCGTGTGCTTCAGGGCGCAGCTGTCTCCAGTGAGCACATATCTCAGCGTCCGCCCGAAAACGTAGCGGCAATGGGATGCTCGCTCCCTCTGTGAAGGGTCTCAGAGCAATCAATTTGGCTGTTCCCTGCCAGTTCGCTGCTTCAGGGCACCAAATTGGTCGCTTGAGTAATATCAGAGACCAGTCTTGAGAGGCTGGTTTTCTTGGCCTCAGGGGGAAAATGGTTAACACCTCACTATACAGTACCCATTTCCCTTCAGGGCCATCAGGGGGCCATTCTGCCAACTCTGCCACCTTGTGTGCTTCGGGGCACAGCGGTCTCCAGCGCGTTCTAGTTTTGGTTGTTCCCTGCCGGTCATCCGCTTCAGGGCACCGAACTGGCTACTCAGAAACTCTCCAGAGACTGGTTCCCTTAGTAGATTTTGACAGCATGGAAGATATATCTCAATGGGTCCTGCACTTGGAGGTTCCTGTCCTCAGTGGTAGGCCCTGAGCAGGCTCTGGTTATGGAACAGGAGATAAAACTCTGCTGGAGAAGAGGATCATTAAAATGTGTTCCTCCACATGACAGAGTCTGGGTTTTACAGCCAGTATTTTATCGTTCCAAAAAAGGATGGGGGGTTGAGTCCAGTTTTTGATCTGTGCGCTGAGGCAAATCAGGACATAATCAGATCCGAGGACTGGTTTGTCACGATAGATCTTTTGGACGTATACTCCCATATTCCATCCTTCCTCAACTCAGAAAGTTCCTCAGGTTGCTTTTTGGGACAAAACATACCAGTACTAAGTTCTTCCTTTCGACCTAGTCTTGTCACCCTGTGTTTCTGGCTCAACGTGTGAGCAGATGGCAGATCGGCATCGAGATGTCATCCTTGCCCATATGAAAGTATGGGGGGTTAAGGCTGAGCGCAACGAGAAGTGTGCTTTCTCCATTTCAGAGGACCACTTTTTTAGGCGTGGTGTGGGATTACATGACGATGCAAGCACGTCTTTCTCCTGCTCATATTGATTTGATCCACACAGCCATGAGCAAGATAACTAGGCCAGTCACTCACTGTCAAACAGTTGCGAGACTGTTTGGTCTGATGGCAGCTGTGTCCAACGGGATACCTTTTGGCCTGCTGTACATAAGACCTTTGCAGTAGTGGCTCAAGACCAAGGGGTTTCCTTGAGGGGCAACCCATTCTGCATGATCAAGTTTACGCGCAGGTGCTTTGTACTTTGATTCTTGTCCCAGGGTCCTGTGCTGGGAGCTTCTTGTCGTCGCGTAACGCTTACGACAGACGCTTTCCTCACGGGCTGGGAAGCGATCATGGTTAGTCGCTCAGAGTCTGTGGACTGGTTATTTCTCCTGGCACCTGCCTGGTGATGATGACTCGGGCTCTACATCCCTGGGCACCAGATTTAGGGAGTAGACATCCTATCGAGACGACAGGTGCTGAGGCCCGGGGAATGGAGACTCCAACCCGAAGTGGTGGAGCTCATATTGAGGTGCAGATGTGGCTGAGGCTGTGTCTGTACATGGTTTCCCTGATCGTTCCACTCCCGGGAGTTCTGGAGAGCAGAGTTATGGAAGTGTGGGTTTGGCCTCTGAGGAGGCCCAACTCATAGACTCAGGTCTCTCAACTGAGGTTGTAATACCACGCTAACTTTAGAGCTCCTTGCACAAGGAAACTGGTGGGAATCATCAGCGGGATCCAGTTACTACCCGGCTGGTACAGTGCAGGAATTTCTGCAGAATCGATTCTCTGCAGGGTTGTCCCCCTCCACTCTAAGGGTTTATGTGGCAGCCTGGCTGCTTACTACACATCTTTGGGTGGTGTCTTTGGGGAGAAACCCATTGGTGTTTCCTTTGTCAGATCAGGAGTATGGCAGCTTTGAAAGCCTTTTAATAGGGGTCTCCCTACAGGAGGTCTGTAATGTGGCGGGCTGGTCCTTTCCACACACATTCCTCAGGTTTTACAACCTAGATTTGGGCTTCACCCCTGGCTCCCAGTTGCTTTGTCTTAGCTGTGCTCTCCTGATTTCACACAAGACAAGCACTGGTCAGTATGGCTGCGTGGGTATAAACGTTCCCACAGCGTCATTCTCAAAGCAACGCGAGTTTCCTTTTAAAGTGAACGTCTCGGTTATGACTGGTTGCATCTCCCTACCATGCGATCGACTTGCTTCGGCCTATCAAAAGTTGACATTGTTTGGTCTGGGTGCGCTTTATAGCTTCCTGGTAACGACATCATCTACCTTCCGTCATGCAAATGGACTGATTTCACAGGTGCTTCACGACGCAATCACGCAGAGCGTTCCCACAGCGTCATTCTCGACGCAATGTCTCATTCCCTCTTCAGGGAACTAAGGTTACAGTTGTAACCGAGACGTTTTCTAACCCTCTATGTGACTAATTATAAAATCACAGTTAGAAAAAATGAACGACTTTATATTTTACATACATTTAAGGCTAAAATAATTTTCCAAAATGAGTTTTCTACATCTGACCTTTGACCTTTTTTTTTTTTAGGGTTTTGTCATTTATAACTGACATTGTCCTATAATGGTAAACTATTTTTGGCAAATTTGGCAAAACTCCACACACATTTGCATGTATTTTCACTATCTGAAAAGTAGTGAAAAGGTCTGAGTGTTTCAAAAAACATTAAAAAGCTTTATTAACATTCCATTTCATCTTGTGCTACTATATTTCATTTGGAACTCAAATGTGAACATGTCAAAAACTTGACACAACTTCAGATGCAAGTTATTCAGATGCAACTTCACTGCCTGGAAAGTAATGAAACCTTGTCTTAGTGTTTCAAACAACATTAAAACAAACTTTAACATTGTTTATTTCATGGAAGTCCAAATCAATGATTGTAGCACAAGTAAAAATCAACAAGACTCCTTTTTTTCAGTGTAGCCCAAGCATAACTTGATCTTGACCTGTTTAGTCATCATTTTTGGAGCATTTGCTTGTCAGTGAGTGTAGTGATGCCAGTAGGCAGTGGCATCTTTCCTGACCTCTGGTTGTAGTATGGATCACATCTTTCAAACTGGCATAGGATAATGTGCCAAAATGCCTGACTTCCACAACAATCTGACTTATATTCTACATCTCTGCCCTCACTACTTCTATCCTCCTTGATCTTCAACTTCTGCCTTTCTTACTACGACCTTATTTTCTGATGCACTGTCATCACCATCATCAATATTTTCTGGAAAACATACAGCTTTTCCTCTCTATCTTCTATAAAACTTACTAATATCAACCTAAAACACAGAGAAAAAGGCAATTATACTGCCTCTCAATACTGAACAATAGTGAAGCTATACAGAAAAAATCTATCCCCTAAAAGAACTTTGTCATTTATGCATAACACACAGATTTTTTGGTTTTGAGTTATTGAATTTACAAAATGTGCATTAAAAATGACCAAAAACTTTAGAAAACACATTTGGATGTACAATTATATATATCTTTTTAAAGTGAATTTATATGTATTTCCTAGTCTAAAATGAATTCCTAACATGTGCTCATGTCTCCTTCACGTCCTGGTTGCCAAAAATGTTGTATATGTTTTAAGCCAATATTAAAATGGTATACTTTTTTGTCTAAAGTTTACCTTCAAGTGAGCGTTAGATGATTGCAAAGAAAATCAAATGTAAAAATAGAGAAAATTAGCCTACACAATGCAAAATTTGGTGGACTGAAACCAAAAAAATCTCTAATCTTGTCTCATAGCAATATAGTACCAATATATAGTGCAACCCTTTTTTAAAAAAATATATATATATTTCCATGGCTGTCTCCATGTTTTTGAGATTGCATTCTCTCACATTTTAGAGATTTACATTTCCACACGTGTTTTCAAGCTGGAATTCCAACTTCACTGCACAATCTGTTGCAGTTAATCTAGTATTCCCTTCCAAACATAACCATTCACACACTTGGTACAACATGTATTGACATTCACGCATCCCATAGTGCAATTCGGACAATTCTGAATAAAAAACGCTTTACCTCAGTAATAGACTCCTCAAACTACCCACAAAAAGAGGGTACACAAAGTTTACTTTCTTTTTCGCTCTTTGTACGTAGAGTTCCAAGCAGCTTTTATTATCTGCCCAATGCATATCTCTCAATTAACAGAGGCTGCAGAAAAAGTCAAATTTTTGGTGGCCCTCATTGAATTCCCTTTGTTATTTATTGCTTCCTTTTCTCCCGCACCCCTAATCATACTCTTGGCTCTAATGTTGTGGATTAGCCAGGCCTATTTACCCCCTCTCTACAGAACTCAACATTACCTCACTCTCTCTTTCACCCCACTCCCATCCTCCAGCCGAAGCTCAGCCCACATGATCATGTAATCATGCGTACCTATGCAGCTAGAATACTAAACACCATGCTGAAGCCCTGCAGAGAGCTTCTGAGGCAAGATGCGCATTTGTGTTTTGACTAGCTGCATGATTCTAGCAGAAAAATAACTGCACTTAGCAGTTGCCGCCGAATTAACTGGTGACAAATTGCTGAGCTGCGGTGCTCTCTTACTCAAAGGTATACTCTTAAGAAGAGATTGACATTAATTATTCAGATGTTGACTTAAAACGGAATGTTTGCCAGAAAAAAAAAAAAGAAACATGACGACTAGCTAAAAGAAAAGCAGAGCAATTGGGTACAGTAGATCTACAGTGGAACAGGCCTCCAAATTGTCAAGTTTCAAATAAATTAATATTTGTGTGCCTTATGCTTTGACAAGAATTCCTGGTCATCGTTTTACTTGTTTCCACAAACACTTCTGTTTCTTAAAAATGTCTTTCTTTTGAGATAGAGAAGCTTTAGTAAGTCATAATACTGTGATTCTTATGAGAAAAACCTTTGCTAGATTATGCATTTGTTTTGTTAATGTGTCAGATTTGTTAGCAGCACTGCTTTACTGTATAAGGCTCACATTCACACATGACTTGGAAACTTTTTAAACTGAAGACTTCCTGATTAGGGAATTACCCCTGCTCCTCTGCCACACTTTGATGTTTCCTCATATTTTAGAACTTCAAGACTTTCAAAGGTTGTAGAAGTGGAAGAAAGAGAAACAAAGCACAGGATGTGCACAAAGGCCAGGTCAGTGTGCAGCAAGACAGTCTCTCGAATGAGAAGTCCCAGAAGTGGTGTGCCGCTTCCAAAACTATGGCCCACATATCTTGTAGCTGGGAAAGGCAAAGACCTTTATGCATCCCCACAGAACTCCTTGTAAAAATACTCAGGAAGAAATACAACGAAACTCAGTTATCCAAACTAAACAAAAAGTGTGTCATAACCTAGATGTGTCAGGTCTCACAATATACAAGGCTTATTATTCACATGAGAGCCATTGTCCCGAACTCTGTGTCAGTAGAGGAAGTCTAGCGTGCTTGAAGATAATGGTAAGACCCATGTAAGGTCAAACTATGGAAACTGTAGTGAAGGCTGACAACAAATTAACTTTAAGGCAAGTCAGTTCACTCTGTGGCCAACTTGGCCCTGGAGCATCTAGAGGCAACAGTACAGCTTCTACAGCTTGAACAGAGAAACACTGAAACATCCAAAACAGTTTGTCAAGATTAAAATTCAATAACAAATATCAAAGCAGGATAGTCATTGCAAAAGTAACAAAAAATAAATAAAAAATTACTGAGATGAATTTGAACTTCATATGCTTGGCCCAGCAATTAGTGTTAGGCAAGCTATTTAAAAAAATACAGAAAGCTACTAAGCACTTTACAAAAATATTAGCTAAGCTAAAGCTATCATTTAGAGAAAGTAACTATTTGCAAAATATAGCAAAATCACATGTTTTTCTAAATAATATGAGACGGGCAGGGCAGGGCCGAGAGCCATTGGCTGGTGGAGCGACTGCTAATGAAACTAATAACTTTTTACAAGTAGCCTGTTAAAATCATTCAGATATCGTAAGCTGTTGTGATGTGCATATCGCAATACAGGTCCTTCTCAAAAAATTAGCATATTGTGATAAAGTTCATTATTTTCCATAATGTAATGATAAAAATTAAACTTTCATATATTTTAGATTCATTGCACACCAACTGAAATATTTCAGGTCTTTTATTGTTTTAATACTGATGATTTTGGCATACAGCTCATGAAAACCCAAAATTCCTATCTCAAAAAATTAGCATATTTCATCCGACCAATAAAAGAAAAGTGTTTTTAATACAAAAAAAGTCAACCTTCAAATAATTATGTTCAGTCATGCACTCAATACTTGGTCGGGAATCCTTTTGCAGAAATGACTGCTTCAATGCGGCGTGGCATGGAGGCAATCAGCCTGTGGCACTGCTGAGGTGTTATGGAGGCCCAGGATGCTTTGATAGCGGCCTTAAGCTCATCCAGAGTGTTGGGTCTTGTGTCTCTCAACTTTCTCTTCACAATATCCCACAGATTCTCTATGGGGTTCAGGTCAGGAGAGTTGGCAGGCCAATTGAGCACAGTAATACCATGGTCAGTAAACCATTTACCAGTGGTTTTGGCACTGTGAGGAGGTGCTAGGTCGTGCTGAAAAACGAAATCTTCATCTCCATAAAGCTTTTCAGCAGATGGAAGCATGAAGTGCTCCAAAATCTCCTGATAGCTAGCTGCATTGACCCTGCCCTTGATAAAACACAGTGGACCAACACCAGCAGCTGACATGGCACCCCAGACCATCACTGACTGTGGGAACTTGACACTGGACTTCAGGCATTTTGGCATTTCCTTCTCCCCAGTCTTCCTCCAGACTCTGGCACCTTGATTTCCGAATGACTTTGGACCACTGAGCAACAGTCCAGTGCTGCTTCTCTGTAGCCCAGGTCAGGCGCTTCTGCCGCTGTTTCTGGTTCAAAAGTGGCTTGACCTGGGGAATGCGGGTCACCTGTAGCCCATTTCCTGCACACGCCTGTGCACTGTGGCTCTGGATGTTTCTACTCCAGACTCAGTCCACTGCTTCCGCAGGTCCCCCAAGGTCTGGAATCGGTCCTTCTCCACAATCTTCCTCAGGGTCCGGTCACCGCTTCTCATTGTGCAGCGTTTTTTGCCACACTTTTTCCTTCCCACAGACTTCCCACTGAGGTGCCTTGATACAGCACTCTGGGAACAGCCTATTCGTTCAGAAATTTCTTTCTGTGTCTTACCCTCTCGCTTGAGGGTGTCAATGATGGCCTTCTGGACAGCAGTCAGGTCGGCAGTCTTACCCATGATTGCAGTTTTGAGTATGATTTGGTTAATAGCTCGTTTAGAGAACCTTTTCATGATATGCAAATTTTTTGAGATAGGAATTTTGGGTTTTCATGCGCTGTATGCCAAAATCATCAGTATTAAAACAATAAAAGACCTGAAATATTTCAGTTGGTGTGCAATGAATCTAAAATATATGAAAGTTTAATTTTTATCATTACATTATGGAAAATAATGAACTTTATCACAATATGCTAATTTTTTGAGAAGGACCTGTATGTACATTTGCAATATTTTGATCATTTTGATACATTGTGCAGCCCTATATGTACGGATTCTTAAAGCGTTTATTGAAACACCATTTCTCTCTTAATTAAAAAAAAAATGGACTAAGGAATGCCTTGACACAAACAGTGCTGGGGCAGGGCCTAGACAGAGCTTTACTATAGGTTTGGTAAAACTGGAGCATCTTCAAAACAGACCGCCATGTCAAGTGCAGGCTATTGCTGTGTTTAAGTAATGTCGGAAAGGTATTTGCGAATTGGACACACACAAATTCCACCATAATATCATAATTAAGAGTAGGATTTTATTTGCATTTCAAATTTCTGAGTTTGGGTGCGAGTTGGTGAGAAAACTAGTGGGTGCAACATCTGCGGTTCCCTTTCGAAATGGGTGGAAGCCAATAATCATTGGCTGACAGCACTCTATGACGTCACACATGGAGCGCCTGTGAATATAAAAGGCCGAGTTACACGTCATCAGCTGTTTTGTCTTCAGGAGCCGCTTGTTTGTATGAGTGTAAGAGTCTGTTGGAATGTGCATTCATGGTATGAAGCTCTGTTCTTGCTTGATTTTCTCCTGAGGGATAAAAATCTTTAAAAATCTAGCATTTGCATGGAGCGCTTTCAGCTCTTGAGGGAGTAGGGAGCACTCATGGTGATGCATTTGCAGTAAGAGGCTCTGTTATTACTCAATTCTCACTTCTCAGCGTGTTTGGCTCTCGAGGGAGCTGAATGCTTTCTTTGTGTTGTACTCGCTGTGGGAAGCTGCACCCATGCTTGATTTTCTCTTCAGGGAAGAGAGTCAAGCATCTGTACCTCATGGTTCGGGTCCCATGGCTGACGAGACTGCTGGGTAAGATAGTCTGACAGGAGTTTTTCCCTTTTGGGCTTCTATTGCTATGGCTTTTAATGTCAGTACAGGAAGCTGCTCTTTGGCCGCTTTTGATCTCACTGATTAATGTGACATGTCTAATTCTGAGGAACCATATGCAAAGAGTCTGGTGTTACTAAGCCGGTCGTAGAGAACTTTATAGAGCTGGGCTCTCAGTCACCAACTTTCAGGAGATATATCCCTCTCTGGGGGTCCGTTAATGCAGGGTGAGCAAAGTTATGTAGGGCAGTATAGTTTTCCTCTACCTCGTTTACCTCCCTCCCCAACTATGATTGGGTTTTGAAGTAGGAATGTATGCTCCCCTTTGAATGGGTACTTTGATGGGTGCTCTACTGCTCTACTGGTTAAATGATGCTAATAAGTTGAGGGAGTTCACCTGTGAGGTGTCCCTCCAGATACATAATATGGTCTAGTGCTAAAAGAAAAAGAAGAAGCGCTAGCAATAGCAGATCTCATGTCGAGTGCCTTGACATAAGGCAGGCTATGAGTTGCTCTCTACTAGTTACATTGGGGGTCTTTAACCCTCTGGGGTCTGAGGATTTTCGGGGCCCTGGAGAAGTTTTGACATGCCCTGACATTTGTGCTTTTTTCAGTTGTTCATAAACATATAAATGACAAAAGTGTCATTACACTGTATTCAGCACAAACTAGGCTATATATATATATATCATATATAACAATATATTGATTTAGTTTTTGTAAGACTCTTTTTGTCAAGAAACACAGTATGCATGGAGGCGTGAATCATCATGAATAATGGGTGATTTACACCTGAGAAGACAAAAGAATCGCATAATGATCTGTAATGACTTGCATATTTATGAGGCCTTTCAGTCAGGTAGGCTGTGAAAAAACCCTCTGTGAACATGTCTCAAGCTCATCATGGTGTACATCAAACACAGAAAAAACAGCAATACTGTGAAATATTACTACAATTTAAAATAATGGTATTCTATTATATACTTTAAAATATAATGTATTTCTGTGATGCAAAGTGTCTGAACAATTATGCATATAGCCTTTTAGCTTGAAAAGCATGCACATTTGGAGAAATATGGATGGATTCTTATATGTTTGACAATTTTCTATACAGAGGAGTAATATTTATTTAATATTTATTGTCATCACTATGAGCGTTGGATACTGTGTTTTCAATTCATACTTGCAGCCGGAGGGCGCTCTGTGCACCTTTAGTCCACAAATTAATCTGAAGAAGAACAGGTCATGTGACATTCCAGGAACTAACGGCATGTCTTCCAGAGGTCTCTAACTATGGCTTCAACATACAGATAAACACTTTTCAAGACAATAAATACACGATTATGATGATGTATACATGTATTGCCTCAGAATTTGCGTCTGGATAGCGCTTGTTCCGTGGGCGTGGCCGCATTAGCGGATAATGAGCTGAATCAGGGGCGTCTGACTTGTGTCTCTTTTCATACAGATTACATAAACACAGAATTTTTGTTTTCGATTTGACTTACATGATTTAAAACCTGACATTTCAACGTTTCTTTAGACATAAGTCTAATTTTTTGTGATTAGTATTCACTAAGTTAAAGTTCATTTTCTGAGAACTTTCAGATTGGACTTCGTTCAGAGGGAGACGACTGCTAACACATCATGTTAGTTTTCTTTATTTTGCAAAAAGCACAACATTTTGTTTTTACTCTGAGTATACACAAATAAAAGAAGATATTCCACAGATTAAAATGGTGTATAACTCTTAATTGTATGTGCAACATTGACGGAGTATTTTGAGTCTCTTTCACACTGGTAAGAAAAAAACCTAGGTGGTATCGCCGGCGTGACCGCCGACCCGAGGGAGTTAAGTAGCACATAGGCTCCCCAGTGGCTTCCATGGGGTGTATAGCCTGGGTGATGAGTTATTGGGTAAACTGCATTATGTCCTGCTCTCGTTTTCCTTAATTTCCTGAGTAAGGGTGTATGCTCCCCCTTGAATGAGTGGAAATTACAGAAGAGGTGCTAATTTCTGAGATTTTTAGCACGTTGCACCCTAACAGCCTTATCAAATTCTGGTGAGATATGCCTGATATAGCTGAGGCTAAGTTGGGTATTTTCCCCTTAGGCCAAATAGGGCTAAGGCCTATCCCGTAAGGGAGGGAGGAAGATGTAAAACCTGGGACTTCCCTTGCTGTAAAGCTTAGAAGCTTGGGGATCTTACTAGTAAATTGGCTTAGGGAGTAGTGCCACTATATGAGTCACATGGGGTGTGCCCATGAGGTTAGAACGCTTCTGACTCCAACTGGGTAGTCCATAGAGTCATTTTATGCAATGCCCACTATGTTTGTGCATATTGAGCCAAGCATTCCCTCAGCATGGCATATGGGTATTGGTTCTCCATAGTGTCAATACCAAGACGCAGCATTGAAGTTTCACGTTGAAAGGGAATGCCTCAGGTTAAGTATGCAACCTGTTTCCTTGAGAAGGGAAGCGATCCTGCATCTAGTTGTCATACCTTGGGCCTGCCTGTGCATCTCCTTCAGACAAAAGAGTTGATGGCTTGTAACTTAGGTGCCCTTTTATACTCAAGGGTGCTCCGCATTTGACGTCATGGACTGCTGTATGGCAATTATTATTGGCTTTTGTTTTTGTTGCCTCAGACACTGGTCACATTGATGCCATTGCCCATAGCGTCAATACCAAGACACAGCGTCTCCTTCCCCTTCTCAAGGAACCAGGTCACATAAGCTACCAGAGACGTTTACAGTAAATTTGTAAAATGTATGAAATTATATATTTTTGAATTTACAATAGAACCACACATGATGTCACCTGTCTAAGAAGAGCCTTTATGATATAGCAAAAAAAACAAAAAAAAAAAACACCAAAGACTCACCAAATCCTGTGAACCAGGGTTCCTCTAATCTGGCCCTGGAGGTGCACTGCCCTGCAGAGTTTTGCTCCAACCTTAATCAAAGACACCTGCAGAATCTAATCAAGAATTAGATCTAATCTAGAAAATTACAGGTAGCTGACTTTGTTCAGGGTTTGAGCTACAAAGTGTAGTCGCTCTCCAGAGCCTTGCTGTAAACTAAATGCTGGTTCACACTGTGCGATTTTGGCCACGATTTGGTCGTCTGAGACAAATTTAGCAAATCCTAAAAGATTCCTATAATCCCAGCCTAAAATCTGTAGTCTTTGATTGCTAGTTTGACATGTTCACAGACAGCCGGTTAATGACCGTTAACGAAATTCTGGCAGTGTCAGAAGATTTGGCGCACAGTCCTCCAGTGTGACTTCTCCTACGACGAACGTCTTCATTTTTCAAGAAAAGCCGTGATCAAAATTAACGATGGAGATGTTTTTGTTAGCCACCATTTCAGTCCCTCGTGTAATGCAGCTCACTGTGATCGAACGTGTGTGGGTTTATGATGTAAAATTCCGGACAAGTTTTCATGCACGCGTCAGTTTTTAACGCGTCTCGACTGTCGTACAGTCTGACATAAATGACAGCTGAGATCCCACAGTGTGACATGAGGATCATGTTCGTACAGTATGACAAGCAACCATCATAAAGGACTATTATAAATCGCACAGTGTGCACCCGGCTTAATAGACTCAGTCTTAAGATTTTGTCTAAAGCACTACTGGCCAACACTGAGCAATATATAACGTAGTACAAGATAGTAAACAAACTATCAATAAGGCAATTGTCTCTTTTAACTGACAGGTGGGACTCGTACTGCCTTCCGTGTTTAGCGTTATAATTGTTCACATTCATTTTTCAGGTGGTGGATTTCCTCCTCTTTAGGTGGTCTCTTCTGGCAATCACAAGCCGGGGTAAAAGGTCAACTGCCAGTCATGGTAAATCTCTAGCCTGATCAACTCAGTGACCACAGCAAGGTGAAGATTCCCAATATCTGGTTTGATTATTAACTCCACTGCTCTGAAGGGAACTATATACAGCCACAGGGTACAATTATATTGGATCGGGGGTGAGCGCTGCAGATGCGAACCTTTGTGATGGATGTGGTGGGTGAATGAAGTTTGTCATTGACTGATAAAAGCTAATAAACATCAACACAGCAGTTAGAGGGAAAGACATTAGCCATACGGTTACAAAACATTCATTACTCTGTGATTGAGGAAAAATCAGGAGCTCGGTTTCATAATGAGATTAGCGAGAGACTGTTAACCTTTAAAGTGTCTTATATTATACAATACAATGCTTTCCTATATATTTAAAATGTCTGTGTATGATATGCCATCATTTCCCTTAATGATCATATCCATTATCCCCTGGTGTTCCCACCAGTGAACCCTCAGAGATCTGAGATGAAAATAGATGTAAGCTTGCACAAAAAAATAAAAACACTCGCATCAATGCAAGAAAAAAACTTCTTTGTAATCCACTGTGGCGAAAAAAGCTGGATGTGTTTATTCTGAGTGTTTGATGTGAAACCATAAGACATGTCGTTTTGTTTTGCAGAGGCGGTGGTGCTCATGGGATATGGCAGCTGCAGTGCCAGAGGCCTCTCCCCAGAACAGCAAGCATCTTGTGTGTAAAGCTTACCAGAACATTACTTGAAACATCCATGCAAGGAAAGGGTGCAATATCCATAACTTTATTCAAAGGCGTGAGCTTGTAAGCAGTGTTTGGAAAGCTAATTATTTGAAGGTAGAAGGTTCACAGATCATAAGGATTGATATGAAACCCATTAAAAAGCAACCACCTAGCCAATTTTTCTGCATACAAACCAGGATGTTTACTAAATCACTATATTGTAATGAATATTTTAATATCTTAGTGTTTCTTCTTCAAGTTTTTGTTTTTTCGTCTTTATATGAAGGTCACATTTAAACTTTTCTTATTTTTTTTACTCTTCTTATTTTTGCTACTTGTCAAATTCCTTGTACTGAAATGTATAAATGTTATTGTTTTTCCCTTATCCCAGACCAGGGGTAGGTAAGTTCGGTCCTAGAGAGCCGCTGTCCTGCAGAGTTTAGCTCCAACCTTAATCAAACACACCTGAACAAGCTAATCAGGTTTTTCAGGATTACTAACCCTGCGTCCCAATGTCCATACTTTCCATCCTAAATAGTATGTAAGATTAAAATAAGTGTGTCCCAAAGCATAATATGCTGAAAAGAGTATGCCAAAAGTCCCCGGATGGTCTACTATTTCCGGTAGATTTTCGAAGTGTTGATCCGTGCACACTATAAAGGCTAATATTGCCCACAACACATTGCCCTTTGGACGAGAATTCAGTTCAGAACTACAAACACGAGTAAAAAGTGTTAAAAAACTACAAAACATGGCGGATATGCACGACCGACGGTGAGAGATTTGAGTGACTAATAATCAGTTTAACCTGATGGAAAATATTTATTTAATGTTATCCATGTTATATTTCATCTGCAAATACCAATGTGGACTTTTATAAATATCATATTGGCCATTAACTTTTAAATGCATCATTATGCATTAATATGAGGAGAGTTCTCCGCATGAAAGACCCGCGACTGCAGATCAACCATGCATTTCTCTCTGATACAGTAGAAAATTACCTAAATGAAATGTGGAGGATGTAAGATGATTGACAGGCCAGTTTTACGGTGACAGGATGCGACAGAGAGCGATTGTATGACGTGATAGTATGTCCCAAAGCTTGTCTACTATTTTGCTACACACTCAAAAGTAAGTACTTTTTGTTCACAGAAAGAGTACATACTTTTAGGGCGTAGTATAAGTAGGCGAATTGGGACGCAGCATAAGGCTAAAGGCAGGTGAAGGTGTTTTTTCAGGGTTGGAGCTAAACTCTGCAGGACAGCGGCTCTCTAGGACCGAACTTGCCTACCCCTGTCCCAGACCATAAGTCTTAAAGTATCATAAAACATTTATTATTTTACAAAACTTGAAACATGATGTGTGAAGTAAACAAATAAAAATAAAGGTAAATATCACAGAACAGAATGTTTTATTGTGCACCTTTTCTACATTTTGCAAAAAGTATGAAAATATTATTTAATTTAAACCAATTGAATAATTAATACATTGTGAATTGTCATGTTTTGTTTTGGCCATTCATTTACACGACAACAGCGTTTTGAGGGCCTGAAAACACAAACTTTTGAAAAAGGGTTTCAAAGTGCAAGTTTTTTTGAAAATGATACCATTATCATTGTGTAAACAACAAAAATGCTGAACTGTGAAAACAGTTACGGCATGCACATGCGTAATACGTGTTTAGTCTATAGGCATGAACATTTGGCACGAGTGCTCTGTAAAGAATGCATATGTACGCAGGCGCGTAGTCTTTCTTTACAAAGTGACATCGCCATCTACTGACCTGTATGCATAATACAGCGTTTTTAGTCGTTTTTGTAGATCCATGTGAACGGGGATCGTTTTGACAGCGTTGTCATCTATACAAAGAAAAAAAATATTCTTTTTTTTTTTTTTGCATCGTTGTCTTGTAAGCGTACCCTATATAGTACGCTTGCACTCTGTAATCACACACACCTGCACCTTATCATCTGCTAGTTTGGACTGCCATTTAAGCAGCACTTAGTCACACAGTCATTGTCTGGCCTTGTTTGTGTTAGTTTTGAAAGATTACGGATTCACTTTCTCATTTATGTTTCTTTCCAGAAGGATTTACCTGTGTTTGCTTCTCTTGTATCGTTTTAACTCTTGGACTATCAAAGCTTTAACTCTTACCTGAAGTCTTATTCCTGTCTCAGTTATCCTGCTTCTTGTGTTAATTCCCAGAAGAAGTAATCCTTTGTTTTGTGGACCTTTGAAGTACTTACCTGTTTACTTGTCTATATGCTCACATGAACTGTTCCTCCAGAGTATCTTTACATTCATGTTTAAGTTTAAAAGACTGTGTGTACTGCCTATATACGTACCTGCATACTCTTGCAATCCTCAGCAGCATTGTCATCCAGTTTTGCAATAAACTCCCGCTTCTGGGTTCATCTCCAATTCCTTTAGTAGTGTGTCGTTACATTCATTTATAATGATTACAGAATGTTATGAACCACAGTCATGTGAGATGTGGTGCTCATTTATTAGGGGTTAAAGCGCATAGTGCTCTAAGGGCTGCCAAAATGTTTGAAGTGGGCAGAGCCACTTTTACTAAAATGGCTATAACTCGTGAACCGAATGAGATATTTTCACCCAACTTGGCACACATATGTAAGAGCTCATTCTGTGGTCGTGTGAAAAAGGGCATGGCGACTGGTAACCTGGTGGTGCTATAACACGGAAAAAAAATAAAAATGGTTATAACTATGTAATCCTAAGTCTGATTGACTGGAAAACTGGCATGCAGTGTCCTTGTCCAAGGCGCCAAAATTGTCTTTGAGGACATTCAGGTATCTCAACAAATGCGGCCAGCGGTGGCCTATGAAGTTTGAGCAGCTATCAGACAAGGTTAATGGAGGCCAATCGGAACGAAGTCCTAGAGGCGTGTGAGAAATTCAAAATAAATCGGCCACCGGAGGGAGTCAATCACTGCCGCTGTCAATCGAATCGGTTGTTAAATATCGGAGATTATTTCTAAAACCAACTTTGGCGAACTAGTCCTAGGTTTTTGGCTCAACCCTGATAAAACTACTGCGGCACAATTCTGAGGACTCTCTAGGTCAATAATTATATATATATATAAAAAAAAATTAACTTTGACCTTTGGATAGCTATAGCAAGGTCATTTAGAAAATAGGTGTGGCCAAGTCCACCCAAAAGCCAATTATTCGAAAGGTGCTTCTCAATATCCCTCCTCGTTTTCTCGTTCCTCCGTCCTCCATCCTATGACCCGGAAACCGATCGAGCTCAGCCATCTTGTAGGACATCTCAATTCTCTAATTGCACTGCAAGGAAGTGAGAAACGAGGAGTGAGGAAGCTTCTTGAGGAGTCATGAGCGAGGATTCACAGGTGTATCCTTTGCGGAAGTCTTTCTCGTTGAGAAACCTGACGCACGTATACATTCTCCCCCCCCTGCCCGTAGTAAAGGATATGCCCAACTTTGTCAAACAGGGCTCCCTCATGCTCACAGTTGTTTTAAAATATATAAACTTGAGGGTTGGCTTCCAGAGTATATTTCTTATCTTTCATAGTGTTTCTCCAAGTGTGGTAGAGAGTTTTAATGAAACCCAAACAAAGGCTACGGTTGAGAGATTTGTTTTCATAGCCTGACCTCATTTAGCTTTCTTGCCAGGCAGACCTAGCTTGCAAGTTAATCATAAATCATTTTTGTTTTCTTTGTCAGGAAAAAATATACATCAAACGGATAAGCATCCGCATTGTGTTTTTGACCGAATAGGCTCAGGATTTAAATTTTATCAAGACATATCCTTGGGCAACTCTGAAAATGTTAAAATCTGTGCCAAAATTTTGTCAAGCGCAAGCATACAAACAAAAATATGCGATATCATCTAAATTAAAAAAAGGGGAAATCTTTATCCCCCACATTTAAACCATGAATGGTGGATCCTCTGGCAAAATAAAGTCATCAACTTTGTGTGACCAAGTGCTCCATCATTGAACCGTTTCTCAGAAAGGATCAACTACAGCGATAATGTGGTCAATAAATCAATGCAAGCAATCTTTAAAATACTCCTACAGCCTGGTGACATCTCAATAATCAAACCTGTTCAATCAATTCCATTGTTTAGTTAACACTAATCACATTTTGCTATGTTCTTGCAGGCAAAGGATTTTGCTGTTACACACTCTCTTGAACAATCCTAGAGTCGAAAACAATGCTTTATGCATTAAAGGATTAGTTCACTTCACAATTCAAATTTCCTGATAATTTACTCACCCCCATGTCATTTAAGATGTTTATGTCTTTCTCTCTTCAGTTGAAAAGAAATTAATGTTTTTGAGGAAAACATTCCAGGATTTTTCTCCATATAGTGGACTTCACTGGGGTTCAACGGGTTGAAGGTCCAAATGTCAGTTTCAGTGCAGCTTCAAAGAGCTCTACATGATCCCAGATGAGGAATAAAAGTCTTATCTAGTGAAACGATAGGTCATTTTCTAAAAAATAATAAAAATGTATATACTTTTTAACCACAAATGCTCATCTTGCACTGCTCTGCGATGTGCCACGCATTACGTAATCACATTGGAAAGTTCACGAGTGATGTAGGCGGAAGTACCGATCCAGGGTCTACAAAGTGAATCTACAAAGACTAAGTCAAATGCCCTTTACAAAAAAAGTGCACATAATGTCGGACGATTATGAAGTTGGAGGAGAAAATTGATTTTTTTTGACTCCATCAAATATACTGACAAGCATTTATGATAACTAAAATAAGCTTTAATGTAATTTCTATTGAAACTTGTAAGTAATGTTTTTAAATATATATGTAATTACTCATTTGTAATGATGAAGTTGCAATTTAGTGCATTTAAAATACATTAATTTTAAATTAAACTGAATAACACACTTCAGTTCAAATTATAATCACATAATTTTACATGTGTAGTATGTTAGTCAACATATCAAAATAAGTGTACTTTAAAGAAGAACTAACTATTTTTAAAACAATGATTTAATATATTAAAACTTTTAATTTGAAATGATTACAAAATGTACTTTTCAAAAGTGTAGTCATGAAAGTGTTTTATGGCTTTTGTTACCGCAACAGTAGTTCACCAAAAACCCATGAGGCATTTTGAATGGAGAGAGAGTGGAAATGGATCTGTAATTGTATTATATAGGCAAGTTGAGCTGCTGTATTATTGATGTTCAATGCTAAAGCTGAGGAAAACCTTCTATAAAATACATGGAAAAGATAAACATCCAAATGTAGCTTTAAAAAGTGGTTGCTGAAAAGCATTTAGTGCAAAGTGAGTATGAAACTGTGAAATTCCAACATTTCTGTAATTTATCATTCTCAGATATTTATTTATTATTCACTTGGTAGTCCAAGAATAAAAACATTTATATGTTTCCCTCATTTACAAAAAAAGAAAAAAAAGAAAGAAAAGATAAACATGCTTCAGTGCTATAACTATAGGAAAGTAAATTATTGCAAGGTGTTGCCTGTAATTATGGGTCTCGCTAGAGGAGATATAAAAAAAAAAATCATATCTAAGCTGTGCACAGCTCAATAGTCCACAGGGGCAGCCGAGGAGCAATGAATGTGCTTTACACAATGCACATACCCTTCAGAAAATACTTACAGTAACACCTCTGAGGCTGCGGTGAGAATGTTTAGACTTCATCGCCCTCGTCTATTTTTTTTTTTTTTTCTCTACTGCAATTTTTTCTTCAGTCCGCACTCCGCACCGCTCACCCCCTTTGGCGCTTGGCATCAGCTCTGTCACAAATTTGAGAGAGGCCTTGTCTAGCTGGTGGTCTGGTTGCTTTGTCAAATAATCAGCCCTCTTGGATTGCGCGGGATCTCAGAGAAAGGGCTTTGGGGCCTCGGGGATTTCTCACCCCAGGTCTTGCCTCCATCCCTTCGGTCTTTAAAGGTCTTCCCTCTCTTTTTCTACCACCTCAGCCATTTCCCTCTCAAGAATATCCTTGTTCCTCATGTCCCCACAGGGCTGCTCTTGTTATATCCATTACCCTTTTATTCACTCTACCTACCAGAAGCAACCCACCCACATTATTCCCATCTTAACCACTCATTTTCTGCTTTCCTTTCCTGCAGGCCAGTCTTGAGCTTTTTGGAATGGATTTGTTTCCTAAACTATGTTTGAGTTATCGAGAGTGCCTGCAGGATTTCATCTGAAGGTACGCACAGAGGAGAAAACACTAAAAAGTTCAAAAATGTAATATATCCTTATGTTAAAAATTCAACTCTGAGAGAAGTTTTCCTGAGAGTGTCTAGCATTCATGTAACTATTACGCACTTCTATAAGACTTGAGGCTCTTCTGACTAAATGATCAGTGAGGGCAACGAAGGTGTCTTTTTAAACACTTAGTCTCATAAGAAAACAACTGAAAAAGCGCTGGTGGGCACAAACGTGCTTTCACTGTAAATGTCTGCTTATTCACATTCTAATGATAAACACTTGCGATGCACACCGATCTCGAGTTCAACTGAGCTTTTATTATGCTTTTGCTGCAGTTGGCCGCTTCCGCTCTTTTCATTGCGTATGTGGGGTAACACAGCACTGTTTTACATGGTTAAAACAATCATACTAAATACGTTTGAGTGTGTTGAAAGTTACGTTATAACGTTACTTTGTGCGTTCGCTCAGTGGCTGCTATGAGAGACTTGTTGCACTTTGCAGTCTAGATCGATATTAGTAAAACTGGAGATCGAAGGTAGAACGGATATGCCGTAATTGACAGGCCACGCAATGACAAGATCTGTGTCCTGGTTAAAACTGCTGATTTATTTGGATTTAAACATTGTTGGAGATGTTTGGGATAATGTAAGTACACAAGTCAAAAAAATATATAACAATGTTCTAGTGGTTTTTGGATGTGTTAATCTAAAAATCTTACATGTTGTGCCTTTAAGTATCTTGTTATGTCTTCTGTATGTTGTACTGACTAAGAAACCACTTCGTTTGAATTAGTGAGAGAGCTGTCCAAACTAATGCAAATCGATTCATACCATTTTGCAAGCCCATTTGGCCAATTCACAGAAAAGAAAGAACTGACTCAAAAGAATGAATAATTCACGAATGATTGGCATCACTAGTTCAGTCATCAGAAATATGGGACACACACATAACTACTTAAAAAAATGTGCAGGGAGAACATTTCTCAGGTCAGTTGTAGTGCTCATGGTACAGCTGCAGGCACCACTGTGAGTTAATGTAGGATGCCTGTCATTTCATGATTGGGTATTAGGTTGTTATTTAGGTTCGGATTAGGTTGTTATTTAACCCTATTTGGACTAGTTTTCCATATACAGCTCTGGAAAAAATTAAGAGACGACTCCAAGTTCAGAAATCAATGTTAAATGGTCACTTAATTTTTTCCAGAGCTGTATATAAGAAATAGATTATATATATATATATAATATACCATGTTTACCATGGTGTAGCATCTCCTCTTCTTTTCAAAACAATTTTAAGACGTCTAGGCATCGAGGTTATGAGTTTCTGGAGTTTTGGTGTTGGAATTTGATCCCATTCTTGCCTGATATAGGTTTCCAGCAGCTGAAGAGTTTCAGAAAGAAGAATCAGAAAGAGCTTTATTGCCAGGTATGTTGTTTACACATACTAGGAATTTGTTTTAGTGTCAGAAGCTCCACAGTGCAACAGAGTGACAGCGACAAGACAAGACACATAATAAAAGGAATAAAATAATAATATACGAATTTACAAGATAGACAAAGTGCAAAAAAAGCAAANCGCCATCTTGCGTTCTTCGTGTTGGAATTTGATCCCATTCTTGCCTGATATAGGTTTCCAGCAGCTGAAGAGTTTGTGGTCGTCTTTGACATATTTTTTTCTATAGGTGAAAGATCTGGACTGCAGGCAGGCCAGTTCAGCACCCCGACTCACCTACGACGAAGCCATGCTGTTGTAATATCTGCAGTATGTGGTTTTGCACTGTCCTGCTGAAATACACAAGGCCTTCCCTGAAATAGATGTCATCTGTAGGGGAGCATATGTTGCTCTAAAACCTTTATATACCTTTCTTTTTGCATGATAGAGCTTTAGTTGGCATCTGCAGATGGCACAGCGGATTGTGTTTACCGACAGTGGTTTCTGGAAGTATTCCTGGGCCCATTTAGTAATGTCATTGACACAATCATGCCGATGAGTGATGCAGTGTCGTCTGATGGCCCAAAGACCACGGGCATCCAATAAAGGTCTTCAACCTTGTCCCTTACGAACACAGAGATTTCTCCAGTTTCTCTGAATCTTTTATGATGTTATGCACTGTAGATGATGAGATTTGCAAAGCCTTTGCAATTTGACGTTGAGGAACATTGTTTTCAAATTATTCCACAATCTTTTTACGCACTCTTTTACAGCTCTGCTCATCTTTACTTCTGAGAGACTCTGCCTCTCTAAGACATACCTTTTATAGCTAATCATGTTACAGACCTGATATCAATTAACTTAATTAGTTGCTAGATGTTCTCCCAGCTGAATCTTTTCAAAATGTCTTGCTTTTCAGCCATTTGTTGCCCCTGTGCCAACTTTTTTTTTTAGATCTGTAGCAGGCATCAAATTTGAAATGAGCTCATTTAGTGGATAAAAATGTAAAATTTCTCAGATAACATAACAAATGTTTAAACTATGTTCTATAGTGAATAAAACATTGGCTCATGTGATTTGAAAGTCTTTTAGTTTTCATTTTATTGAAATTTAAAAAATGTCCCAACATTTCCAGAATTCGGGTTGAATATATATATATATATATATAATATGACAACTCTCAGAAGATTTTTAGCATGGTAATGGATATGACAATCATTGCTGTTGTAGATTACCGTACATGTACAGGGACTTGCTACTGCCTATACAAACACTGATATGCTGCTGTGAGCATGTAAGACATACTGCTTCATCACAAATAGCATATTTAAAATTACATGTAGCAGATCTATGCAGGTGGAGTTGGGGAAGGTAGAGGGTATCAGAGGAACTCTGAAGCACACTGCAAACTGCTATAGCATGGATGTCAAAACTCAGTTCCTGGAGGGCCACAGCCCTGCAGATTTTAGCTTCAATAATTAAACACACCTGATCCAGCTAATCAAGTCCTTCAGGCTTATTTGAAAACTACAGGTATGCAGTTTTGGGGAAAGTTTCATTTAAAAGTAATGCATTACAATATTGCATTACTCCCTAAAAAAGTAACTAATAGCGTTAGTTACTTTTTAGGAAAAGTAATGTGTTACATTACTTTTGCGTCATTTTATTTTTTTTACCAGGGCTGGTTTTGCTTGCTTGTTTTTTAACAACAACAAAAAAGTTCTATTTTTGGCAAACGTTCAGGCCATTTCTCACCAAAAGTGAAATGAATAAGCTAAGAGGAAGGAAATGCATATTGACACCTGTACAGTAGAGGGCGCAGCTCAAACATACCTTTCAGCTGTGCTGCTATTCTGGATTAAAGAAGAATAGGATACAGAAGAAGGAAGTTCAACACTCTGATTTCTAAATCTTATCTAAAGTAATTTTTGCTTATTAGTATGGTTGAATTGGATCATTGAAGGTCAGCAGCAAAGACATTGGTTAATAAAGTGAGATTAAATACATAAAGGTCTGGTTTCACAGACAGGGTTAAGCCTATACCAGGATTAGGCCTAGTTTAATTAGGGCATTTAAGTAGCTTTTATAAATGTTCACTAGAAAAAATCTAGTGCATCTTGAGACAAAACAATGGCTCTGACATATTTTAAGATATGTCAGTGCAAGCTGCTTTCAGTTAAAACAGCTCAAACATGCATTTTAGTCTAGGACTAGCTTAAGTCCTGTCTGTGAAACCGGGGGAAAGTATATTTGTGTAATTAATATAGTTAATTATTAAAGGTTTGCGTACAATTCTGAGATTGCCTTTCACTGTTTTATTCATTTTGAGGAATACTGAATGTTTTCGTGCAAGTGAGATGAGTAAATGAATGTTCACATTTAGTCTAGAACTACAATAACCATCATGTTCACATTTAGTCTAGGATTAGGTCGCACATGCACATTTAATTTTTTTGCAGTAATTGGTTTATCCACAAGGTGGCAACCGTGCTCTGGGATTGCCTGCATTAACAGAACAGACCGGAACGCATGCAAGCTACAGCGACAATGGAGGCCTACATAGACGAGAGATTGTGTGAAGAGGTTAGAAAGTACCCTCATTTGTACAACTCTAGCATGAATGAATACAAAGTTGGAACCAAACTCTGTAGGACAGTGGCCCTCTAAGGACAGTGTTTCCCAACCCTGTTCCTGGAGGTACACCAACACTACGCATTTTCCAACTCTTCCTAATCAAACACACCTGATTCAACTCATCAGCTCGTTAGTAGAAACTCCAAGACTAGAAATATATGGATCAGATAAGGGAGACATCCAAAACATGTACTGTTGGTGTGCCTCCAGGAACAGGGTTGGGAAACACTGCTCTAGGAACTGATGCTGTATCCTAATTTGCATACTATCCATCCTAAATAGTATTCGAAATTAGAATTAGTGTGTCCCAAATCATAGTATGTTGAAATGAGTATTCCAAAGATACCCAGACGATCTACTTTTTCCGGTTAGAATCTGAAGTGCAGATCCACAATGCGCTTTGGATAAGGATTAGATTAGAACTACAAACACGAATAAAAAGTCTTAAAAAACTACAAACATGGCAAATGTGCGAGAATGATTGTTAGAGGTTTAGTTAAAGGGGTTTGAGTGATTAATAATCAGTATCTAACCTGACGAAAAGATATTTATTCAATGTTATCCAAATTATATTTCATCTGCAACAGCACTGTGAACTTTTGTAATGATATGTTTGGTCATTAACTTTTAAATGCATCATTATGCAAATTGCAAACACATGAGGAGGGTTCTCTGCATGAAAGACCCACGACTACCAGATTAACGTGCTACTTCATTTCTCTCAGAAACAATAGGAAATTAAATTAAATTGAATGTGGAGGATTTTAACTGTGACAAGATGATTGACAGGGCAGTTTAAACGGT
Source organism: Anabarilius grahami (assembly GCA_003731715.1). Classification (NCBI taxonomy): domain Eukaryota; kingdom Metazoa; phylum Chordata; class Actinopteri; order Cypriniformes; family Xenocyprididae; genus Anabarilius; species Anabarilius grahami. The sequence goes on from RJVU01059915.1 coordinate 3,619,898, forward strand.
GACAGGATGCACGTAACTAAGCGGCAGAGCTGTTCGTTAAAGACACAGTTAATACGTCCCAAAGCCTACTCTTCTGTTACACACAAGTACATACTTTTAGGGCATAGTATAAGTAGGTGAATTGGGACGCAGTTTTGCACCTCTGTGGTATAGTAAATGCCAACCAGCTATTTACATGTTGAGCAGTGATCTCATTTGGCTGCATAGAGTCTCAAGTTAAATATATATTCTATGTATGTCTATATATATGTAAGGTTTTAAAAAATCATCCAGAGCTTTAACTTTAACACATTAACTTAAACGTTGTTTAGAAAATGGATCCCATCTGAAACGTATAGGGATCTATTGTTATTGTTATCATGTAGGCACTACAGAAGGTCATGTGCTTTTGGATTTGCATACGGTATTATATGCATAATTAAGGGAAATAATTTATTAGTATGGGGGTCTTAGGTGATGCTGCTACTAAAATGGTCATTTCGAGCAGTTTGTGACTCTCCTTATTGATTAATTTCATGTTTCACTTTTTAATGAGATGCCAGCAGGCAGCATTTGAACAACTAACTGTTATTTGACCCAGAATGTTAGCAAAAATCCATAATGAAGATGCACCAGGCAGTCAGAAGGATCGCGCACCGCAAGAGAATTAGCATTATGGTATTCAACAAAGGTCAAAATAAATGAGGGGATGCCCTGTGAAAATTCAATCTGCAATTACGGACATTCAAATCTCAAAGGACGCACAAGTTAGGTATTTGCTTCATAATTTCTACAGAGCTTGAGAGAAAAAACAAACAACAAACAAACAGATGTGTTCAGTTCGGATGGGATTAAAAAGTATGTCTGTGAACATCTATATGTCTGTCTGAGTTTTCAGTGCTTGGTCCCTCTGCATGGTTAAGCAGATAACCTCTTATCGAGCACACTGAGGGACGGCCCTTCTGTCTGGCACCTCTGCATGAAGTGCTGGCTAGAAGATTACAGAGAGCCTAAATTGGCCCGCAGGCTTCAATCTCCCCCTAAAGCCCAACTAAAAAATTTGAAAAAATCGTTGTACTGACTTTAGGACCGTGTGGACAAGAGTGAGTACGTGAAGATTAAGGAGGAAAACCAGAGTGATGGATGCCTTGTCTTACAGAGGATGGATATTTGAGACACCCTGGAGGAGATGAGTGGCACTGCAGCAGAATTAGATGTTTGTCTGTTGCTATACATGAAATGCTCACTGATGTGTCAATGATAAACCCATGGGGATCACTCATGTGATTGTATATTTCTAACCTTATTTGAGGTCTAATTGTTATGCAAAAATTTAAGATTTGTGTTGCTGAATTGCCTTTTAACTGCAGCAAATGCTGTCTTTTTTTTTCAGTTAAAAAATATCAAAACATCCTTAAAACAAGAAAATTTGAAAGTATGAATTAGATTTGCCACTTATGCCAACACAACAAATTTGATTTCTGTAGTAGAAGATTGCAGAGGCACAACAGTAAGACAGTATAATAAAATAGCATATGTACACAAAGGCACAAATACAAGATAACATTTACAGAAAGGGTATGTGGTATATAGATGGATTTACATAAGAATTAAAAGCACAGGCTGGGATGACCTTAACAGGACAAGGTGGTTTAGAAAATAAATGGATAGTTGGATAAAAGATGGATAAAAATGGATAAAAATGGAAGTATTTGATATTGCCCAATGAATCATAGAACTAATAATATTATATATTGTTAGCTAGTTTGCTAGTTAGTTAACCAGGGTAAAATCCCATTGAGTTATTTATAAAAATGTATGATAATACTTCATGATAAGGTTGCATTTGTTAACATTAGTTAACTACATTAGTTAATGAACTAATAAAAAATATTTCTAAAACATTTATTACATATTTATTACATATATACATTTTTTTAATAGTGAATTTTTTAACAGCTGTAATTATTTTATTAATTAACATTAACAAAGATGAATAAATACTGTAGCAAATTAATTGCTCATCATTAGCTGATTTTAATTAACACATTAACTAAACTTAACTAATAGGACCTTACTGTAAAGTTTTACCAAATATATTGTAATAAATAATAATGATAATAATAATAAATGCATTAATAAACTGATTCTGGACCAGCTCTGGTGATTAGCCTTCAAATCAAAACAACACTGTCAAATCACACATGATCTAAACCACAGCTAACAACACATTGGGCTGTCAGACAGGAAACTGGTCAGCAGGTGGCAGTGTTCAGGCACGTTGAAGCTCGAGAAAGAGAGAGAGGGCAGGACAGGCACAGAAGGAGAAGGAGGCGCTGTGGTTTGTTCATGCTGAGGGGGGAGATGGGAAAGTAGAGCACCCACATCAGGACGATCATTATATCTCCAGGCGTCTGGCGTGCAGAGAGATGTCCACCATAAATCAGACAGAGAAATAGGGCCAGCGCTCACCCAGACCCCCATGGGAGGATAAATTATTTTGTATTTTACATGAATGAGGCGCAACTGTCTTTAACCATTCTAATTGGATCACAGTGGTTTATTAGTTTATGAGTAATCCTGGTAATTAAGCTTACTACTTAAAGGCATCCAATAAAGTTAATTCCTCTGACAAAGGTAAACCCAGCCTGACACAGTAACATTGACTCAACCAGTGGCATTAGATTATTATTTGAAAACAATTATTTTTGTGATTCCACTTGGTGAGGCTAGTGGCGCAGAAATTACACTCTTCATCTTTAAAATACAAAATGAATGAACGAATGAATACAATAACTTAATTCTTATAATTTAGTTAAGTACTAATACATCAATTTGATTGGCTAGATACATTATCTGGGACGGATCTATGGGTGAGATTGACAGCTTGCCCACCCTGTCAGATCTAGGGAAATTCATTCTTTTTTTAATGATACAATTTTCTAACGTTTAACAATTCTTTGATAATTATTTTAAATGTGATTTGTTATGTCATGCATTAGAACTCTATCCTAATTTTAAAAATAATTTGTTAATTCGTCTCTTCAGTTACGTCACGCTGGTAGTAATGTTACGTTTTTCTTCATGCCAATATCCAGATTCCAACTAGCAGCGCCATTTTCATGTCATTACAAAAATCTATAACCGCTATCTATGACTTAAGAATGAAACACGTCTACACAAAGATGACAGGACAGCGTAATAACTTGACATTTTTCTTTTGAAAGAGAACTAACAGACACTTAAAATTACAATGATATTATTAACATATAAAGCCCAAAGTATTCTTGACTTTTTACATGCATTCGAGGGTCAGCGTACAGTGCGCAATGCGAATTTCGCCATCAGAAGTGTACACGCACAACCGGATTTTTGTAACCGCACATACTTTGTATGTGCAGGTTGCACATGCATAATTATTTTTTTTTTTTTTTTCTCAGTAATTACTTTATCCACAAGGTGGCAACCATGCCCTGGTGGCGTCGATTCACAAGGTATTTGAAGAAAAACTGCATAAACAGAACTGACTGGAACACATGCAAGCTACAGCGACAGTCAAGGCCTACATAGATGACAGATTGTGCAAAAAGGTTAGAAAGTACCCTCATTTGTATACCTCTAGTATGAAAGAATACAAAGATGTTTACATGGGTTGTAACTTGTGTCGAGAGATTGCTCAAAACTGCGCATCCGTCGAACACCGTCGTATGCATACGAGTCGAATGAAGTATACCTTCCAAGGCTGTGCGTTCAACTGTGCACTTACACTAGCGTCCGCATAAAAAAACGAAGTATACCCAGGGCTTTAAATTCAAAACCCAGCCAACTCCGACTTGTTTAGAACAGACATCAGCCATACTAGGTAAGCTATGGTAGGTTTTTAGTCTGGCCCGTCCTGACATGGTTATGCAATTTTTGCTTTCAATATTTGTGAGCAAGGGGTTTTCTGAAATGTACATAAGCCACTGTATTAGCAATGGTAGGTTGTTGATACAGGACTGTGGTCCACTGGCATGGGAGTCGGGCCCTCTAACAAGGAGGCTAAAGACCGCAGTCTCTTTCATCAGTTGCTAGAGCTCCTCTTGAGATCAGGGAGTGAGGTTCACACGCACATGGCGCACGTCCATTACATAAGCAAATAAGTAAGCAACATTCAGTCTAGAACGAATGTGAGCAAATCGCTTATAATAAATTCATCCAATCTGCACCAAGAGCATTTTGTCACATGACTCGCCACAACTATTTGAGGCTGTTCACACTAGACACATTAAATTAAACTTTAAAAACTGGAACATTTGTCTTTCTGAAGGAGTGCATGATGATGTTGTGTTGAAGCGTTCATTGCATCGCTATGCCCTGTTCACTTTGACATGTTCATGACCTGTTTAAAGGATTNTTCGGGCCCATGCACACTTTTAGAGGCCCAATCATCTTCCACTTTCTGCATCTGCCACTGCTGGGAAGTATATGCAATATTCTTTAAAAAAAAAATAGTATTTTACTTCATAAAATATTGGGAAATATCCATTTAATAATAAAATAAATACATAAACCAAGCAAGGAGTGACTCTGTGCTTCAGTTGTTCCTCAGGTGTCGAGCCGGGTTTCCGTATTTAGCCAGACCCCCACACTGCAGTGGCCTCAGTGGGCTACGCCATGTTACGGGCAATCCTGGGAGACTCAGGTGGGCGTATGGAAGCTTGAGCTGGCCTTGGGAATGGGCGGGAGTGAGGATGAGGAGAGTTCCAGATGGGTTTAGGCATTCCATTAGCCGCATGCCGACAGCCAGGCCAGCTGCCATGCCAGGCCCGGAGAGACCTGGGACTCTTCCCCCAGGAGTTACCCCAACATCAGGATCCTCGCTGTCCTTAAAAGTGAAGGCAGGTCAGATTAAAAGGTAAATGAGGTGATAATTATACATTAGTCATGAGGTATTAGGTTGAGGGAGTACCGAAGCTAAATTAGAACAGAATATTAACTTTTAGTCATTCCTTGTCTGAAGTTCATTTTTAGGTGAACTAATATATATACTAGGGCTGTCGATTTAACATGTTAATTAGATTCTTTAATTATGGTAAAAAATAACATGTTAAAATTATTAATGCATTTAACACACTTTTCCTCCTCCCCAGACCTACATAGGCCATCTGCCATTTCATACAGTTGACTGATGAATAAGATTCAGGGAAACAACTTGAAATTTTTTTTTTTAGATATATTCTATATTCTGCTGTACACAAAGGAAGATATTTGGACGAATGTTTGTAACCAAGCAGCTCTCGCCCCCCCATTGACTACCATAGTATGTATTTTTCCTACTATGGTAGTAAATGGGGGGTGAGGGCTGTTTGGTTACTGATATTATTCCAAATATCTTTCTTTGTGTAAGAAATTAATACAGGTTTGGAACTACTTGAGAGTGAGTAAATGATGACAGAATTTTCATTTTTGGGTGAACTAACACTGTAATTCCTGAAAGAATCAGCTGTTTGAACTAATGGAATGAATGAATGAATGAATGATTAAACATTTACCGCCACCTACTGGTAGTTTAAGTTTCTTTAGAGTATAATTTCATTCATAAAAATAAAAAAAATTCAGTCCTCATTTACTCAACCTTGGACTCAGTCCAAAAATTTGTGTAATAAATTCTATGGTGAATAAAGTAAAATATTTATTGCTGAATCTACTTTTTGATGCTTTACACAGTAATGACTTTAAATTATCTTTTGGGAGTAATTTCTCAGCCAAATTTGATGTGCAATTAATTTGCGATTAATTCGATTAATTAATCGCCACATAATGTAATAATTCGATTAAAAACTTTAATCGCTTGACAGCCCTAATGTAACGGACAGGAGCGGGACAATGGAGTTGGAGATCCACGTGCAGGCTTTATTTACAGAAGAGCGTAGTCGTACAGGCAGTAGGTCAAATGCCAGCAAACAGTAATAAGAAGGCAAGGCAAAAGAGTAATCCAAACACAGGCTATGGTCAAGGCAGGCAGCAAACAATCATCAAACAATACTCAGCCCTGAGTGTGTGTGTGATTGCAGCTTATAAAGGGTCACTGATGGGAAACAGGTGTGAGTGCATGATTGGTTCCTAGGTGGGGGATTGTGGGAAATGGAGTCCATATGACTAAGTTGATGAACACGGACCCAGGGCACATGTAGCACCTAATATATATTCCAATCTTTTGCTTGGCAGTGTATATAAAACATAGATTTTATTAACACGGAGCAACATTTGATCATTAATTACTGAAAATCTTCAAAGGATCCAGAAATTTAGTTAGGGTTTGTTCTCATAGAACATGTTTTTTCTTTGAAAAACGTGAGACGCAGGCAGTGGAATAGGGAAAAACGTAAGGTCTCGAGATGCGTTTTTTTTAAAAAGTTGAACTGATTTTAACTTAAGCGCCACGTTTTCAGAACACCGTTCTGCAAAAGGCGCGAGCGCAATGGTCATACGCATCTGTCTAGCATGTGTTTACATAGAAAAACAATGGAAAAGTGCATTGGAATGGAAAAACATGTTCTGTGTGAACTCTGCCCCTTAGTGTCATTACTACAATGAGTACATAGTTTGTTCATGTGAAACAGGACTGTAAAATAAAGTGATACAACTCTTTTGTGTATCGTGGGATGACATGAAATTGCATGAATAATGACTCTTTTTGATAAACTATTTAAACATTTTCAGATCACAAGAATGTCTAGTTCATAATTAAAAGCCACAAAGAACCACAGTCGAGCCCTGGCCTTAAACCAAAATGTATTGTGTACCTACACACCTTTATGGAAATCGTGGCGACTGACTGACAGGCAATAATTACACATGTGTAATTACTGATCTGCATGGTTAAATAATTGCTGACACTGAGGGAGGCTGTGATTTTGCATTTGCCGCCCCAGCGGTGGGCAAGACCCCATGAGCTTCTACGGTAAAATATGAGATTGCAATATTTTATAGGCCTTGTTTCTGCACCAAAGCTTTCTGCATAGTGCAATCAATATATCACACACTGCTATTACATCATGATGTGTAAACAGAATGCGGAAATTGTATGAAAATGCTAAACAGCAGAACATAGCTTTACCACTGATGCCTTTTCTCCTCCACATGGAGTGAGCATTTGTGTGGGAGCGGTATAGACACAGGAGGTGGCCGTGCCAGTACCGACAGCTCTGCTGCTTTAAAATGGGCTGCGCTAACAACGGGATTTCCTGCCCCCCGCAGCTCAGCTTTTCCTGTCAATCAAAGGGCCGCCATTTTAAAAGTTCATCCAGCCTGTCTGCTATACATCCACGCTTTAGCACCAGTCAGACATGACATCTTTTTCATCATTGCCTGTTTTTTTCCAGTTCCCTTTCGTTTTCTCGGTTCCTCTTAAATAGGCCTTTGTTCTCTGGTCCTACGTCTATTTTTATCCCCCGTTTCCACGGGAAGAGTCATGCTGATGACGACGCTTGGGAGATTTGCTCCTGGTCACCATGGCAACACTATCAAAAGCTTGAGTCAAACAGGCTCATGCTTGCTGTCTCTCTAGAACATGCCTAGTTTTCACTCTTTATTCTCCTTCTGCTTCAGCCCCATTATGATTTACTTACATTTTACACAATGTCATGATGTTACGCTGTTTTTTTGCTCACAATATAAGCACACAGAAAAATTCTCAAGACCCCATACAACCCATCCCCCCAAACATGCAAATCAAGTCATGTTGTTTTCATTCCCCTCATCCACCTCCTTTCTACACGGGATTGAGCCGTCTTTACCTCTCTAAACCAACTGGCGTGCTGTTGTAGAGTGAATTAGAGCCACCATATAAGACTTGTTTTGACTACTCCATTCGACATATTGTAGCAAACACTGCTAGCAACCATTTGAAAGACATAGTGGTCATGTTTACACTTGGCATTACCTTGCTACCTGCCCACTGCATTGAAAAGACAAGTGTAACACATTTGTGATTGGTTATTATCTGGTTACGAGGTAGTCGGGATCTCAGTGTAATCTAGCCATTGTATCTATATTCAATGGTCAACATCACACAAAACCCCACCTGCTATCGTTGTACCCCCTCTTCTCTCCAAGGGCTTTACCAGACAATATACCTGAAACGCTTAGTGCGACACTTTGCAGAAGGGTTTTAAAAGCAACCCTAGCATTTCACATAAAGAAAAAGATCACTCCTGTTATGATGACTGAAGCTGTCACTTCAACGATTGAGTTCTGCACTCTCACAAAACTATCATTATCAATCAGTGAAGCTTTCTACACTGCACTATGAATATCTTTTTTTACATTGTGTCTACAATTTGTTAGTTATAATATTACAAAACTCCACCAGCCCTATTTGGATGGCAATTGTTACCAACAGGAACATAAGAAAATTTTTACATTTACAGGGCCTAGTCAGTGTAAAAGTTTGCATCTGAATTACCTACTGTTGTTTTTTTTAAAAACACCAAGGTTTTGTGGTAATTTAATTCACCCTTCGCCGGGAGTTTGATTGAAAGACAATCATGACGTTGAATTCGCCATTTTGTCCAACAAACAAACAAAGGAGAGTTAATAAATTAAAGGGTTAGTTCACCCAAAATTAAAATTCAGTCATTAATTACTCACCCTCATGTCGTTCCACACCCATTAGACCTTCGTTCATCTTCAGAACACAAATTAAGATATTTTTGATAAAATCCGATGGCTCAGTGAGGCCTCTATTGCCAGCAAGATCATTTCCTTTTTCAATGCCCAGAAAGTTACTAAAAACATATTTAAAACAGTTCATGTGACTACAGTGGTTCAACATTAATATTATAAAGCGATGAGAAGACTTTTGTGTGCCAAAAATACAAAATATCAAATTATTTACCATTTTATCAAAAATATCTTAATTTGTGTTCCGAAGATGAACGAAGGTCTTACAGGTGTGGAACGACATAAGGGTGAGTAATTAATGACAGAATTTAAATTATTGGGTGAACTAACCCTTTAATGTCAGTGGAACTGAAATGTAAAAATGGTGTGTATTGATGTCTTTCTGCTGTTGAAACAACATACCTTTCGATCTTAATTCATGTTTATTACTAGTAGGAAGAGATGATCGGTTCACGTGCCACTTCAGCTGACGCTTCAGCGATCTGTCAAGACACATTAAAGAGCCACAAAACGGTATTTATTGTTTGAATTTCTTTAAAAAAAAAATAAAAAAACGCTGAGACAAAAACAACCTGCTCTGTCTTGTCTGTCGGTGCGTTGTCAGTGTCCTCTTTTCTCTGCGATGTATTTTTCACTCTGTGAGAACATGATGTGTGGCATGAGAGCACCATGGCTTGTCGGACAAAGCAAAAGTAAATAAGGGGGCCTTGTCTTTGCGAAGGGTCAATGCCATCCAAACGTCTTTGAGGTTACAAGAAAGGATCACTAATGTGTGTGTTATTTAAAGGGCGTGTTAGAAATATGCGCCTATAGACGTGCGTACACTCTGCTTGTTACACACACACACACACACACACACAGGGATGCACAGCAGCACACTAAAAATAAAAAGGATTAAAATGTAAAAGATTATTATTGTATGCATTAAGATAAAAATGCTTTGATGGAATCCGGCTTGTCCTGTAGATGGTCTGCTCTCGAGCTTTAACCTCGTGCACGAGTAGATCTGTTTCCTCACTGGAGAAGCGTTCAGTTTTTCCGCTTGCATATTTTGCCATGTAAATAGCGAATCCACCATGGCATAAGCGCAACTGGCTTTTAAAGGGAATGTGAGATGAGACTCTGATTGGTTAATTGCACGTCACACCCAATAGGGACAACCCTTTTAGACCATGCACCGTGCGCACCGACCCTTTTTCCTGTCCTTAAACTAGCAAAAGTGGAGTTGAACACGCCCTAAGTGCACTTGCACCGTGCACTTTAGACCATGTGCTTAGATCGTTAAAATAGGGCCCAAAGTTAACCCTTCTTTCTGGAATACCCCCTGACAGACAAGAGCACATGGCAAAGGAATGGACAACCAATGCCATGTACTCACAACAGAAGTGATGACATGGAGCATGAACATCCACATTTCGACACCAGAACCAAAACCAAACAGAAGTGTTAGGAACAAGAGCCCATGCTTCAAACACAAAACAAAAAGAAGAGAGTGTATTTGGTTTGCTCAACAAAACCTAAGAACAAAACACAGAATGAGGGTGCCAGGATCCTGTCATCAATCTTTAAACATGGCAGATCAACGAGACAAATCCTTAGACTCTCATATCTTATTGCTTACTCATATCGTCCACCCCTACAAACATATAATCCAAAATTCTATAATTTACTTAATGTGTTTACATGATCTAAAAAGATGTTATTACACCGCTACAGTAAACACACATGCACCCATTTACTCAATGGTATGAAAGCAGTCATGCATCTCTACAGCAGGCTACACAATTGAGGCAATCTTCAGTGAGATCCCACGTTAGCTGTTAAATAGGAAGGCTTTACTGTTCCCCCTGTGATGCTAAATGTTTTCTCCTACTGATGTCCTTCCTGTTCCCACAGTGTCCAGCTTCTCCTCCCAGTGTCACCTGCCGGGCGGGAGGCAGGTGTATGCAGCGGGCCGACTGTGCTGGTAAAAGCTTCACCTGCTAAAGCTGTCGCATCGCCAGCGCACACCATGGTGCATTGCACCACACGTGACCTACAGTTCAGATGAATTCAACACATATGCTACACTCAAATTAGTTACACAGGGGCAGTTTAGAGGCTGGTTAGGCAGACCGGGCATTGTATAAGCTTGCATTACTTCTATAAGAGAAATGTGTTGGAACCATAAGGTCATTCCAGACCTATTGATTAAATGCAATATATTTCTGCAAGCTCTAAAAGACTTTATTCTTAAAACACTGAAAGGTCAAGTATTTTATTGTATTGGAGGCCAGTGCTGAGGCCTCATTAGAGATGAATTGGCCATAAAGAGCAATAAAACTTTTTTTCCTGGCTGTCGAAACCAAATTTATAATACAAAGAGGGAAGAAGGAAAAATGTAAATTCCAGCCACCCATATCACTGAACAGCTCCCTATGCTGAGCTTCCCTGCCAGTTTTCTATGCTATCTGTCTGCACATGAGTCTCATCAACCTGGTGGGGAATAAATATCATGTTTAAAAGACCATACAGTACAGGTCAAATTAATCAAGTGAGTGAAAATCAATTGTGTCTGAGACTTTATTGAAAAATATTGCAATAAACAATAATTCTGGAATTGAACCTAGGTCTCTGTGATTTCCCAGAAGAGTTGGGCAAAATTTAAAAATTCCCATTCAGTGTGACAATGTGATAATAATAATAATAATCAGTGTTGAGGAAAGTTACTTTTAAAAGTAATGCATTGCAATATTTTGTTACTCCCTGAAAAGTAACTAATTACGTTACTTAGTTGCTTTTTATGGAAAGTAATGCGTTAAATAACTTTTGCATTACTTTTTCTCATCTGGGCTGGGCTTGCTGCGCAAAAAATTTATTTTATTCTACTTTTGGCAAATGTAAAGGCCCTTTCACACCAAAGGTGAAATGAATAAGCCTCAGGCTGAAGTAAATGCAAATTCACACCTGTACATTACAGGGTGCAACTCAGATAAGAAAGTTCAGCACTCTTCAACAAAAAATGAAACACAAATGAGTTCACGATTTCTCTAAACATGCAGAGACAGGAGAGCTGTCAGTCAATAAATGGGAAATCAAAGTAACTTGCGTTACTTATTTGAAAAAGTAACTCAGATATTGTGTTGTAAATTTAAATGTAATGCATTACTTTACTAGTTATTTGGAAAAAGTAATCTGATTATGTAACTTGCATTACTTGTAATGCGTTACCCCAACACAGATAATAATAATAATAATATTAATAATATATTAGCTTTTCACCACACATAGGAATGGAGCATTAAAGCGGAACTCAGTAAGATTTGCGAAGCTCCCCCTTTAGGTTCCTTCAGTGAATCACACTGTCGTAAATACTCCAAGCGCAGCTCTGGACTACAATGACTACAACGCTCACCAGCGCAGTAGTTTTGCAAATACAGTACAAGAAATCTCGATGGAGGTGGGTAATTTTCGAAATTGCCTTATAAAGTCATAATATATCGTTAGCCTCATAGCATAATTGCCTAAGTCATTTTTTGGCCAAATTGTGATATCTGCCTTTGAAATATGATCTGGGCAATTATGCTATGAGGCTAACGATATACATTGTTTTTGAATTACCGTAAAGCATTTCGTCACTCTCATGTGAACATGAGGCGAGATTGTGTCGGGTCGGCACAGCTCAACTTGCAAGTGCTGTTTTCTGGCGTAGACGTGCCAGAGGGGGTTAGTGCACGCCTCAAACACACCACTACAAGTCAATTAACCATCGTAAGGACTTAGAAAACTATTTATGAAGGTAAAAAAGTTACTTGGTTCTGCTTTAATTGTGGTTTAAAATCAAAAATGTGGTTTTAGTGGTAACCCAGCTATTTTGCATCATACCTCTACTCTGATGGTGGGAAGGCAGTATACGCATCAGGTGTGTCAGGTATACGCCAGCAGTTGGCAAGCTCATCCTTTTGGCCACCTGCTCTGAACACTGCACAGAGATACAAAGGTGTGCAGTGATGCTGAATAAACATAAACACCATTAGCCTTAAAGGGTTAGTTCACCCAAAAATGAATCTTCTGTCATTGCACACATCAGTTGTGGTAAACGGAAGCTTAAGCACATTTGAGAACCAATGAGGTTCATTCTCATGTGTTATGCAGCATGTTTGATCCTCAGCAAGAGGTTTGTTCTCAGGCGTCAAGCAGGTTCGGTTGAGTCTCTTCAGAAAATTAGTTTGACTAGTTTTACAATCTCTTTATGAACTTTTTGTAGCGTCAAAGTGGTAGTCGCATAGCTGTCAATGGAGAGACAGAAATCTCTCAGATTTCATCAAACAGATCTTTATTTGTGTTCCGACATGAGGGTAATTAATGACAGAATTTTCATTTTTGGGTGAACTTACCCTTTAACATTATGGTTTGAAAGGAAAAGAACAGATTTATGATTAAAGCATTATTTTTTAAATAGGGTTAGTTTGGGTTACACTTTATTTTAAGGCTATTGTTTTTCTGTATTTGAAGAGCGGAGAATATTCTTTGTCTGCTATTTGTTATCTAGTTGAAGCAAATATACTGTTTTAAATATCACGTGCATAGCGCTTCGTCTTTTGTATCATGATTTATCAAAACTGTGCCATGGCCCAAAAAAAATAAAATAAAATTGAGAAACATGTAATGTTTATAAGAGCATTACTGCTTTGTTTATGTAACCGCTATAATTATGCTGTTCCACAAGCGCCACCTACTGGTAAAGAGTGAATTTGAATATTCACCTATTTGACCCATATTTCTACGCAGCATACGTACAGTGTTGTAAATGTTAAATGTTATCAACAAGATACATTTCTACATTGGCAGGGAGCTAAAAAATTGTTTAATCTGGGATAGGGTGGCCTACCATAATGCTGTAGCCCAGGGGCGTTTGGTTATCTTAATGCGCTCCTGACCCTAACATGCACTCAAAACCAAAATTATAACTTTCTTATTAACAATTTAATTGACAAAATCTCCTTTGTTTAGTCTTGTTATGGTGAAACTAATGTTAGGTTGAAATTGACTTTCAAAGCAACACCACAAACACAGAATTGGCTGCTCTCTATTAAGCTATTCTCAGCAGAGCAACCACTCCAGTAAAAACCAGTGATTAGGCTTTGATTAGAGTGATTACAGCCCAATTCGATCAGTTAGCACATCACAATTGTGTTGAATCTATTTCAGCTTTTCCTCTGCAGCAGACCCAGCTGGTCAGAGAAGAAGCCCTCAGTGGGTTTGTGAAGCCTAGTACAGCGTAGCACAAGTATTAACCGATAGCCGTTGAGATCTCAATGCAAACAAAAGTCTCTACCTCAACTCTACTTTCTTGAGATGAATATACACTGCCAGAAGCCTTCACTTTCAAGGCCTTCTTCTGACATTACAGATACAGAGTTAAACCCAGAGCAATGTTTTTAAAGTGCCACAGTGTTCACACTTTTCCAGAATTTAACCTACAAATGACACATTAGATAAAGATAGGAGAAAGTATTTTAACATGGAAGCAATAATTCTATCATCATTCAAAAGGATTTTTGTGCTCATTTACCCACAAGACATTTTTATTCCTTTCATAGAATACAAAGGAAAATCTCTGAAGAATGTTCATGCTGCTCTTTGCCACATAATGAAAGTCAAAGGTACCCAGGGGACAAGCAGCGAAAAATATTTTAATATATTGTTGACCTTTTTATATTTTTCTATATAATTTTGAACCCTTTCATTATTTGTTATTCAATCATTATTCAATAGTTGAGTTCTTGCTCTTCACCACAACTCAAATTTTGTATATATTCACATATTCAAATGGTGTGTTGTGATCACATGAGAACGAATGCACTTGTCACAACGTGTCTTCACACACCATATCTGAATATGGCAGGAGGGTAATATGATATTTAATATGATAATGTGATATTTTAAAGTGTATTTTGGTCCCTTTTTGCTTGAAAACCCTTGGTTACTTTCATTGCATGCAAAATAACACCTTGGGAATTCTGCTTTATGTTAATGCATTATACATGTATTTTGATGCATTAATTTTTCCTTGTAATGCACCTTATAATGCATTGTATGCTCTCATGAATAATTGTAACCACATCTAACACTTTTCTACTCATTCTTACATCATTAGAAAGTATAATGCATTATAAACATGTGAAAACCACCAATTTCAGATGTAACAAGGAATCTACAATTTAAATCAAGTAACGCATGTACATTATGAATACCTTTATAATGCATTCCACATAAAGGCTTCAAGTAAAGTGTTAGCACTTATTCTTTTGTGTTTGACACAGGTTCAAAATAACATGAACATGCAAAAAGGATGACAGAAGTTTAATTTTTTTGGTTGAAGTGTGCTTAAATGTTTTGATTGCGCACTTTTAGTGTACTACTAAAGTACTTATCTTTTTTCTTTAAAATTTTTTTTTTTTACTCTGTCTGCCAATAATGAGTCAGTAGCTATGTTTCCATCCAAAGTTGCGTATTTAATTTTGAATATTGCATAAAACATTTGCGAATAAAGCACTGTTTCCATCCAGCGAGTCAAAGAAAACAAAATCGTCACTTCCTGATACACTGGCGCTAAATATCACTAAGAAAAATGGAAGTTTCTGCAGTAGAAGCCATTGTATATAATAATTTTCATATATAATAAATTATTTGCGCCTCAGAGCGAGCAGATGAAACACAATAAACGCTGTCATGTTATCTTGCATTCAAACGCCTGGTGTTTGTGAACGCAATCGTGTAAGGCACTTCTGGGAGGGAATTAAACCGAACCACTTTAACGACAGACTTTGCTCAGGCATTACAGAATGACCAAAAACAGCATTTCAGATGATGTGCAACAATATCGGTCCGCTGGTTGGTCCAGTTATGCTGTTACATTGCAAAGTCACATTTCTTTTTACTGTAAGGTATTTATTGTTTCCATCGTAGTTTATGCGCATGTTTTCGTGTCGCATAAAAAAATTTATCCAACTCATTTGAGCGCATAGGTTTTTTTATTCGCATTTTTAGAATTTATGTGCACCTTGGCTTTTCCATCCAGCGTTTTTTACATGATATCCCAAAATGCGCTTAAAAATAGGTGTATGGAAACATAGCTAGTGTTTGGACGTAGAATACAGAAGCGTACACTGCGTTCACAGTGTCAACTGCGTATGACAACAGTTCAAATTGTTAAATAAAGTCATTATTTTTGTTTTGTTCTTGTCGCTTCATAACATTAAGGTTGAACCACTGTAGTCACGTTAACTATTTTAACAATGTCTTTACTACCTTTCTGGACATTAAAAGGTTCAATGGCGTTGAATGGTGTTTCAGAAACGTTCCGATTTCATCAAAAAATATCTTAATTTGTGTTCCAAAGATGAATGAAGGTCTTACAGGTTTGGGACGACATGAGGGTGAGTAATTAATGACAGAAATTTCTGACCTAACTTGGTCCAAAAATCACTACTAAGTTCAACTAATTGTATTTATTATTGTATTAACTCTAAATAGCATGCAATTAAATGTACGGAAACATTACATTCAGTTTGCAGTATATTCTTTACAGGATTTTATTTCTGTAATAAGTACTCTTTTTATTAAAGTATGTCTTTTTCACAATAAATGCCTTTAATTAAAATATGCAAGTAAGATATATGAGTCAGTATTCATGTCCTGACAGTTGGACAGAGATAACTTATATCGTCTTTAAAACAGAAGAAGCAACTGTCCTTCCTCCACCTCAAAGCTATCATTTGTACGCCACATTCACACTTCTGAGTAAATCCATTCAGTGACAAGAGGCCAGGACCTTGGCATCGGTCCCTTACCCTACACTACAGTAATATGCTGCGGACATAAGCCAGTCACTCGGGTGTGTTGGCACCTACTCACTGGCCCGTCTGTCTTCCCACCTCTACAACATGCCACCCCCAACCAAAGCAGCCAGCCACAAACGCCTTGCTCAGGAAGATTCTGTATGCGTCGACATAATCTCCCAGAGTGCTTCTCTTGCGAATAATAATACGGATGGTCTAATGCATGGGAGTGGTTAGGGGGGCATGACCTCGCTACAGTCTGAGTGACAAGCAGGCAATCTGCAACAGATGTCCCAGGTCACGCGCCATTGAAATACTGCCTGATCAATAATGGCAATGAGAGGTAATGGTTAGGGGGGCTGCCTATCAATAGGAAGGCTCAACAGCCTCCCGATGCTGAGGGCAGAGGAACAACTCACATAAATCAATCTTGTCATTCAGGTTGGGCTGTCTCTCTGAGTCTTTGGTAATCTGGAGATGAGATGAGGCAGGTGGGGTTGTCCACCCCCACAGTGGAGTGATGTGTTTGCGCAATATGGGATGAGGCTTCCAGGAAGTGCCTCTTGAAGGGGAAAGAGAAATCAGGTCGAACTTCATCGAGCCAGATGACTACGAGCAGATTGCTTTCTCTCAGAAATTTCAATGCATTATATATCTACTGTAATTGCTTATTTATGGCATTTCAGCCTCACCATATGAGTGTCAACACAGTGAGGTGCATATTCATGCACTTGCCTAAATACTACAACCAAACATTTAGTCTGACCTGGTTAGAGAGTAGCTGACTCTTTTTCTACATTTAAAGGTTGACTATCCAAATGTTTTTAAAACATTGCTCTGTTCATTTGAGCACTCCGACATGCCAGTCTCTGGTCAAGCAATGATGTACATTTGGGACAGGACTACCTGTTTGACTGAACAACTGAGCATGAGGGGAGTTTTTGAGAAACCTGTTTGAAAACCATCATTGGTTCTTATTTTGAGCTTTTTTAAAGTTGAATTCTTTTCTCAAGTTATACCCACCCTGGCCTGAAGACATCTATATGCCAATTTTCAGTTAGTCATAGCATCCTTTACACTGTAATTCACTCCCAGGAACACATTTCAATATGCCACGAAGTACAAAACATACAGGTGGGGCTTTGACCGTAACTGAATATTGCCATGTAAATGTCATCAGGCCAGGACTATTATCACACATGTGAAGTTTGGGGCAGATCGGACATTGTATGCCTGAGTTACAGCAGCTTCCTCCTTAATGGTGAAACATCAGACTGTCAGGCCGCCACGGACACGCCCTTCAACGAAAACTCAAGATCTTTGCAATTTAACATCACAGAGGCCTTTAGATTAGACTGACCAAATATGAAGTTGATCTGATAAAATAACTCACTTCCTGTTGGGTTATCAGATTTTGCACCCACAGACTTTTTTGTAGGTATTGTGTCTACCGAATTTCATACTTGTACGAGAAATGTTGCGCAAAGGGCACTTAATTGAAATTTTGTAGGTGGTGCTATTGAGCCATTTTGCCACACCTAGTTTTCAAACCCTTAACAGATGTAAATTTCACCACTTCTGACACGTATGCAAAGTTTCATGAGTTTGTGAGCATGTTTAGGCCCTCAAAAATTCGATTCATTTCGGAGAAGAAGAATTTGCGGAGCAATTACAATAGGGTTCTCACACCATCGGTGCTCGGGCCCTAATGAATTTGTCTGTTCGAGATATCCGACATTGTTGATGATTCTGATTGCTCTCTTTTGTAATGTGCATAACGACTGTAGGTTGGTTTTGTGAAGTGACATGTGACATGTGGCCAAGTATGGTGACCCATACTCGGAATTTGTGCTCTGCATTTTACCCATCCAAGTGCACACACACAGCAGTGAACACACACACCGTGAACACACACCCGGAGCAGTGGGCAGCCATTGCTGCGGCGCCCGGGGAGCAGTTGGGGGTACGGTGCCTTGCTCAAGGGTCTCACCTCAGTCGTGGTATTGAGGGTGGGGAGAGCGCTGGACATTCACTCCCCTCACCGACAATCCCTGCCGGACCTGAGACTCGAACCTATGACCTTTGGGTTACAAGTCCGACTCTCTATCCATTAGGCGACGACTGCCTTTTGTAGGTGTTTCCCCAGATTTCCACACAGTAACTCAAATATTTATTGTCCAGAATATGTCTTGATTTATTCAATATTGCTATGGTCTTTGCCAATTTAGCTTTGATTGTGTTTTATGTGTGGTTTCCAAGATAATTTGTGGTCTAAAATCACACCAAGAAATTTATTTTCATATACTCTTTCTATACTTATATTGTCAATTTTCAATTCTACTTGATGTTTTTTTTTTTATGTTTTCCAAATAAAATAATCTTTGTTTTGCTTATATTTAATGACAATTTGTTTACATCAAACCAGTTTGTATTAATTTCTGTTGTGATCACCTCCAAAAGCTGCTGTAAATTCAGCAAATGTAGATTATGAAAAGTTTTGGACCTAATACCGATCCCTGTGGTACACCACAAGTTATGTTCATATATGTAGATTTATGTTCACCAATTTCTACAAATTGTTTCTTGTTTCTCAAATAAATACTCACCCAGCCCAATCCAACCCCTCTGGTTTTAAACCTCTCTAGTTTATGCAATAAATATCATGATTTATTGTGTCAAATGCTTTTTTAAGTACTATTGCTCATACTTAGGTTTAGGGATTTGAACAAACCCTAACCCTATGAATTAAACTTTAGTGTGCAAGGCTGTGAATAAACCTCAAATCACATGGCTTGTTAAACTATACTATTCATTTTGTATGTGATCTTTCACCAGTTGGAAAAATAAAATGGTTGAATCCTACGAGATCCTAGCCAAATCTAGTGACCAGAATATCATATAGTTTTGGGGGTGGACTATTTGTGGTCTGTAGAAAACACCTAGTCATGTCCTTAAAAATCTAGTCTCCTAGTTTGCAATTCACCTAATAGTGTAGAAATTGTTCACATCAGCTATAAACATCAGGTGAGTAAAGAGCACTCATTTATTCACCATGCTAAGCTGCAGGATAGAGTGCCTCCTGTGCCTCACTATAAGACACACAACACAAGTTATATACTCCCTATACCTCATCCCTTTACATTTAGCATGTCCATTTACTTTCAACTCTTGTTCTGTGGAAACCAAAGTGGTGATGTAAGACATATGACAGAATCACTAGTCCGATAGACAATGCTCGCTACCCGGGAAGAGCTGTGCATGCTTCATTGCCTAGTTAGCTCCTCTCTGTAAGCTAGGATTCTGTACAGTTGTAACCTTCAGCTCTTTGAACATGATGAATGTTGGGGTGGGGGTTGAGGGGGTGGGTCGGTGTCCGCTGTAAGAGAAAGGGGAGATGATTTACTGAGTTCTAATGCCCTCTACCTGAAGAGAGAATAGACCCAGAGTGTCTGTTTTTCAGCATAGAGTTTCACTTTGAAAGGGAACTGGATGTTTTAAATGCCCATAGAATATTAAGAAACAACATTTTTATAACTTAATGCATGGGCTCCCTATTCCAGTCCTCGTGCCTCCCCACTCTGCACAGTTTGTATGTCTCTCTTATCTGACACACCTGATTCAGATCATTAGCTTGTTAGAAGAGAGCTCCATGAACAAGGGGTGCATGCCCCTGTTGAAGTTCACTTTATTCGACAAAATGCCTTTATTGGCAGCACCTTGCAACGTCAAACACAGCTGAAACTCAAGTCGTGCATATTAGAGGAGTTTACGGTTTGATGCAGTAATATAGATACTTCTGTACATAAATATAAATACCATACTTTCATTTAAAGGGGTGGTTGATTATGATTTCACTTTTTTAACTTTAGTTAGTGTGTAATGTTGCTTTTTGAGCATAAACAACGTCTGCAAAGTTATGACACTCAAAGTTCAATGCAAAGGGAGATATTTTCTTTAACAGAATTCTCTGTTTAAGGACTACAACAAATGGCTGGTAGGAACTACAACGAGCATCTTCCTCGGTTAGTGACATCACTAAACCTAAAATTTACATAAATCCCTCCCCCGAGAACATGCAACGAAGGGGGTGAGGCCATGTTGGGCTGCTTTAGAGAAGAGGAAGAGTTGTAGTAGAGTGTTGTTGTTTTAGCTAGTCGTTGCTTCACAAACGAGGATCAATTCAACGCTGGATTTGCACAAAAGATTAACATGACGGCACATGCTAGTCGATGAGTTGAATCAACTCCACAGCAACTACATAAATATATCCACTAACCATTCAGAAACATCCAGTGGCATTCTAAAAGTTGTAACTTCTTCCTGAGTCTCTCCATCGGCTGCGTGAGATTCTCCAGCTTTGTTGTTGTTGGGTGAACTATCCCTTTAATGGAAACGTTAGCAAAACATTCTTAGAACATATTTTTATTAGTTTGGTGGCAGTGTTCAGGACATTTGGATAGTCCAAGGCCTCAGGACTGCTGACATCTATGTTCTTGCTATAGATCAATGGTTACAGCTAAAAACTTTTGTGCTAAACTAAGCTATGTAACACTACTTAAAGGTGGTACAGAGGATGTTTTGTTTTATACATTTTTGCAATATTAATTGAAACTGTCTTTACTAACTGATAAAAGACTATTTATTAGGTGCACTGAAAGGAATATTATTAATATACATCATCTGTGCACGAGGTAGGGCCTTAAAAACATCAGCCAATCGTTTACGCGATCATCGCGTAAACGATTGACCCCCTTGGGTTGTCAATCACTGCCATGACGTTCCTTGTGAGAGACGCGCAGCTGAGCGCTCCAGTAACTTTCCACACTCCACAGGCGCCGCATGCAATGTTTTTGTCAGGAGACAGGAGTAACAACTGCAGATTATGAGTTACCTGCGGTGAGTCCGACATAATGAATCCACTAAGTGTGTGCGCGGCTTTAAGTCGTGCACACACTTAACGATTGTAAGGCCGATTATGAATGTAAATTGATACTTATGACTGATCGCGCTCAAACGCGTCCAGTCAGAGCCAGTTGCGTTCAGTCTGCGATTACAGTCGTGTTCAAATTCCATGTGAAAGTATATAAATCTGCTTCAGGAGCAGGAAACAATCGCTGTATGTTGAGCATAGTCTTAGAATGTTTTAGCTAGTCGTTAAATGTGTGCCCGCCTTAATAACACAGCGAATGCCGGTGGTAAACCCTCGTGTTCCAATACTCGTGCACGAGTTTTGGGAGGCGTTCACTCGAAATGAGCTGTGAAGGAGGGGGGTTGTTCTTACGCATGCGCTCATTTCAAAAACTCAGTCGACGAAAAGATCCTCTGTACCACCTTTAAAGAAAAAAATTTTTTTCAATGCAGTTGTCTCTCACAAAGAATGCTGCTTTTAGCTGATTCAGTTCACAAAACTGTTGTTTCGTTAATTAATTGGACTGATCAGTTCTTGAGTTTAACTCACTGACTCAATGATCTAGTTAGTTTGGTTAACAGCTCACTTGAAGGGAAGGTCATCAGTAAACAATGACATGAATGTTGGTTTGTTCCACATGCAAGGTTATCATTTGGAATATGAGACAGTGTACAGACAGTCCTTTTATAAAAGCATCTTTGAAAGCCTCAATTCCTACTAATTGCATAGAAAAGAGTGACCAGTACAAATATATGTTCCATGGAAGACATAGTCATATGAGTTTGAAAAGGCAAAAAAGTGAGTAAATTATCTCAATATTGTAATTTTCGTGTGAACTACTGCTATTTCTATGTTTAAGATACTTTTAGGAGCAAGCCATGAACTACTGACCTTGTTCCCTTGGGCATAACACATGGTGCTTCAAGTGCTCGGAAGTTGTAATCACGATGTAGAGTGAGTCCAATAATTTTTTTTTCAGGATAAAATTCATATTTCTTCCTCTCTTTTTTTTTCAAAGATTTTACAAGGATTGAACTGATCTGGTTCTTGAGTTCCACTTATTGACTCAATGATCCGGTCACAGCGGTTAATAGCGGTTAAAAGTTCAGTGGAGGGAAGGATTATCTGTGAATTGACAAAGAAAAAAAGCTTTTTCAGAGCTATTGTAACAAAATGAAGTCCAAAGGATGTGCATTAGTTGAGAAATTGATTCTTTATCTATGTATTTTACCATTCTTGTGCTGTCATAGGTAATGCCGGTGAACGTGGTTTTGTTGTACGCCTGTTGCCTCATAAACCATATAAATAAGTACTATTTTCTGGCAAGATTTATTATTCTTAAAGGATTAGTTCACTTCAGAATTCAAATTTCCTGATAATTTACTCATCCCCATGTCATCCAAGATGTTTATGTCTTTCTTTCTTCAGTCGAAAAGAAATGAACGTTTTTGAGGAAAACATTCCAGGATTTTTCTCCATATAGTGGACTTCACTGGGGTTCAACGGGTTGAAGGTTCAAATTGCAGTTTCAGTGGAGCTTCAAAGGGCTCTACATGATCCCAGATGAGGAATAAGAGTCTTATCTAGAGAAACAATTGGTCATTTTCTAAAAAAAAAAAAAAAAAGATAAATTTTAGCCACAAATGCTCGTCTTGCACTGCTCTGCGATGCGCCATGCATTACATAATCATGTTGGAAAGTTCACACATTATTTATTTATTTTTTTTAGAAAATCACCAATCGATTCACTAGACCCTTATTCCTCATCTGGGATTGTGTAGAGCCCTTTGAATCTGCACTGAAACTGCAATCTGCAATCCTGGAATGTTTTCCTCAAAAACCTTAATTTCTGTTTGACTAAAGAAAGAAAGACATAAACATATTAGATGACATGGGGTGAGTAAATAATCAGGAAATGTTCATTCTGAAGTGAACTAATCCTTTAATCAACAGTAACAATTATTGCAATTAACCCACAAGTTTGTCCAGATGGATTGTGTTCCTGTAAAATAATTTCATTATGTAATTTCACGTTAATAGGAACTGTACAATCAGTTGTGCTACTACTGTATACTACAGTAAGAATTACAAATGTGAATACACATGTGCTACACGTCACATCAGTTTGTTTCACCCAAATTGGTCAAATAAAAAGCAACACATATGTCCAAAATATAAGGCACAACTTTAGCAAGAAAAAAAAAAATCTAATTGATATTTGCAGCAAGCCAAATGTGTGGCAAACATCAAATGTGTAAAAAAAAAAAAAGGGACGAACATCTAAATGCAAGTTCTTAAGCATTAGAATCTCAAATGTATCATTATGTGCCTAAAGTATAATATGAGAAGTACAGTAACATATAAAAAAACATGAATAATTCAATAGCATTTTGTATTTGAAACACACATTATGTTGCATTATTAATCAGTACAGTGTCACATCTGATATCTAAAGTTATTGTTAATACAGATATTTATAGTAATAAATAAAAATGTACTTAATTAATTATGGAGACATGGAATATACCAGTTGATTTGGACTGATTTAATTTCATGCTACCTTTATGTCACTTTTGGAGCTTGAAAGTCAGAAAAGTCATTTGACTTTCAGAATATGGACAATAACATTTCTCCATGTGTTTTGCAGAAGAAAGAATATGAGTTTAGATTAGAACATGAGAGTGAGTGAATGATGACAGAATTTTCATTTTTGGGTGAGCTATTATTTTAAATGTGCCCTTTATGAAACATACTGTAGGCAATTAAAATGATATCATTTCAATATAGTGATATATTAATAGTGTATAGTTAAAACAAGTGCTATGAGTCATCGCAGTCAACAAAATTTTATCTATGATACTTTTCTTATTTTAAAGCAGCAAGCAAGAAAATGTTAACGCTCCATTTCAGCCACGTCACTGGACCTTGTGCTTGGCAAAAATGTCGGCCAGTTCCCAGTGAGAACTCAAAGCACTTTAGCCAGCTGCTAACCAAGTGTCCTCAGAGAGAGACTTTCTGCTAGAATGAATTAGATGAGTGGCTGAAGAAAAGTCGTGTTTCTGAGGTTACTTCATATTTCTGCTGCAGTTCATTTGTTTAAGCTCATGCAAGACGTCCCCTGACAAGGACAATTTAATGACATTTGCACTTACTGCTCTATTGTTGTTCATAGTTGTGCTGAAACATGTTGAGACAGGAACGCAAAGGCGATTCTAAATCAGTTGTTATGAGCAGGGAGCCGTTCAGAGCCCTCAGGCCATAAGCACATCAGGTCATGCAAGGACTTGTGGGTAAATGTGCTGCTCCAGTCACTGTATACAAGACTAAGGCTGCATTTGAATATGCGTACTTCCCTACTATATTGAAGGTGAAAAGAGTAGTATGTTCAAATTCTAATTACTCATTAAACAGTAAGTGCCCGGATGACCTACTACTTCCGGTGAGATTCTGAAGTGCGCATTCAATGGACACTTTACAATCCCATGAGGCCATGGGAGAGGATTCGGAAATGGCAGTAAAGCATCACAACTAAAGCTGGTAGGTCACATGACAACGACAACATGAGCAAATGTAATATTTCTGAATTGAATTCATACTAAATACATTAATACTATATGGAACATACTTTTTATTGACTGTTAAGTAATTACTTATTCAAAAGAAGTACCTACACATATTTTGGACACAGCTTAAGACCTTCCATTTAAATCCCAAAAGTCTTCACAGAATTTTATTAATAACAGCGTATATTGATAGATCCACACTGCCAACAGTGTGTCCATCTGTACAGCGCTGTTTCCATATGGAAACCTTTATTGCTAAATTTATCTACATCCTCCATCACACATAGGGAAAAGAGCCTACAGCATTCAAATGTGTTTGCTTAACATTCAGTGCTGCTGAAATCGGTTGGGGGAGGAATTTGTCACCATGTGTTCGCTTCTGTCTCAAAAGATTCAAGATTCAAGTGTGGGGCCTGACCCAACAGAATCAGCCCCCGGCTTCAGCATTTCGCCCATCCTCTGAGATATTGAACTGAATCTATATGTGCCATTATACAGCAAGCAAGGCAGAACAAAAAGCCCTAGGGAGATTCTCTAGCCCCAAATTAGTGGCCATTGAAGGCTGCATTACGGAAGAGTGCATAATCAGCCTTCAAGAGTGCTTAGTGCAACACTGACCAATAAGAGAGCCAAACACACACACATATGTGTGTGTATGCAAAAGAGCAGGCTCGTGAAGCAAATCCTCAACTGGTTTTGCTTCAGGAGCCTGATTTTATGTTGGACATGGCGACCCAACGTAGTACTAAAACTGTTTATCATACATTAGTTTATACCAACAAAACACATTTTTTAGAGGTTAAATGAGGTAAGGTGGCAGGTTCATTACACAATGTTGTTATGCAACCTACTACAATAGTGTGTCTGAGCATGTATGTCCTTTGTTCATGCATGTACATTTTTCTTTGTTTTTAATAGTCAGCCTCAGATGCTCCTCTCCTAGATATTGGGGGAAACTTGCGAGGGACAGTTCAGTAGCTTCACGGTGGGGATGCAGGACAATATAAAGGTGTAAATCTCTGCTCTTTCATACGGAGAGTGTCGGATAGCCTAACTGATGAAAGTTCATTTCAAGATAAATGTCTTGATGTGTCCAAATGTATAAATACTGTAATGGATTTAAAGCTTTACTTAAAAAAATGTTTTCATCCATTGAAGTGTTCAATCCAAGCGAGGGAGACAAAGAAACTTGCTGCAAGAGATCCAGCACGTCCACAAGAAAAAATGTCAAAAAATGACAGACAATGAATAAAGTTTCTAAAAGTGTGTTGAATCAACAAATGTACATTTTAAATGACAAATATAAAACTGGAGGCTAAAGTTTGTGACCAAACTATCTTGTTGGTTTGAAATGCCTGAATCTCGAGCCAGGACTCAAACTTGGATCTCCTGCAAGCACAGCTGGGGTATATGTAGCACTACCCACAAGGCTATGGTCTTGTCTCTTTTATTCTCCAATGCAAAGCCTATTAGAAAACTGTGCTAGCACTCTTAACATTCCCATGCAAATGTGTAGGCTATATAATTAATACAACGTAGAAAGTAATACGCTCTATCTACTCCATACATTTTTGGCAACAGATTACAAGCAATATTATTAATTAAATTCAACAAGTTGAATTGAGTTAGAATTAATCAAATTTATTCCTTACATGTCAACCATTTAAAGCGAGTAAAATTTAAACAAAAATATCTGAATAACAGACAGACGTCAAAGATTAATTAAGAATGCTTAATTTTTTATTGCCAACATTGAAGACGCCTGATGATAACAAGCAGAATCACTGAAGGAAAGAGATTCACATTAATTAACAGATGTTTAGATGTTGATGTGAATTTTATTTAAAACGTGTGGTCACCATTATGGCGATCGGTGTTTATTTTAGTTGGGCAGTTTAACACTTTGTTTTTTATGTCAGTTTGTGTTTTTGTTATGGTGTTTGCTAATTTAAATGGTTGACTTTTAAGGAATTAATTAGATTAATTCTAACAGGATTAATTCTTATATGTTGAATTTAATTAATAATATTGCTTGTAATCTGTTGCCACAATTTTATTGAGTAGATAGAGCGTATTAATTTTTACAGTGTATTTATCCAGATTTTTATTTTATTTTTTATTTTTTTAAAATATGGGGACAATTTTGACATTTACTTTTCTATTTGAATTAGTTTTAAACAGCAAATGCTTGCATTGGGGCTTGATTACTACATTTGGTTTTATGAATATGATTTTTAAAAATCTTATTGATGGTTATTGATAGTATTTTTTGTAATCTCCACATGGCGTAGTTGACTGATCGCGAAAATGAGCTGTGATACTTCCACTCCATAATGTGAAAATCTATGGTTATAGCAGCACTTAGCGGTCAAGAGAAGAAATGCATTTCCCACCACAATTGCGGCGGTACCCGCGGTGACAAAAAAAACGCATTCTGGTTGAGTATCATCTGTATATGTGATGTTCAGTGGTTTCAGGAATAATTTACAGCAGCCCAGGCTCATTAGAAAAACGTACCTGTGTCAACATTTTTGCAAAACGCAAAATACGTTGCGACATGCACGTTTCGCGACAGTTTCAAAGTGAAATGTCCAGTGAGTGGCGCTAAAAGCGTGTTTAGTTTTTTCCGGAACAGATGAACGTGAATATGGCAATGTTTTGAGTTTGTACGTATCACCACAGTTCTGAATTGAAATGTCTGGTGAGTGGTGCTAAAAGCTTTTAAAATGCTCCATCACGTTTAATAACGTACACCTACACAAAACCCTAAACCTACCCAATAGTGTTAACAAAAGAAAATGTGACATAAAAACTCAATCGTAACCATGCCATTTTAGCTTATTTTCGAACTCTTGTCTTTGAGCTCTTTTACTTTGACTCGTCATTCACTGGATTTGTACCCAAGCTCTTCGCATGTCAAGCACAATTCTGTACCAGCTAAGCTACTAAGCAAGCTTGTTATATCAGTAAAACTGAACATATGGAGCTGGGTAAGTGATGCAAACTCCAAAATATATTCTTTTACAAATCATGCACTATGATAAAAAGTGTTTTGAGGTCATATCATTATTGTGCAAGGAGCCACGTGAAAACAAATCTTTACTAATCCATAATCTGGCCCTGTAATCATAATTGTGTGAAAACGATTAAAAGTGCTTGCTGTTTTACTGCCTCTAGTGTTCATTTCTGTATATACATACTGGTACGTAATTTGCATTTTGCAAAACGTTGACACAGGTACGTTTTTCCAATGAGCCTGTGTTGATTTATAGTCATGCAAAAAACATGACTGTATTTCCATAAGTAATCAAACAGACCTAAATGTGTTCGGTTAATTCAAGCATTTTGAAGATAAGATTTATGGGACATATCTTTTGTGTGCTGTTGATTAATCTTTAAAGATCTCGTCCAGTTTGGGCACTTCAGTGAGTGAGGAGCAGCAGCTGTACTCTAAATGCAACAGTCCCAGTCCCCCGACAGCAACTCACACAGCTGTTCCTGATAAGAAAAAGCTTCACTACTGGCCCAGTGTATATGCATGCAATATTTTCCCCCAGTGGAACGGGCGGCCAATGTCTACACCCCATGGGCAAACTGCTCTGGCAAGCATATAAGACAGGTAAATATTTGCATTCAATATGGCATCATCATTGGTTTGCCCTCCAATGGCCAGCTTCTATTAATAGCCATGGTGCTTTTCTTTTACTGAGGTTTACCATTCACTGCTTTATTGTTATAGCCAAGTATAATAACTCAGAATGTGCAGTCAATGATGTCATGCATTGTATGCCAAAGCTCAGGGCTTAGATGCTGTACAGCCAGCCGGTCATTTATGAAACATGATACCTGACAGGGCTTGAAACTAATTGTGGAAACTAAATAGATGTAAAATGTTGATTTGGGGTCAAATTATTTTATTATGTCTGAAAAAACAGAATGCAGGGTGATATTACAGGCGTGAACGTAGCTGGGAAAACAGTCAAATAGTTTAGCGGTCATTATACAAATATATTTGACCGCAGGATGCAGCAATTGACCAGCAAGCCTTCTAATGTTATATAATAAAGAGATACATCACATATATAACCACATAATCAGCTTGTTTTTACACTGAAGGAAATCATTCAAATTCATAGGCCTGGACCCCATGGTCTTGTCTTGTTACGATAATGATTTAACAAGGTTGCTGAGTAATGAAAATGCAGTCAGTGAGTGACTGCCATTTGGTTATTACAGCAAAGTGCAGAAACCTCCTGTGGCACAGTAGAGCACAGTGCAGTATGAAATTCATATGCATCTGTGAGCAGAGACCCTTATGGATTTGGTCTCTTTAGACTATTTCCTTAATCAAATGGACTGATTTTGCTGAACAGATTTTACAGTGTCCATGAAACTATTTATTGGATTAGACTGAGCATGTGTGGTTGTAGGAGCTATTTTTATCTGACTATAGCCTAATGTAGTCGGCAATAAATGCTATGGTATAGTTTGAATAACAGACCAGAATTATGCTGTTATTCTCTTATAATTTAATTATTTGACATTCATTATTTTTATTTTTTTTTCTGATAAAAACAAAAGAAGAAGAAAAGTGCATCAAGGTTTGACATCATAAACATTCAGATGCTACTAGTTTTTGCTTGTGCCATAAGCTTCTTAGGACATTCTCGTTTTGTGCCCCACAATAACACAACAAAAATAAGAGCATATGAATTTGAAAGGGTGAGTATATTATGTAAATAATTTTAATTTGAAGGTGTCCTCGTTACAGTGTAATTATACAGTACTGAGTAATATAAATTAACCACATGTAGCCTACTTAAATAGGGTTAGGATTAGGTCAATTTAGATGTTACCAAGTATATCTTCTAGAATGATTGTTATATTTTTTATATTTTACAAATTGGAAATACATTGTCTCCCAAAAAAAAAAAAAAATGAAAAAAGAATTGATTCTGAACTGCTGAAATGAGTCGTCATCAATTCCAGTCTCACTTCCGTAACATACCATCTACATTGGTTTGTAACAAACTTGCATAATGCCTGCCAATGATCTTCACTGGCTGCCCGTGAACAACAGCTACTTTGACCCACCCTCAAACACTTTGTGTTGTCCAAAAGGACACTTCCAAAGGATGAGGATGTGAAGGGTCAGTGGTTAAAATTAATTTTTACATCGATACCACAGCAGTATAACTCCAACATTTTGTTGTGTTTCCTTCATTTTACTGTCGACTGTTTCTCAAATCTCGGCAAGGTCAACATGGGACATTTGGGGCCACATTTTCAAAATGCTTATCCATTAAAGATGGGGCAGTACCCACTTTATTTGGACAAACTTGTTCCTCTGAATCACAACTTATAAGTATGATTAATTATTGATGTTTAAATTTTCGTTCAAAATACGTAGTTTTGTGATTTATAGAGTATGCACCCAGTGCACAGTTGTATGATTCTGCTAACCAGCTAACTCACGTTACTGTTTTAAAATAGTTCTGCTAATCAGAAGTGGGCCTTGAGTAATGATGATAGGATGTAGCAAGATTTTGGTTTTCAAACTATAATGTTACATCAGTCATTCACTTTAGTGCTTTGCCAACATATTTACCATTATCATTTGAGTAAGTGTTTACTATCTACACTCTAAAAAATGCTTGGTTAAAAACAACCCAAGTTGGGTTGAAAATGGACAAACCCAGCGATTGGGTTGTTTTGACCCAGCAGTTGGGTTAAATGTTTCCCCAACCTGCTGGGTAGTTTTATTTAACCCAACAATTGTTTACAAATGACTATATGTCTGGCTTAAAATGAACCCAAAATAGGTTGGAAATTAAAAATCAGACTCATAATTACTAGAGGCAACAATAATAATCAAAAAGATGAGCATTTATTAATAAGCAATTTAATAAATGTTTATTGTTTAAATATTATTCAAAAAAAGTATTAATAAATGTTTGTTTATTAAACATATTAATAAATGTTAATTTCCAACATATTTTGGGTTCATTTTAAGCAAGAAATACAGTAATTTTTAAACAATATTTGGGTTAAATAAAACTACCCAGCAGGTTGGGCAAACATTTAACCCAGCCACTGGGTTAAAACAACCCAATCGCTGGGTTTGTCCATTTTCAACCCAACTTGGGTTGTTTTTAACCCAGCATTTTTTAGAGTGTAGCTTTAGGCCAGGTTTGCTCACATGAGTGTAATACAAAGCGTTCTTTCTCTGAGTCTTTTTAAAACAGAGTGTAGTACTATTATATTTAGATTTAAAGATACAAGCACTGTCCATGGGAGTCCTTGCTAACTTGCAACTTACCACTGAGAAACATCCTCCTCAAGTCATGCTAGTGATAGAGGATACCAACTAGTTCTTCCAATGTTTCATTATCGGACTATGAATTGATGTGGTAAAATCAACACCATTGTTTATGTCCTTACAGTGTGTTCAGTTGCTGGGGATTAAGGAAGCCTTCAGATCTGAAATTCAGATATGGGCGTTTAGTTTCTGACATGCCAAAAGCGCTAGACCAATCACAACAGACTGGGCCATCTGACCAATCAGAGCAGAGTAGGCTTGCAAAAAGGAGGGGTCTAGAGAGACAGAATCTTCAAACTAACCATTTCAGACTGTTTTGAGAAATGAGGTGATGCTCAATGTGCAACATCCCTGAAGCACTTCCTGTAGATTGACGGAAAGGACACTACTTACTGTAATATGCATGACATAGGCGTGGATCTAAACAACTATCTCCATTCCCCCTCCCACTGCTGTGGCTATTTATATCCTTATATCATGACATGTACTTCATCTTGCGGAGTTTAATTGACCTTACAGGGGGGCGCAGGCACCCCAGGACAAAGCAGCAGTAAGATTAATGCAGCAGAGTGTTCAATGGGCTGGCGTGGAGGACTCTCAGAGGACTCTGCATGCTGAGTGTATACATTGCTGAGACTCGCTTTAGTGAAGGTGGACGTCCCTGCCCCTGTTGCTCTGGTCGGAGGCCCTGTATCCGAAGCTCCCGACTGCAGGGGCGTCTTATCAGAGGGACAGTCCGTGCAGCTTTTGTCATTGTCAGTGTTGACATTACCTCTTGCGTCCATCCTTTTGTTTTGGTTTTAATTACATGTCGGACGATGAAGAGCCTGTCAGTGTATCTTTGTCTGGAGCGCATGCTAGTGTTTGGGGACTCCATTGTTATTGTGAAGCTTGCACAGATTAGCTTTTCACCGTGATCAGTAGGAAGTGTGTTTTTTAAAGCACTATTGAGCTTCTGTGCTGTCGAAGACCCACAATAACAATGCTATAATGTTTTTTTATGACTTGAAGTTTCACATTTTGTTGCCTAGGAAGAATGTGATAAGGTACCTTAACCTTGAAGTTAAGAGTCTGCCAAATCAAGATTCGCCTGCAAGAAGACAGAAGTGCTGGATGGAGTCTGAAGCATTGATAGTTTTTCAATGCTGTTGGTACAATAGTGATGGGTAAGGATTGTTAACTATCTTTAAACAACTTTCCCCAACTAAGTTTATAAGTTTATATCTCACAATTCTGAGAAGAAGTCAGAATTGTGAGAAAAAAAGTCAGAATTGTAAGAAAAAAAACTAAATTTTTTATTCCGTGGCGGAAACTTCCATATCTTTCAGACATCCCACCAAGAATTATTCATTTTTTTAAATATGTAGCTGCTCATTTCTAGTACAAAAATATTACAGAGAGCAAGAACCCCAACGAATCAACATTGCTGTGTTATATACATCCACACATATAAGATACATCATGTAATCTCTTTGTATCTGTCCTGCTTGATCTCATCCTCTCTGTTAAACCATTCCTATCTGTGACCATGTCATGCTTAAATGTCACTAAACATGTGGCCTGTTTGGTCACCATAGGCCTATCCAAGCACAGATATGTTCGGAAACAATTCTGCCCTCCCCTCTGTACCTCTTTTTCCTATCTGTCACTCTCTTCTGCTCTCCTCATCTGTATGCTTGCGGGGACGGCCGGACGGTGACTGCTTTGTGTAATCCATCCCTGCTCTGCATTGCTTGTCAAATTAATGAATCATCAGTCACCAGGTATTAAGGATTGAGAAGGCCTCCAGTGTCTGTCCCCTCCTCCTTTATTCACTGTTCCATCAATCCATCCATCCATCCATTTAATTAGTCCCAGTGTGGGACCTGGACATGTCAGTGCTCACCATTGATGATAACAATATTCACTGAAAATGATCCAAACATCCAAAAGTGAGTTTTGGTTGAGTAACTTGTAGATCTTTGCTGACTCAAAGTGTTTCAGACGGTTCAGTTCGATTGGGGGTAACGCATTACAAATAACTTGAGTTACGTAATCAGATTACTTTTCAAATAACTAGTAAAGTAACGCATTACCTTTTCAATTTACAACAAAATATCTGAGTTACTTTTTCAAATAAGTAACGCAAGTTACTTTTTCACATTTTATTGACTGACAGCTCTCCTGTCACCATGTTGAGAGAAATAAAGTGTGCGCTGTGTGAACATGATGGTTATTGTAGATCTAGACTAAATGTGAACAAGCATTTACTCATCTCACTTGCATGAAAACATTCAGTATTCCTCAAAATGAATAAAAACAGTGAAATGCAATCTCAGAATTTTACGCAAACCTGTAATAATTAACTATATTAAATTACACAAATATACTTTATGTATTTAATCTCACTTTATTAACCAATGTTTTTGCTGCTGACCTTCAATGACCTAAATCCACCATACTAACAAGCAAAAATTACTTTAGATTAGATTTAGAAACAAGAGTGTTGAACCTCCTTCTCCTGTATCCAATTCTTCTTTAATCCAGAATGGCAGCACAGCTGTAAGGTTTGTTTGAGCTGCGCCCTCTACTGTACAGGAGTAAATATGCATTTCCTTCAGCCTGAGGCTTATTCATTTCACTTTTGGTGTGAAAGGGTCTTAAAATTTGCCAAAAATATAACTTTTTTTTTGTTGTTATTAAAAACAAACAAGCAAGCCCAGCCCAGGTGTGAAAAATTTATGCAAAAGTAATGTAACGCATTACTTTTCATAAAAAGTAACCAAGTAACGCAATTAGGTACTTTTCAGGGAGTAACGCAATACTGTAATGCATTACTTTTAAAAGTAACTTTCCCCAACACTGGGAAAGAACCGGTTCAAAATAATCTGTTTGCGAACTGGACATCATTATTTGTGATGTGCACACCTAAATGCAATTCTGTCGTAATTTTCTCAGCCTCTTGTCATACCCATATTACCCATATTGCTTCCAGTATGAGCCTACTTTCTATTGTATTCTGGTGCCCTATATGGCTTGGAACGGCATACATATATTGAATCAAAAGAGCCTACGATTATGTTTCTGTGATACTCCATTGCCAAGATATGGCTGAGGGCACATTGCTTGTTAGGTGGTCACTATATTGTTGGAGGTTGTTGTAGTTTGGTAGTGTATTCTGGGTGTTTGTTAGGACATTGCCAGACTGGTTTCTTACTGGTGCAAGTCAATAAACGTCTTCTTACAAGTCCAAGTCAAAAGACTCCACCACCTATGATATTCTGACCCTTTTCAGTGAAAGTGTAGTCAGTTTTTCATCTGCCAGGCATAATTCATATGTCTAATCACCTCGAAAGGTCAGATTACACCGCTCCTCAAAAAGCCACATAATTTGCAGCATAATTTACGTGCAAGTATTTTACTCGGAAGAAACAATAATGGTGATTCTTTGCTTTGCAAGCACCACTAATTAAATACAATCCAAGATGCCCAACGAATTCCTCACAGCCAGCTTTCGTCTGTCTCTTTGGGACCATGCCCTCCCATTGCTGTCTTGCACCGCCCCCACCCTGCACCCCCCGCTTCATAACGCCTGCGGAGAAATGTGAAAAACATGTCATCACTGAGCAATGTCTCCAAATATAACCAAGCTCACACTATAGACAGATGCAGCAGCGGATATGGAAGGGTCTGCGCTCTCATTTGTGTGACGTCACAGAAAGTGTCGACCATGGATTTGTAATGCAGAAACAAAACACACTTCCACTCGGTGACGTATTTCCAGTCTGCTGTGATGTCCAGGATCCTTGGTCAACAGATGATGCGATATCTTCCAGCTGTGGATACAACTGCAATTGTAATCGCATGACTGTGCACAAAGTGTACAGGGATTATTTATAGCCCATAATTTATAGCCCATAATGTGAGGGATGTTTTTGCAAAGTAAAATTCAGGTGATAATATCCACATTAAGCCTCATACAATACCTCATTTGTCGCAGAGATCCAGTCAGGTAAATAAAAGCATGTTGAATGTTACATTTTATTTGGTTATCAAAACCGTCTGAAAAAAATGCAGATGGATAGGTTGTCACCATTAAAACATAATGGTATTTATATTACATTTATTATGTATGTCCATTAGTGATGTTTCTACCTGCACAGATCACAAGGGGTCTGCCGACCCCATTTGGAAAACCCTGGCTCTATAGGATTGATTCAGTCTTGTGCTGTGTGTTTTATTGCGGAGGTGGCCACACATGTCAGTAAATTCAGCTGGAGATCACCAGAACTCAACCGCTATCATAAATAGCAACCACAGGGCATTTAAAGTCCATTTAAATTTATGGTGCAGAAAGTTGCCCCTTTATATCCTGTTCTATCCTAATTACAGTGTCTCAGAACACTTCATCTGGGATTTTGATTTGGCAGCGACCTCTGTGACCTTAAGATGGGTCCCTTGGGGAAAACTATTTGAAGAAATGTCCTGATAGCAAGCTACCACACACCAAGACTGCACATACACGCAAACATGCTTAGACTTAGGGCCTTCACTGTGCTCTCAGTTTAGTGGGGCTGACAAAAGCCCTATTCGGATGGGATTAGTTTTACATAGGGAGGTGGGGGTAACGTAATCATTACCAGAGCTTCTCAGTGATTTTAGTCCCGTACAAATGTGCCATCTCAGTAATCATTACGGACAATGTCAGTAAAGATTACGGTGACTTTTACCTTCTGTAAAAAGGTCCGGAAAAATTACCTCAGGTAATACTAATCCCGTTCGAATAGACCCGCTGTAAATATGTACGATAAAATTCCGTCATTTCCTGTTTAAAAGAAGTTTTTTGCGCATTTTTCAAGCATGGAAGCACTTGAAGAAACATTAATTTGTGTTGTAGGTGGTGGGACAAGTCTGTGGCAATCCTCAAGTATTTTCCATACCATTCAGAGCAAAAAGAAGATCGAAGCAATTGTCAGAGGCACAAAACTAATGTGCATATTACCATCATAATACAATCAGAATTTAATTAATAAATCGTTTGACCGGACCTAACTGTTATATATAGTTTATATTTTTAAATTATATGTGTTTGCGCACATGGTATCAGGAAGCAACGTATACAAACATGACGACAGGGAGGTGACGGCGGTGCGTAAATCGAGTTACCCCTCCCATTTCTGCTAGTTTTACTGAGATGTCTTGTCCTGTGCGAATTGGCCAATTAATATTACAGACGTCCTGAGGTAAAATTACTTTACTCCACATCCCCATGTAAAACTAATCCCGTCCGAATAGGGCTTAAGACTATTGTGGAACAGTGTTCTGGAGCTAGGTTGTAAAGGATGCAGCAGATTAGCACAATCTGCTACACTTCACTGGAAATGTACAGCAATATGATACAGATCATGAATCTGCCTTTATACCGCTGGAGGAGTACCTGACTGCACTAAATAAATAGTAGCCTATTGCTGAATCAACCTAAAAACATGAATTCATACCACAAAAAATGGGCTTTTTAGGTAACAGTTGTAGGTTAGCACTTTTTACAGAGTAGATAAATGCACAGATAGAATATTTAATGTATAATAAAATGATGAAAATTGTACCCTGGGGTGAATTTCCCAAAAGTATTGATTGCCAATATGGTAGCAAGTTCTGTCCAATGATTCAGCGTTTCTTGAAACCATACTTTGAACAAACAGCATTGCAAACTTCTGTGGCTGAAACAACAACTCTTGATCTGTGGTTATTCAAACTATATATATTTAGCTTGCCAACAATCAGCACCATCTTGAAGAGTGCACATTATGCATAAGGGAACCCCAGAGTATGATGTAAGAAAGAATCTTAGCCAGCACCCAATCCCCCCACCCCCCTCTCCCTCTTTTGAAAAAATCACAAGAAATGACATACCCAAACTAAAACAGATACAGTTCATGAACCCTTTACACTAAAAGCATAAGTATAATCTCATTTGAAAGCAGACACTTTGCAGTTTATTGTAACGTCATAATTAATTATTGTCATAATGAAAAAAAAATGCATAACGTTTTGTAAAGTTAATACATACTTTTATTTTTATGAAATATCTTTATGGAAATAAAAGTGAAGTTGGCCTTGTAGCAATCTAGAAATGCACTGCAGCTAAAGCCACATTTCTGACCATGTTATATTTCAAATCTGAAGATGACAAGTCTAAAACTCTGAGTTTTATTAAATGTTATTCAAGACCATGTCATGTGATTTTATTTTAAGGAAGACTCTAAAATGGTAACTGATGTTTATTGCCATTTTCTAAGCATCTATTCAGTGTATTGTCTCTATTGTTTTGTGGTGCAAACTGCCCCATTCAGTTTCAGTCTCCCCTGAACACATTCACACTTCTCCGACCTG
The DNA here is from genome assembly GCA_003731715.1 of Anabarilius grahami. Taxonomy (NCBI): domain Eukaryota; kingdom Metazoa; phylum Chordata; class Actinopteri; order Cypriniformes; family Xenocyprididae; genus Anabarilius; species Anabarilius grahami. The sequence goes on from RJVU01059915.1 coordinate 3,657,530, forward strand.
GTTATGGCTCTAATTATTCTTTTCTTTTGTCTCTATTATAATTACTGATGATGTTCTATTCAAGCAGATTAAATCCCTAATTTCTTTCATCAAACTTCTCACTTCAACTTCTTTGAAACTGTATCAAATGCCCTTCTTGAAAAATTAGATTAAAACCATGTTTTTGCTCCAAACTACAAGTCAAGTGTTTTAAATATCTAAATATTTAAATCTTCTGTGATATAATGTGGCTTTGGGTAAAAAAAAATCAGACAGAAAATATATTATTTTATGATATTCTGCACAATGAGAAAAGCTATTTCGATTAGCATTGCATTATACATATAATTTATTATTTTGAAAGTACCCAACATGGCATGAAGAACACAGATAAACCATATATCGTCACAATCGTGTAGTATTTATTTTCTTCAAAAGTGTCAAATCTGCATGTTATAGCGATCTCTGAAAGCCTCTGTTAGTCCCTGGAATGTCACATGGTATGCCTGTTCTTCATCACGTGTCATTTGTGGACAAAATGTGCACAGAGCGCCCTCCGGCTGCAAGTATGAATTAAAAACACAGTACATCAGAGTATCCATCGCTCATAATGAATACAACAGTGCATTCTGGGTAAAAATGTAATGAATATATTACTCCTCTGTATAGAAATTTGACATAAACATATGAGAATCCATCAATATTTCTCCAAATGTGCATTCTTTTAAGCTAAAAGTCCTGAGTTGTTTTGTCAAATGTTTTCATGACGACCTCACAAGAGTTTTTCCTCAATGAAAGTGGTTGACGCTCATATTTTAATGAAAAGGTAATGACTCCATTTTTCATATTCAAAACTCCTGATGCATATTAACAAATAATGGTCACTATACAATATTGACAGTAAAACAGAGGTTAAAACTTGAAGCTTGAGTCTTAGATCTTTTTAATGATGTTTAGTTTGTCAAGGTAATTACATTACATCTAACAGTAAATTTGAGCTGATTTAAACAAAGAAGCTTCAGTGCTTTGGCGTCCTCATTAAGGTTAATTACCAGGGCTGGATTTCCCGAAACCTTCTTAACGCTACATTGTTCTACCTCAACTCTAAGTTATACCTTAAGCTGTACCTTAACGTCAATCCCCCAGTTTCACAGACAAGGCTAGTTCTAGACTAAAATGCATGTTTGAGCTGTTTTAACTAAAAGCAACTTGTACTGACATATCTTAAAATATGTCAGTGCCATTGGTTTGTCTTTAGATACACACCAGTAATATTTTTTTCTATGGTAAGTTTATAAAAGCTACTTAAATTCTCCTAATTGAACTAAGGCCTAATCCTGGCTTAGACTAAGCCCTGTCAGTGAAACCGGGCCAATATGTGTTTGCCGAAACATTTTTAGTTAAGTATACCTTCTGGAGTCCAAAATCACTTGGTTTGTCATAGTTCATCTGTAATGTAACTAAATCTCCTTCAATCTTGCTCCATATGCGAGAGTGCCACAGTTTTGACTTCTGGCGGGGCTTACCTGTCCGATGCCATGAGTATTTCAGTGCACAGACCTCCTGGTCGCGTGGTTAAGCTCTGTTTTGCTTATACCATCTCATGCCCTTTATGCGAGCGCGTCTGTTCACGAGTTTACACTTACAAATGATTAGATTAAGAGTAAAAGAGTATATTTGGTGTGTTGTCTGGGGGAGGGCTACAAGCTCAGAATCTGGCCTGAACCGAGAGTACTCCACCGTATCTCTGGTTAGGAAAGTAACCAGGCGAGTGTGCGGAGACGGGGTGGCGGAGGGATGCAGAAAAAACTGTCGAGGACATTGGTGAGTCGGCTACGTATTTATAGGCCTCCTCTCATGCTGATTGAGTAGATCATTTGAACGTGCTCCTCCCGAACTATGTTAATAAAACATCATTTCGATTGCTGGCGGGACTTACTCATCCGATGCAGTGAACAATTCAATCCAAGCTTCTGTCGGATTCGAGAAGAGACCTGTATAGATCGCCGTCCCTCACCTCTGTCCTGTGACAGTTTTGCAGCATCCCTCCACCACCTAATGCCTCACTTTTGGTTGGTTCCTATCCCAGTCAAGGATGGGGGGAGTACTCTGGGTTTGGGCCGAATTCCGAGCTCGGGGCCCTTCCCTTGTACAGCATACCAAATATGCATACGTTATCATATCTTTCCTGTAGCTCAGTGGTTAGAGCATGGCACTAGCAATGCCAAGGTCATGGGTTCGATCCCAGGGATTGCACATACTCAGATACAAATGTATAGTATAATGCAATGTAAGTCGCTTTGGATAAAAGCGTCTGCCAAATATGTAAATGTAAATATCTGATCTGATTACATGTACGTGTGAACTTGAGAATTTTTGGGTGAAATGTAACTTATATTAAACACAGAATATCCCTTTAAATATCACAGGAATTTACAATGTCATTTTTACCCCTGAATCTCCTATTTTCTTATAATGATCAAATTTCGTTGTCCTTTTATCATATGTCACATGAGAATAAATTCATTACACTCCATCTGCCTTGCATGTACAGACACATGAGCAGTAGAGTGATCTTTCTGGTCTCATCCCTATGTTCTCATCATTAGAGCGATACTCTGATCACCACAAAGAGAAGCAATTGACATCTGCCTAATTAACAATATGCCCAAGAACACTGTAATTGCACAGTGAGCATAGCCAGTGATTAACCCCTTAGGTGCCTGCAGGCCTGTCATCATACTAGTTGTACCCTTGTGCATTAGTGTGCATATAGATCGGTCAGTACGTACACACACGCACACACACACATGCACACGCACTATCCAATTAGCTTCAGCTGATAGGCCTTAAAATAGACATGGAGGAGGTATTTCACGGACCACTTGCTCCTAGGCTCTGTATTCGTGAATGGACTCATCCTCAGCGAAGTGGTGACATTTCTTGGCTGATTGCAATCAATATGGGTGACCTCTCAGAAAAAAAGAAAGATCAACGCTCAACTGACTCTCTTAGTACCCCATGACAATCGGATGCTTATCATGCTGCATCCAAAACAGCTTCTTAAACATCTAGCTGGTGTAGAATTGAAGTCCCATTGGAGCAAATACCCTGTCAAGTGGCACACAATGATGCATGATTGATATGAACACCCCTAGCATCACACTAGTGAGTCAACAATTGTTAGACCCCCACTGGATGCAAGATCTATCAACATTATGTGACACTGAGCTCCTCATAATCTTGGCTATGATAAAGAGCAATGAGCGCTGCAATAGAGTATCCTTGTTTAAATTTTATGAACGAGTCTCACATGAATCTATATTTTACAGTTAGGTTTGTGTTTGTTGCAGATTCTTACTTTACCAAGGTAAGGCCAGCATTTCTGAACATTTTTAAATATTTTGGGATTGAATAGTACAAGGTTGAATGTCAGTGCAAAATTGTAAATAACAGAATTAAATAGAAACTATTGCAGTACACCAAATTATTCATAGTCAGCCATCTTTATTTTGTGCTAATAAAAAAAATCTGAAAAAACAAACAAAAAAACATAGACCATTCTTAGAACCATTCAGCCTGATGGTGAAAAAGTGGCTATTATCGCTTCTTGAGAATAACTACAAATTCTAAGACAGGCAGCTGGAAATAACACAATTCAAAACTTAAAAAATGTGCAGACCAGAAATGAGAAAGAAAGAAAATAAGGTTCATGCGTGATCTTATGACTCATGTTAGGTCAGGACTTTTACATTGCACCTAATTTGCACATCCCCATTTGTTATTTTTCCATTTGTTGTTTTCCCAGAAAACCATGCAACAGAAATGCAAGTCTCCCTGGACTAAAGCCTTTAAATGAACCTCATATTATGTATGACCTCAAATGTGTTCCTTCGCTCATGATACCTTTTACATAAAAAATTAATAGAAATGCATTTGTTTGAGGCATTTGTTATTCCTTGTTCTGTCGCAGAAAGGACACTTGAGAGTTCATAAGAGTTAAAGTATTATCATAAATGATTAATTATGAAACACATCTTGAAACGACGTGATTTAAACATATAATACAATACTTCAAAACAAAAGTTTTAATTGTCAAAGGGTTAGTTCACCCAAAAATGAAAATTCTGTCATTAATTTCTCACCCTCATGTCGTTCCACACCCGTGAGACCTTCGTTCATCTTCGGAACACAAATTAAGATATCTTTGATGAAATCCGACAGGTATATGACCACTCAATAGACAGCAATTTAACCACCACTTTCAAGGTCCAGAAAGGTACTAAAGACATTGTTATACCGGTGTTGTGATGTAGAACCTGGAAGCGCTGAACGTAAACAGTGTAAGAGAATGACACAGAAGAGAAGATATTGTTAAATAAAGTCATTATTATTGTTTTGTCGCTTCATAACATTAAAGAGTTAGTTCACCCCAAAAATTAAATTTCTGTCATTAATTACTCACCCTCATGTCGTTCCACAACCGTTCGGAGCGTGTATCAAACTGCCAAAGTCATGGGAACCATTGAAATTTTGAAACGTTTTGAAACACTTATGACGTTACAAAGCCTTGTTTACTGAAATCACGTGACTTTGACAGTTTGATACACGCTACGAGCCTCTGATTCGAAACAAAAGATTCGTAAAGCTTAGAAGCTTCATGAAGCAGTGTTTTGAAATGGAGGCCTCACTGAGCCATCGGATTTTATCAAAAATGTATTAATTTGTGTTCCGAAGATGAACGGGTGTGGAACGACATGAGGGTGAGTAATTAATGACAGAATTTTCGTTTTGGGGTGAACAAACCCTTTAAGGTTGAACCACTGTAGTCATGTGGACTATTTTATCAATGTCTTTAGTACCTTTCTGGACCTTGAAAGTGGTGGTTAAATTGCTGTCTATGGACGAGTCATATACCTCTCGGATTTCATCAAAAATATCTCAATTTGTGTTCTGAAGATGAACGAAGGTCTTACGGGTGTGGAACGACATGAGGGCGAGTAATTAATGACTGAATTTTCAGTTTTGGCTGAACTAACCCTTTAAATGTGCAACAATACTTCAAACAGTGCTGTTGCAAAAAAAAGTAGTCGAATTCTAGAATTGGATCTAGAACGCTCAGCGATTTCTTGTGATATAGAACCTCTCTAGAAAAGCCATTCTTTCACATGGAGTGTCTGACACATAGAGTGTGCTGTACCAACAGTGTTTACAATGAATGGTGTGCCTTTCCATGGTCTTTAATGCATTCTCCCAGTTGCCTCAGGCAGTGAAAAGGGATTCTAAATGTTTCCAGAGTGCCGCTCCAATGATTGAGTCAAACGCAGCACAGCTCAGCCAGCACTCAGAGGGGAAGGAAGAGGAATAAGATGGAGGGGGAAACAGAAGAGGAGGGTAGGGGGATTCTCTGTGTGCCCCCTTTTCTACGTCATCACGGCTTTCTTCTCTCGCTTGCTCCTTTCTCTCTCTCTCTCTCGATTCACTCAGCTGCACTGCCTAAGGTTTTGCACTCTGGCAGTTAATTCTTTTATTTATTCTTTCGTCTTGCATTTCCTGCATTTTAGCATCAACAGGAAGTGTAGTGTCAAAGCATGACTGCATCTAAACCAGCACAAGCCATCTTGCACGTTGAATCACACTGCATAGAAACGCTGAGTTTAGGAAGAAGGGGGATTGGCCGTTACTGACTGGCAACTTCCTTGTTTTCTGTTTTCCTTTTTAATCGACGCCACCCTTCTTAATTCTTAAATACAAGCTAAGTGTGCTTTGAACGTCAGCGCTTTCAGAATTGTAAAATACTTCTGGCGCTATTGTTCTGCCTCTGCCTCATTCTCAACAACCCCCCCCCCCCCCCCCNNNCTGTGTGTACTGAATACAAGCTGCAAGCAGTCACGCAGCTGTTTCCATGGCAATATCTATCTGCGAGAAAGATTCGTTAACCCTCTCTCACAGGCATTCCTCACAGAGAGCCCACACTGTGTATGGCCAAAGCAAGGGTGCTGCTATTTACGACAGGCTGTGTTACACTACAGACACACATATGTTATCTTCTTCATGTGTTTCTGTACACATTTCATTTGTGTGGGAATGTGTGGTAGGGTTTCCATTGTTGCTGATATATTAATATCCACCAGATTTACTGTACTCTGAATACACTGTATGTTATAGAAGAAAAGGAGATTTGGAGTGGGGGAGAGAAAGCTTTTTTTCCTCAGCCTTATTGTGTGGAGGAAATCAATTAGAAATGGCTGCAAATTTTAACGCTACCAGCTGAAAAAGATAAAAGAAAGAATGTAAAATGTTTTTTTTTTTTTAGATTAGTGGTTCTCAAATGGTTGTGCTTCAGGACTTAGACTGTACCAAAACTGTTCTTAAAAGCAAAAATTAAAATGTGTTGAAGTTACTATGAACTGCTTCAGCTCAGTAATATGCAAAATTATTATTTTTTTTATTTAGAAAATGTATAAATTTTTTAAAAATTGAATTTCAATGGTTTCGTGGTTTCGGTAGTCACTAATTCACCACATACTAAACATGTTATGGTTGACACAAACCTTTTTTTGTTTTATGCAAGCACACATGTAGAGTAGTTGGGTTACTGTGGTTTTGTACACTGTAAAAAATAATTTTGTGGTTTTTAATGGTTTAACTTAAAGCTGCTGTCTGCACCTTTTTTTGTGTTCAAAATTTACAAAAATGATATAATGAGAATGTACAACATGAATCCATTTTCCTAACCGTGTTTTTGTCTTACCCTGAATCGTTATGGTACACTTATAATAAGTGTTTATATTCGGACTATTTCAGACCGGACTGGTAGGACCCGCCGCAGAGTATCACAGTAACTGCGTCACTCGCCATAGATATACACGGAGAAAAGTAGCTCCGGCTACAATGTTCTTCCGCAAGATGCGTGCAGTTCTGTTTATTAACCGCTAGAGGGCCAAAAATCGCGGACTGCAGCTTTAAAGTAAGTTACGTTAAAATTTTGAGTTCATTGAAATTAAAAAAATTGAGTTAATACAATGAAGGCGATTGGTTTAATCAACAGAAACTCAAAATATTATGTTATCTGAACCAAATTAATTATTTAAGTTGATTTGACAAATCAGTGTACGTGATTTTTGAGGATAAAGGCTTGGTATCTGTCTTATTTGACTTGCTTCAAGTGATGAATCGATATGCTCCAAAATATTGTTGATTGGACGCACATTTTCCCTGCATCCATAACCCTCTCATAGCAGATTTTTTACCATTTTGATTTTTGATTGTGACCTTCCTGTTAAGAACCACTGGTGTAGACAAATAGTGTTTCGTAGGCAAGAGTTATATAGAGTGAATACAAATGAAGGGCAGTTTTCTGGAACATTGTTGAAACAAAACAGACCAGTGAGTTTTTTAACAGAAGTATAAACACACGTGTCTCCAATGAACAGATAGACTGCAAAATATGCACTCGTTTTCATAGATGTTTCATACACATTCTGAAAAAAGGGCTGCATTGATAATTAGTAATTAAAACGGGTTGGTTTACATTATTCAAGGCATGAAGATAATTCCTTAAATATTAACACCTCTTCAAAAAAATGGCAAACAGCCTGAAAAAAAAAAATGCTTCATGTGGTAAACAGTTTTAATTCAAGCCAAAAATAGTATGTGGTTGACTGTCCCAAAATTGATCAAGAACAAGTCGTTGTCATTTCATTTTTGAGAACAACACAAGGATTGTGGATTTGATTCCTCGGAATCACATGCAGGACAAACTGTGTATCATTAAAAAGATTTAATACTCCTGCTTTGATATTTGGCCACTGTTTATGATAATAATTTCTTAATTTATGTCAGGAGTGAAAAATAATTGATCAGTAACTTATGATATTTTGAATAGAATAAAAACACGCACTCATATTCAATCACGTCTGCTGCGGTTTATTTGTGTTCACACAGCTGCACTGAACAGCGTCCGTTAGGGCTCTTATTCCAAAGGTGCGCATATTTGGAGAAATATTGATTAATTCTCATGTTTGCAAAATATTTCGTCATACAGAAAATAATTTCTATTCATTACCCACTGAATTATGCAACCTGGCGAGCTGAAAGAGCGTGTCTCCTGTTCCAGGTTTATGTGAGTTATGACTCAGTGAGAGCTTATTCGGTCTAGAGCTGTCAATCATATTACGTGACCATAATTCCTGCCCTTCTTCTTGACGCTGTCCTCTACACTTCCTCATTTTGAGTTCCATGAAGAACAAACCCAAAGAAACATTTCTACACGTGAAACAAGAAGCTAATAAACACACAATTACGATAGTATATGATTTGTGTGAGATTTTCATGTGATTTGGGGTATTTTCATATCAATAACGGATGTTTACATTATAAATGCTAAGCAGGTGTAGTAATTAGATGCGTACAAAAGGCTATACATAATATATTTGAAATGAAGCATGACCACACTTGTGGCTTCAGCGTCATTGTGTTTCTAAGAGCCCGTCCACACGGAGACGTGCTTAGCTGTATACGTAAAAATTTTGTTTCGTCCAGATGGATCTGGTGTTTTGGGAGCCTGAAATTGCTATTTTTTGAAACCAGGTCCCAGAGTGGATTAATCTGAAAACGACACCCTTGCGTTTTCATGTGTGCAGCCAATCCGTATAATTTGTGAAACGTTGATGTCAACACCCCACGTCTCGACTCTAGTCAGACACCACTATGTCACATAACAGTAACAACAACAACAATGGCGGACTACATGCTCGTGCTGCAGGAGCTACTGAGCCTATTAGCTTTACTAAAGTTTGTGTAAAGTTTAAGCACATGCTCCAAGTCTTCTTCTCCGTTTTTAGTGTATCTCTGTGGAGAGAATTACAGTGCCACATACTGGTCTGGCATGTATATTACATCGTTTTGAATCAGTTTTGGTGGTTTAGTGTGTTCGCAGGTATTTCTTGAGACGACGCCGTGTTTACGGAATTTTTTTTTCGAACGAGGAAAGAAAAAAAGATCGGATAGGGAAAGCTCTGGCTTATGAGCAGCAATCGTTTTATTTCGGGTATGTCATTTATGCCCCACTTGTCAAAATGTATGGAAGCTTGTTTCCGCCACTAAATAAAAAACATAAAAAGTCGCAATTACCTTTTTTATCTCACAATTCTGACTTTATTTCTCAGAATTGTGAGATTTAAACTTGCAATTGTGAATTATAAAGTCAGAATTGTGTGTTATAAAGTCAGAAATGCGAGATTTTGACTTTTTTTATGCAATTCTGATTTTTTTCTCACAATTGCGAGTTTTCATCAAGCAATTCTAACTTTTCTAACTCGCAATTCTAACATTATATCACAAAATTCTAACTTTATATCATGCAATTCTGACTTTATAAAATTTTTTATTTCATGACAAAAACAAGCATGGTTGGTGTGGGAGAAGGGGTTAATTGTCATGAATTTTACTTCACAATACAAAAAATGTAATGGTCCCAAATATTTCCTTTTCTTTGAATTTGGACTACAGTATTGATATATTTTCATATCACAATCATTTAGTTACATTGAATCAACATGACTACATTAGGTTACACCAATGAGAGTCAGAAATATAACTCCGTAACAACTGCACATTTTTATTTTAGAGGTAAATTGTATTGGTATCATTTCACTGTATAAAGTGAAAACATATTACTCTCTGATTTTTACGACATAAACATCAACTACATAACAACTAAACATCTGTGAATGATGTACACGGGTATGATAATGTGCAGTTCACATGGTAATTATGGTAATTGTGTCATATCTGAGTGAGGGGAGAAATGGTTCAATTATACTATTGTTTAAATTAACTTTTTCATTGCACCCTGCAAGCACCTAATTGACCGTGTGTGTTAGATTAATGAACATCGTGTGTGTGTGTGTGTGTGTTATCCCAGGTTAACAAATACAAAGTGAGAGACAAAGCCTGGCTATACTACCCCAGAATACATTATATTTTAATGAGCAAAGATGGCAGCCAGTATGTTATGTTCTTCTAAGGGTTGCGTGCCACCTGAGGAACTGCCATTGACATGTATGGGAATGGTCAGTCCCTGCCAATTGAGTTGAGCAGTTTGAGCGAACAAATGGGAATGAGTGATTGTTGTGTGATGTTTTCATCAAAGATGAGTGGCCAATTGTCTTAATATATGAGCTAAAAAAGAAAGTATTCAATTTGACTTCTCTATATTCTAATTCTTCTAAAGCCATACAATATCTTTATGTCAAATGTAATTGGCTGAAATTTATCAACGTGTCAAACAACATTGGATTTTGCATGTGATGATCACTGACAAAAACATAATTTTTGGGTGAAATGATCCTTGATGATATTCACAAGGCCATTGAATTTGAACATGATGACTGCAGTCGGAAAACTCCATCTTGTACGAAGGGAAGGGCATTGTGGGATTGGCTGTAGAAAACAGATGAATGAAAGCCTTGCGGAAAGTCGTCAGTGAGACGATACGAGAGTAAAGTCTCGAACATTCATCAGTTTTACAACCATTGATTTCCACACGCCGCAAGCTCTCCTGCTGTGACGCTTCCCATCAAGGTGAGACTCTTATATTGGGATGTATTTTTCAACCTTGTGACTTTGCCGTGATGCAGGAACACTCTGTTCCTTCTTGAGGGTAGAAACTATTTCAAACTTCATATTAAGAGCAGTTTGGCCTGCTGTAGAAAAATTAACTAACTTCAATGATGAAGAGTTTACAGATTTGATTTAACTGGCTAAAAATTAAGAGTCCTACAATCAACTTAACTGATGTTTAAGACACAAGATAATGGGATTTTTTCCCTAGTCAGTGGCCTCAATCACTATCTCCCATAGTGGTAGAGCCCTTGTTCTATTTTAATAAAGTACTTACAAATAATTTGCAAAGTCTCTACACTGTTAATATATTAATAGGCTACATACAAATAAGTTCTTCATTCATTGTCACTGTAATTAACGCAATTATTATAGTTTAATTTGCTCATAAAGATTAGGTCATGGAAAATGGGGAAATGTCATTAATTAAGTGCTGTAAACCAACCTTTATTAGACATTAATTGCATTAATATAAAGTGTTCCTTAATATATAACCAATTATATATTATACAGTGGTGGACAGAATTATTGGCACCCTTGGTAAATAATAATTATAATTCATAAAAATAGCAAAAATCTAACCTTTCATTGAAGGAAAAGAATTGAAAGTGGGGGGAAAATCACATTATGAAATAAATGTTTTTGTCCAAAACACGTTTTATATTCTAATAACCAATTAACAATTCCTTTACCACAAGCTAATTAAACAATAATAACTGTGTTAATTAAACCAATAGTTTGTTAATGAGTACTTTATTACTGTATACTTAAGTGTTACCAAACATTTTTGATAGTGAAAATCACGATTTGCACATTTGAACAGTCTCTTTTTACTCTGACCTGTGATATTAGAAGTACTCCTCCGTAGCGTTTTGTATTTTTTCACAGCTTTTTGTAAGTTGGTTTTAAGCTTCCTTTGGCAGTCTGTGTGTCCCGAGGCTCTAGGGGCCCGTGGCAGTCCGACGCTCCAGGGCACCGGTCCCACTGGCCCAGTCCATAATCCAGCCCTGGTGAAAAGTCTTATTCGATTGATCTACTGATAAACTAGTCAAGGAAAGACTGAATTACATGGCTAACAAACACCTGACTTACAGGCAACCTGGTTTTCTAATCAATAGCTTAATTGATCTATAACATATGTAAAATCTTGAAGGAAATGTGAATCAGTCCAGCAACCACCTGTATATTCTGCCAACACTTGGTATTGCCTTGGTTGTGTGGTAGCACATGAAACCTTAGTTTATTTATACCAATAAAAACATTTTAAATAAACGTTTGCAATTCAGTAGTCTTATTTTAGACACAAGTCTTTGTGAGCAATGAACAGTGTACATAAAAAAAGCAAGAGTCTTGAAAGCAGCAATGCATTAAGCATGTGATATTATTTATGTGATGCTACCTAGTAACTCATGTGTCTTATANTGAATGTGATATTTTGGTCACATCATGGATCATCAGAAGAATTCTAATTGACACAGATTTAATATACAACACTGAGGACAGTTATGCTTCTTAGTTAAAGCAATGAACTGTGTGCAGTGATTATTTCTATCACATGGGGGCGCTCAAGTTCTATTTTCTAATTCTGTAGGACCAGAGCAGGTGATACATAAACCATACTGATATATATATATATATAAAATCAGGAATAACATTATGACCACTGACAGATTAAGTGAATAACACTGATTATCTCTTCATTACGGCACCTGATAGTGGGTGGGATATATTAGGCAGCAAATGAACATTTTGTCCTCAAAGTTGATGTGTTAGAAGCAGGAAAAATGGGCAAGCGTAAGGATTTGAGTGAGTTTGACAAGGGCCAAATTGTAATGGCTAGACGACTGGGTCAGAGCATCTCCAAAACTGCAGCTCTTGTGGGGTGTTCCCGGTCTGCAGTGGTCAGTATCTGTCAAAAGTGCTCCAAGGAAGGAACAGTGGTGAACCGGCGACAGGGTCATGGGCGGCTAAGGCTCATTGATGCACGTGGGGAGCGAAGGCTGGCCCGTGTGGTCCGATCCAACAGACGAGCTACTGTAGCTCAAATTGCTCAAGAAGTTAATGCTGGTTCTGATAGAAAGGTGTCAGAATAGTGCATCACAGTTTGTTGCGTATGGAGCTGCATAGCCACAGACCAGTCAGGGTGCCCATGCTGACCCCTGTCCACCGCCGAAAGAGCCAACAGTGGAAACGTGAGCATCAGAACTGGACCACGGAGCAATGGAAGAAGGTGGTCTGGTCTAATGAATCACGTTTTCTTTTACATCACGTGGATGGCCGGGTGCGTGTGCGTCACTTACCTGGGGAACACATGGCACCAGGGTGCACTATGGGAAGAAGGCAAGCCGGCGGAGGCAGTGTGATGCTTTGGGCAATGTTCTGCTGGGAAACCTTGGGTTCTGCCATCCATGTGGATGTTACTTTGACACGTACCACCTACCTAAGCTTTGTTACAGACCATGTATACCCTTTCATGGAAACTGTATTCCCTGGTGGCTGTGGCCTCTTTCAGCAGGATAATGTGCCCTGCCGCAAAGCCAAAATGCTTCAGGAATGGTTTGAGGAGCACAACAACGAGTTTGAGGTGTCAACTTGGCATACAAATTCCCCAGATCTCAATCCAATCGAGCATCTGTGGGATGTGCTGAACAAACAAGTCTGATCCATGGAGGCTCCACCTCCCAACTTAAAGGACTTAAAGGATTTGTTCACTTTCAAATTAAAATTTCCTGATAATTTAGTCACCCCCATGTCATCCAAGATGGATTTACGTAAAAAATGGAACTAGCGCCGTGTTCGTTCCATAATTTGAATAGGTAAGGTGTGGGACACACAGCGTAAGCTTTTTGAAGAATACGGATGGCAGTCTGATAGAAGCACTTGCGAGGCGATCATTTGTGTTTATAAATCATATACATTTTTATTTTTTTTAGAAAATGACAGATCGTTTCACTAGAAGCTGCACTGAAACTGTAATTTTGACCTTCAACTGTTTGGGGTCTATTGAAGTCCACTATAAGGAGAATAATCCTGGAATGTTTTCATCACAAACCTTGAATTCTTTTCGACTGAAGAAAGAAAGACATGAACATCTTGGAGGACATGGGGGTAAGTAAATTATCAGGAAATTATAATTTGAAAGTGAACTAACCCTTTAAAGGATCTGCTGCTAACATCTTGGTGCCAAATACCACAGCACACCTTCAGGGGTCTAGTGGAGTCCATGCCTCGATGGGTCAGGGCTGTTTTGGCAGCAAAAGGGTGACCAACACAATATTAGGAAGGTGGTCATAATGTTGTATATATATACACAACCCGAATTCCGAAAATTTTGAGACCTTTTTTTTTTTGAATTAAATGAAAACTAAAAGACTTTCAAATCACATGAGGCAATATTTTATTCACAATAGAACATAGATAACATAACAAATGTTTAAACTGAGAAATTTTTACATTTTATCCACTTAATGAGCTCATTTCAAATTTGATGCCTGCTACAGGTCTCAAAAAAGTTGGCACGGCGGCAACAAATGGCTGAAAAAGCAAGATTTTTTTTAAATATTCAGCTGGGAGAACATCTAGCAACTAATTAAGTTAACTGATATCAGGTCTGTAACATGATTAGCTATAAAAGGGATGTCTTAGAGAGGCAGAGTCTCTCAGAAGTAAAGATGGGCAGAGCTGTAAAAGAGTGCGTAAAAAGATTGTGGAATACTTTAAAAACAATGTTCCTCAACGTCAAATTGCAAAGGCTTTACAAATCTCATCATCTACAGTGCATAACATCATCAAAAGATTCAGAGTAACTGGAGAAATCTCTGTGTTCATAAGGGACAAGACTGAAGACCTTTATTGAATGCCCGTGGTCTTCGGGCCCTCAGACGACACTGCATCACTCCTCGGCATGATTGTGTCAATGGCATTACTAAATGGGCCCAGGAATACTTCCAGAAACCACTGTCGGTAAACACAATCTGCCGTGCCATCTGCAGATGCCAACTAAAGCTCTATCATGCAATAAGGAAGCCACATGTGAACATGGTCCAGAAGCGCCGTCGTGTCCTGTGGGCCAAGGCTAATTTAAAATGGACTTTTTCAAAGTGGAAAAGTGTTCTATGGTCAGATGAGTCCAAATTTGACATTCTTGTTGGAAATCAGGTACGCTATGTCCTCCGGGCTAAAGAGGAGGCAGACCTTCCAGTGTGTTATCAGCGTTCAGTTCAAAAACCTACATGTCTGATATTACAACAGCATGGCTTCGTTGTAGAAGAGTCCGGGTGCTGAATTGGCCTGCCTGCAGTCCAGATCTTTCACCTATAGAGAACATTTGGCACATCATTAAACGAAAGACGACCATGAACTCTTCAGCAGCTGGAAACCTATATCAGGCAAGAACAGGACCAAATTTCGATACCAATACTGCAGGAATTCATAACTCCTATGCCCAGGCATCTTCAAACTGTTTTGAAAAGAAGAGGAGATGCTACACCATGGTAAACATGCCCCCGTCCCAACTATTTTGAGACCTGTAGCAGGCATCAGATTTGAAATGAGCTCATTTTGTGCATAAAATTTTAAAATTTCTCAGTTTAAACATTTGTTATGTTATCTATTTTCTATTGTCAATAAAAAATTTGGTTCATGTGCTTTTAAAGTGTTTCAGTTTTCATTTTATTCAAATTTAAAAAAAGTCCCAACATTTCCGGAATTCGGGTTGTATGTATATATATATATATATATGTATATATATATATATATATATACATATACAGTTGAGCTCAGCTCAGCTAAATTGCATGTAATTTTTTATTTAGTACTGTCCTTAATAAACTATTTCACATAACAGTTGTTTACATAAAGTCCACAAGAGAAAAAAATAGCAGAATTTATAAAAATGATCCTTCAGGTCCTGCAGATTCTTCAGTTTTCCAGCATCTTCTGCATATTTGAACCCTTTCCAGCAGTGACTGTATGATTTTGAGATCCATCTTTTCACACTGAGGACAACTGAGGGACTCAGACAAAACTATTACAAAAGCTGCAAACATTCACTGATGCTCCAGAAGGAAACACGATGCGTTAAGAGTCTGGGGTGAAAACTTTCAAACAAGAAATTGATGTTTTTTTATTTAGTTCTGCCCTTTGGAAGCTACAAAATATACTTACATGTTTTTTTTTACATTTATTCTGTTCATCCAATTCAAAAAGTTTACATCCCCGACTCTTAATGCGTCGTGTTTCCTTCTGGAGCATCAGTAAATGTTTTAACCTTTTTTAATAGTTGTGTTTGAGTCCCTCAATTGTCCTCAGTGTGAAAAGATGGATCTCAGAGTTATACAGTCACTGAAAGGGTTCAAATATGCAAAAGATGCTGGAAAACCAAAGAATCTGCAGGACCTGGAGGATTTTTCTGAAGAACAGAGTTCAGTTTAACTGCTCAGGACAAATAAGGGACTCATGAACAACCATCACAAAACAAAACAAAAAAACAGTCGTGGATAGTCCAGGTAACCACACAGTATTAAGAATCAAGGGTATGCAAACTTTTGAACGGGGTAATTTTTTTATAAATTCAGCTATTTTTTTGGTCTTGTGGACTTTATGTAAACAACTGTTATGTGAAATAGTTTATTCAGGACAGTACTAAATAAAAAATAACATGCAATTTTCATGATCCTTCTTATTTTGTTAGAATGATTAACATTTTTCTAGATTCTGCAAGCGGTATATAAACTTTTGAGCTAACTATATATATATATATATATATAGGTCACGGAAATTGTCATTAATTAAGTGCTTTATACCAAATATATAATCTATGAATTAAGGATTTTTGGAAATCAAATAATCTTACTGACCCCAAACTTTTGAAAGATAGTGTATTTTGCAATTAACAATATAAAATTGTTGCTGGCAAAAAAAGACATTCAGCAAAAATAGGAATATCGCACTAATTTAAATGCACCTTTTATTTACCAGCTATGAAATGGACATGTATGCATTATAAAATGATTTTTTTTACATTAAAATATTTGCCATCAAATGTTAGTCAATTCTATGAAATGCATTCATAAATGACTCTATTTATTTTATAAATATATACTTTAAAAATTGATGTCACAGTTTTACACAGACATCCCTCGCATTATACAGGGTTTCGTGATCTGCATGTCAGCTCTGTTTTTCAATCAAATCTTTTTTATTTGCACATTTTGCACATTTAAGCATGACTGAATGATGTAGTGTCCTCTTGTGTTCTGCAGACTTTAAACACTTCCACTGAACTGTACTGTACATCGCACTCAAGCAAAGTTTGAAATAATTGGTGTAAGCACAAATAAACTGCTCAATAGCGCATTTTGAGAATTCAGCAACAGAAACAGAAAGAATGTCTATCTAAGCCGTTTCAGGACTGCATTCCTACAGATAAAGCAATACATCATGATGTAAACCTCACAGGGAGAGTTGGGGGAGAAAAAAACTTAATTAGCCTTCCACAACACAACTGAGTGACATTTTTAATAAGAGAATTTGCAACAAACAAATTCAAGCGTTGTAGCTCTTTCAAACTGCACACGTTCAAGTATGCTTTCCAAAGCGCATTTTTGAGTGAGTCAGCACTGGCGAAATTGCTGTAGCTATTCGAATTTACCTCATGATTGCCTTTAAGTTTCAAGATATTTAAATTGAGACAGAAACACATTTTCTTTTCAGTCTCCCGTGAGACAACATGCAACAAAAAAGTAAAGTGCATGACAAATCTATGACTGATGATAGGTGATTATGGCTACCCAACATTTAATAGCCTCGCTTTACGGTGTGAAGAAGGGCTATAGTGGATTTTGAGAAGAACAGCTCGGGGTTTCTATTAGAAAATAAACTAGTTCAGTTTGCCTAATAACAATGTCCAACAATCGGTATACATACATCATATGAGAATTTTGTCTTTTTCTTTATGAAATGAGATCAAATGAGATCAAATATTTGAGATAAGATTAGATTTTTAATTTTTAAAGGGGTGGTTGATTATGATTTCACTTTTTTAACTTTAGTTAATGTGTAATGTTGCTCTTTGAGCATAAACAACATAAGCAAAGTTACGATGCTCAAAGTTCAATGCAAAGGGAGATATTTTCTTTTACAGAAATCACTTTTTAAGGACAACAAACGGCTGGTAGGGACTGCAACAAGCTTCTTCATGGGTTAGTGACATCACAAACCCCAAAATGTACATAAACCCTGCACCCTAGAACATGCAACAAAGGGGGTGAGGTCATGTTGGGCTGCTTTAGAGAAGAGGAAGAGTTGTTGTAGTAGAGTGTTGTTGTCATGCCGTCATTTTACGCCGGACTGCTTCACAAACGAGGATCAATTCAACGCTGGATTTGCACAAAAGATTAACATGACGGCACATGCAAGTCGATGAGTTGAATCAACTCCACAGCAACTACATCAATTTTTCTCTAACCATTCAGAAATGTCCAGTTTCATTCTAAAAGTTACAAAACTTCTTCCTGAGTCTCTCCATCAGTGTCCGACTCCAGTTTGAACAATGTTAGGCTGAACACCGTTACTGACAATCCTCATTTTGGCTGCGTGAGATTGTCCAGCTTTGTTGTTGTTGAGCAACTGAAGCGCGAGCTGTTAAAGCTCCGCCCTCTTCTGGAAAGCGCACCGGAAGCAGCAGCTCATTTGCATTTACAGGAACAGGGGGTAATAATGGGGTTTACACTTTATTTCGATGGTTCACTTTAGACATTCTACTAGCTATAAGTAACTTTGCAACTACATGTCAACTAACACTCATTAGAGTACTATCTGCTTAATATCACTATGCTTAATAAGACTTTATTGTGATGCTCCCCCAGTCATTTGACTTTGCAACTACATGTCAACTTATTCTACTTGCCCAAAACCTAACAGTCTACTGCAGTCTACTAATACTCTAATGAGAGTTAGTTGACAAGTAGAATGTCTGAAGTGGATCATCGAAATAAAGTGTAACCAAAAACTGTGATCTTTGTATAACAAAAAGAAAAAGAAAAAAATTCTGTTACAAAAATCAACCTCTGGGACATAAAAGAGTTTGATGTGGAAGAAAACTCAACTACACCATGATCCATATATGCTGCTGAAGAATTGGAAGAAGACGATGATGGTGATGATCATCAGTCTGCTGGAACTGATTTCAGTTGCATTTACAAATAAAAAAGAAGCCATCAGAAAATCTGGTCTCTTGTGCCCGCAGCCATGTTTCTTCTATTGCTTGACTGTAGAGCAATTTAGATTCAAATAACTACGCATACAGTGGTGTCAAAGGAGCACTGTCATTTCCATTGTCATTATCCCAGTGGTCTTTAATATCATAGCTGTCATTCTAATTCATTAAAGCATCTAATGGCGTTCGGACAGCCTGGAGCTCTCGCTAAAGTACCTTACTTTAATGAGATGACTGCAAAGATGTCTTGCATCCAACTCGAGGTTGGATAGAGGGTGAAGCTTAGAAGCAACTAGGAAATTTGTCTCAATGACCTTCTTACTCTCTGCATTCACTTGAAAGAGGTCTGTCAAGTTTTGCACGAGTTTACCAGAGAAAGCACTTATATCAGAGGAGGCTCATTCGACCCTTGGGTCTATGGGATTAGCAGGACTTTACTTGTACAAACATGGCTCCATTAGCTAATCATATGATAAATTTGCTCCTTAACTTTCAAACACAGAGGGTGACTAATGCATATTCATTGTGAAACACATGTGCATTTGGGTGACCTAAAATGACCATTTTGAGACAATTATTACATTGTGATTGCCATTGCCATAATTTAGAATTTCATAATCTGCTCATTTAAGGTGTGCTCATTTAAAGCAAAACTGTGTATGTTTTTAATATTAGAATTAGTGCTGCCAATCGATAAAAAAAATATATTAATCACACCTAACATTCAAATTTTAATGTTTTTATATTGTAGTAATTTCACATTTAACCTCCAAATTAATGTAGACACAATACAAAGACAGTGTATTTTAAATATTTGATCAGGCAGGAAACATCCAGAATCAAAGCAGTTATCAAACACTTCACAGTCTTCACTGCATAATTTACATTAAAATATAGATTTTTTTATATTTTATTAAAGCTAAAAAATTTTATTCAAGTAAGAGCAGTCAGTGATTTGCTCTTTGTCTTTTGTTCTTTGATTAACATTAATGGCACGCTGTAGCAGGTTTATTAGGCTGCTGTTACTTTAAGACCTACCGCACATGAACTCTTTATGTTCATTTAAGACTGCTCTTATGAGAATACTCGACAAAATGGGCATTTCGGCATAATTTTGTGTTTTTGGCCGTTCAACCGCAATTTGTTCTATTAGAACAGTAGAAAGCACAATTTGACAGCGAAAAATGCTACCTAAGATTGTGCTTACCAGCATCATATTCAGTGTCCGACTCCGGTTTGAACAATGTATAGCTGAACACTGTTACTGACAATCGTCATTTTGGCTTTTTTGTTGTTGAGCAACCGTAGCGTGAGCTGTTAAAGCAGCTCATTTGCATTTGGTTTTGCTCACATCCAAATAGGGGAAAATTTGACAAACTATAATAAATGATCTGTGGGGTATTTTGAGTTGAAACTTCACAGACACATTCTGGGGACACCAGAGACTTATATTACATCTTGTGAAAGGGGCATTATAGGTCCCCTTTAAAATCAAAAGTAACTAGTTGCATTATTTAGTTACATTTTATGGAAAGTAATGCTTTACGTTACCTTTGCATTGTTTTTTCTCACCTGGGCTTGCTTGTTTGGTTTATAACAACAACAAAAAGTTCTATTTTTGGCAAATGTAAAGGTCTTTTCATACCAAAAGTGACATGAGTAAGCCTCGGGCTGAAGGAAATGCACATTCATCCCTGTACAGTAGAGGGCGCAGCTCATACAAACCTTTCAGGATTGCAGAAAAATAGGACGCAGGAGAAGAAAGTTCTACAGTAGAACTCCAACAACCATCCCATCATGTTTACACAGCGCACACGTCACCCCTGATTTCTCTCCACAAGAGGACCAGAGAGCTGTTAGTCAATACATGGGGAAAAAAAAACCAAAGTAACTTGAGTTACTTTACTCATTACTTGAAAAAAGTAATCTGATTACGTAAGTCAAGTTACTTGTAATGCATTACTTGTAATTTAGTTATAGCATTAGCGTAAGTGGAAAAAATGAACAAAATAGATAGTCTGTCTGCCGTCTGTATTCACTAGTTAGCTTCCTTTGTTACTGATCATGTTATGCACCAGTTTCTGTTGATTAGCTTCCCCATGAGTTTAGTTCTGTTCTTGGTCTCGTATTGTCTTGTCTTATGCTGCCCTTGGTTACTCTTGTGATTTCTGGATTACTGTGTTTCGTTTGATTAAAAGACTGCTGCAAATCCCTTCTTTAAAAACAACTTAAGTTGGGTTGAAAATGGACAAAAACAGCGATTGGGTTGTTTTAACCCAGCGGTTGGGTTAAATGTTTGCCCAATATGCTGGGCAGTTTTATTTAACTCAACTATTGTTCAAAAATTACTATATGGCTGGCTTAAAATGAACCCGAAATAGGTTGGAACAACAATAATAATCAAAAGGTGAACGTTTATTAATAAGCAACTTAATAAATGTTTATTGTTTAATTATTATTCATTAAACTTATTAATAAATGTTAATTTCCAACATGCTTTGGGTTCATTTTAAGCAAGCAATACAGTCATATTTAAACAATAGTTGAGTTAAATAAAACTACCCAGCAGGTTGGGCAAACATTTAACCCAGCATTTTTTTGAGTGTTGGCAAGCAATCTATTTTTTTTTAATAATGCCATGTTGTCCAAGTGATTTGCTAAAACCTAAAACAAAAGGATGTTCGCCATGATGTGGGAAATGACGTAACGTTGTTTCACCCGTTTCCCACACTTCCCCACTGGAATTTCCTCTCCAGAACATTGAGCACAACAACAACGGACCATCCAAGTGAATGACATGGAGCATAAGCTTGTGAAATGTATCCAGAAAAGGGAGTCCATGTATTTTGGTCTTTTACTCTGACTACTATGTTTTGTAGATGACCACAGACCATATGGATTTTTAGGGACTGTTTCGAAATGAAAACAAACCAGATTATTTCACTTTGAGTTTTGAGGCATAGACAGTGTTATGAGGTTCTGCTGTAATGATGTAAAAAGTATCATACATTTTTTTTAACAACAATTGTTTGCCCATTCAATCTTTTAATGCTGCATGTATTGTAAAATTGCTATCCCGGACCTTGTCCGTTGTCCTGAAGCCAAACTTCCTCAGCTGCACGAACACGCTGCTGTCCATGGTCCTGAACTCACACTTCAGTCACAGACCTCAGCAAAGAAGACAATCATGAGCTGTCCAGCACTATATATATTTAGTAGATCTGTAATAGCTTGGATTTATATTTATTGTGACACACGGAGGAGCACTACTAAGGTTTTAATATTCTCAGATAAGAGTTCATTAGGATTCCTTGACCACTGCCAAGCACGCATCTGAATCCACTCCACATTACACCCAGTAAACATATGATGTAAAGTCAGGGGGTGTTACTGATATGGCTTGTAATGCCTCATTAAACTAATCTTGTAAAGTGCAGCTGAACTGCTGCAGATAGTGCTGACGGCCCTTCACATCAACATTCCTCACGTTTCAGCGGGGACCATCAAAGAGCTAAATGGGGGTCGAGGATGCCCACAGCACCATCGGGGCCCTCCTGTCCAGCAGATGCAACAGAGAAGCTCCTTTAAATGTGCCACCGAAACACCACTGCTCTGCATCACTGCTAGCGTGGTTGCCTAGCAACTAGACAGCAGATGCCTGCATCCCTCATCTACTGAGTAAAAATACATTGAAAAAAAAAATCGCACCTCTTATCTCTGTTTGTGCGATACGCACAATGATTTTTATAATCGCATCTGATCGTTAATCTTGATATAATCGTTAATCGTGTGCACTGATTTCAAAATCTTATTAGCCTATCATTATTTACTTTTCTTAGGCATTTCTGAGTTTGTGTTTTTGAGGGTGTGTTGGGCTGAAGAACGTGGAAAAGTGGGAGAAATGCGTGAAAATGCGCCGGGATACTCTCGCAGCATTTTAATAGGTTGCAGCGCGCGAGCCGACAAGTACAGACATCATTCCTCCGCGAGACAAGCGCGTGGACAGACTGCCTTTCCTCTTTAGTTCGCTTTCGCTTTTATTTTTTTCAACAAACACCGGCATTTTATTCCGCACATCCAAGAGGAACCATGTCTTTTACTGTTCTTTTGAAATCCAAGCGTGTGCGTCGGAGATTTCTGTTCCAGTCTTGATTATTTTTGTTCGGTTCCTGGAGGTGTTATTGCAATTGAAGTGTGTCATCATTTGCTCTGAACAAGAGCAGGAACATGGTCGGGGATTCAATCGAGAGATAAGGGGGCTTTTCCTGTAGGCTAGACAAAGCTTGGACATTTGCAAGCGTTTTATTGTGATACATACTGTTTTTTCACCCCTGCTTCTGCTTCATATAAGGTTGCACTATGGACTGACTACAAGCTCTGACATCTGCATCAGATATTCTCTGCTGCATTTCTTTAAATGTGCATCTTTTCTCCCCAGTGACTTTGAGAGGAATATCTCGACCATCAGCAGCAGGGGATGCAGATTTCATGTTTTTTTCTTCTTCGCCTCCAACCTTTATAGCTGAGGGGGGAAATAAATAAAAATATCACTTACTGTGGAGCACCCCCCTCTTTGAAGGAGCATCTCTGGAGCCATGGCTTGCCCACAGCTTTGGACCTGGAAATTGCGACGACAGGTGTAGAAGAAGATTGATTCTCTTCCATTTTTAATTTAGTTTTTTTTTTTATTTTCATCATCATATCTTTATTTTTCTCCATGGTTTGCCTGAAGAAGACTTTCCAGCACTTTCCCAGAAGTCCAGTCGAAGCTGAGAGAGATGTCTGATCTTCTGGTTTTGATCGAGGGGGTCTCTGACCTGCACGGATTTCCATAGCTGAGGGAGAAAAAAAAAAAAAACAGCTGGGACCCATTAAACATTTCTTTTCTTTTCTTTCTTTTTTTTATTTCTTTCTTTTCTTTTTTCTTTTCTTTTGCGGGGCCATCACAAATGTGTGCATTGGTGCTTTGATCTCACTTTATTCATTTTGGCCTTTTTTCCCCTCCCATCCCCTTTCTGTTGGATTCTTTTTGGGATTTGTTTTGTTTTTGTTTTGTTTTGTTTGTTTTTTACATCAGTTTGGAGCACAGGCGGTTGGATTACTGAAACTGAATAAACGGATTTGTGGAAATGTTGGGTCCTCAAGAAGACAAAATATGTGGAATTGTTTCTGCTCTGGCGGCTTTGTCCTTTGTCTGCTTTGCACAAAGGTAAGAAAATTATAAATATTGTAAATTATGACTATTGGATTGGATTAATGAGCCCACTTATTGGTCAAATCCCAACAGACACTCAGATGATTCACAGGCATATAGCGTACATGTTTCATTTCCTATGCCATTTTTAATTTTTTTTTATCTGAATAAACAGTCGAATTGTGTGTGTATGTGTGCAGTGTCTAATAGAGAGAGAAAGAGAGAGAGAGAATCATATGTGTGAGAAACATGCTCGTATAGATTCTGTAGCGCATATAGGCCTATTATTCAAAACTAACATAATTTTTCTTTAGAACCTGAATGTCTTTGATTGAAAAATAAAATAATATAAAAAAAATAAAAATAATAATTTTCCCGGGTAAATTAATATATATATATATATTGGATATGCATCCACTTGGATTTAACAGTGACATCTCAGTATTCTGACATCAATTAAAAGCTGTGTTTTGAATCGCATTTAGGCAAAATGTTGTAGCAACCCTCACGTTTTTGTCTTCCAACATCAGTAACCAATATATTTTTGATGCAATGGTCCACTGAGTGAAATCCACATTTACAAATGATCGGTGCTTTTCTTCTGATCCACCCCCACCCATACCACCATGTCGCTGGCGTTAGAAGAGATCCATCATCACTCAGCCAATAAGAATAAAAACGACGACGCCTATCAGTCAATAATGGTTAATGACATGTGTTCACTGCTGATCATTGAGATGCGACGTGGCTTTGAAGCCTCCGAGGCCGAAGACGCTTATCTTTTCTCCATCTCACACTGTGTATGTGAAACACCTGTAAGACAAATGACAAGCCTTATTATAATTATGTTAAACGTTGATGTCTTTATTCACGGCACGTCGTGATTATTATGATTGAATCTCATTGAAATCAACAGTGGTGGACTAAAACCCAATGCCTTCCATTTTGACGTTTGACTATTTTCGTTACAAGTTCAGCGTGCATGGCTGAGGTATGACATTTTCAAATGCACTAGTTTGGCTTTCATGTGCAAATTATTAGTTGTCAAAACACTAAGATATGCCTCTTAAAAGGGGTTTTGAACCTTTATAGACTCCACATTCAACCGCCAATACTTTCAGTTTATAGACTGTAAAACATTATTTTTGTCAAATCAACTTCAATAATAAATGTGGTTCAGATAACATAATATTTTGAGTTTCTGTTGATTAAACCAATTGCCTTCATTGTATTAACTCAAAATTTTTATTTCAAAGAACTCAAAGTTTTAAGGCAACCAGGTAACTGGAGAAGAAAAATTTCATTTTTCTTCATCATTTCATTTCATTTCATTCAACTTACTTTTTTAAGTTAAACAACAATTATTTTTTACGGTCCTGCTGTCTAACATTCTATACTGCATCGAAAACGATTTCATTTATTAATTATTTTTCATACAGCTTTAATGACCTTAGTAAAGACTGCGTACAATATTTGCTCTTTTCAAAACTTGTCTGTCATACCACACAACTATCTGAAGGTAAAATTGTAAAGAGACTTTTAAACATTCATATTTTATCTTAAAATCTTGATGTTGATATAAAAAGGAATATGTTATGCGTCAACTACCCATCTGTTCACAGACCCTCAGGGGTCCCAGGACCCCGAGTTGAAAACCCTGGCTGTAGAGTGCATGTTTGAACCAGATAAACCCAGTTATACCAGTCGTCAAAGTTACATGTTGAACTGACATTATGACGTTTGAATGTTTTCAGCACCGTCGTACACAATCAGTTTCAGATATTACTGTTTAAGTCCAATGGAGCTTTCAGTAACACTTCATGCTCTGGAAAACAATGAATTATTCAATCACATAGATTTATGTTAATGATTATGTGGTGGTTATATTGATCTAAAGATAAGCCTCTTCGGATTGGCAATTAGACCAAAACATTCAAGAATAAAAAAATGTACAAAACGTCTGTCTGAATGAAAACAAAATGCATTGCTGTAAAATAATCAAGGAGATATGATTCAATTCAGTCAAATGAATTAACAAATTTGCTGTTTATTTGCTGAATTTTGACCAAAAGCGCTCTCAATTCTCTCTCCTGCAGCACCTCCACCGGAAGTACCGGAATATCTGTGGCCAAGACGACAGTGGACAAATTGCTGAAGGGGTATGACATCCGTCTCCGGCCAGACTTCGGAGGTACACATGATCCTTTCTTAGAAACGTATTCTTATATCCTCACCAGGGAAGCCACTTATCTGGAGTCTAGTGATAATCATTATCATTGGCGAATGCAATACTGTATGTATATAGTCATGCTGTATTTTACACATCTGATCATAAATCTCCTGTGTAGGAAGGTTTTCAGAACTTGATACTGGTTTGTTTCTCATGATCTCATGTAAAGACCAAATATAAAGTGATATCAAGAAACTGCTGAAACATTTCATGGGTTAATAGCATCAATCTCAAGGTTAGGCGGTATTGAGAGAAAACTAGGCGCTGTTTGAGATGTAAAGACACTTTGCACTCTTGCGTCATTGTTTTTTTGTTTTTTTTTGTGTGTGGGTACAGTTTTCACAAAAGGCTGAGCACACAGTTTTAGGTTGCAACTCATGGTCCGTATTTCTGCACACGTTCACATTGTTGAAGGACAATGGGATGCTTTTCGAACCACAAAGTCGTGGAAAATTTTGTTTCACCACAACTAGAACTGGCTTGTCCGGCTATTCATCACAAGCGTTCTGTTTGTCCCCTGATATTGCAAAGAGACTATAAATTTGCTACAGAATGTACTTTTCAATTCAGCTATTCGGCTTCCCTTCAGCAAATTGTTGTGTATTTCAGCAAAGAAGCAAGTCTATTGTGATCTATCTATCTATCTATCTATCTATCTATCTATCTATCTATCTATCTATCTATCTATCTATCTATCTATCTATCTATCTATCTATCTATCTATATATCTATCTATCTATCTATCTATCTATCTATCTATCTATCAACCTGGTCTCACCCGTGGGCACGTTTTCACGAGACACAAAATTACGTACCGACACATACGTCTTGCTGCCGTTTCCGACAGAAACGAACGCTAGAGGCCGGTAAAACGTCACTAAGTGCTTTGGCTCGTTCTCACACACGGTTTCGATGACGGCCGTGGTCGGATTATGGATTCGTAAAGACTTGTTTTGACGTCTCCTCGTGCAATATTATGTTACGACTTCAAATCGCTTCTTACCGGAGTGCCCGATTTGTAAACGAACGTACTTTGGACTTTGCGTCGCTTGACCGGCTCTATGCGTTTCGCTTTTTTTGGCCGTAACCAAGCTTGCTCGGTAGCGCAGCCGATACGGANGCCTGGGTACGAATCCCGCGAAAGGCGAGTGACGATAAAAAAAAAAAGAGCTCAAAGAGAGATCTAAACGAGCTGAAAAAACGGTATACGATATCGCGGACGCTTTTTGCATCACGTTTGCTTTTGTTAACACTATCGGGTAGGTTTAGGCGTAGCGTCGGTGGGACGTTATTTTAAAACGCAACGGAGCGCAAATGTCAAATCAAGAACCGCGGCGATTCGTCTAAAAAGCAACGTCATAAAAACGTACCGCATTCACCTTATTATCAGCTCCTGCAAAAAAGAAACACGCTTTTAGCGCCACTCAGTGGACATTTCACATCGAAACTGCAGCGATATGTACTCATTGGTATGTATTTCGCGACTCGCGAAAACGTGCCCACGGGTACGTTTTCGGCATGAAACCAGGTTGCTATCTATCTATCTATCTATCTATCTATCTATCTATCTATCTATCTATCTATCTATCTATCTGTCTATCTGTCTATCTATCTATCTATCTATCTATCTATCTATCTATCTATCTATCTATCTATCTATCTATCTATCTATCTATCTATACTATACTTTCATGTCATTGTTTGCCACTATTTAAATATCACATATATATGTTTATTGCCAATATTTGATAGATTCTCTCATGTATTCATGTTTTTACCATAGATTAGCCTTTTTTGGTATTTTTGGATTTGCTGGTAGAGAGAACAAGTCTGATATAGAATTCCATGTTACATTGTAGTCTGATTTGCTGTATTTCGGCACACATTGGCCAATTTGGTATCATTAACGTGTTCTCCGTTCTCTTCAATACCATTTTTTTTTTTTTTACATCACGCAAATAATTTTTGAATAATTTGATCAGAAGTGATGGCACTGATGCAGCGCTGCACGTTTGTATTGGGAAAAGCATTCCGCTCTGATGCAGGCCAGGGAACTGTAGTCTATCACATCCTGATAATTCTATCATCAGTCAGAGCCTAAGTCTCCTGACACAACTGCTGACCAACTTCAGCTTTGGAGTGCCGTGCATTTTAATTGGACCCAGACCGCAGCTATGCTAGCCAGAGAGAGAGAGAGAGAGAGAGAGAGGGTGAAGAGGGCAAAGAGGAGAGAGATGGAGAGAAAGAAAGAGGCCAGTTAGGTTGTCAGGAAACCAGGCTGCCCTAAAAGAGCTTCATCTCTCTGGCCGGCTAGAGGGATAGCCGCGGGGTTTGGTCGTGGTGTATTTGTGTATGTGCGCACCCCTGAAGTCACACCACAACACACACGAGAGCAAAGCCTGCTTACACATGCGTGCATACACAGATTCACACACAAACAGTTGTACAACAGTTGAGCTGTATTGCTGCACCAAAAAAAAAAATATCCACAAGTTTGTTTAATGAACCTCTAAATATGCATTGTACATTGCATTTTTTTTAAAGGCATTGTCATTTTTTTCAAGGTATTGTCATTCTTTTCAGTGCAAATGTCTTATTATAGATTGTGCCTTCCAATTTGCTGACAAAATTAACATTGCAAATGTCAAATTCGTATGCCATTTAGCAGGCTTGATATACTTCCATCTGTCCAAACATTATAAAAATACTGATTATTAAATAGAAAACAAAGTGGTTACAGTAAAACAGTAAAAGTGAAACTGACTAGTCTCTTGCTATCAATTTCCCACATACAGTAATGTGTAAATTTATATTGTTGAAATTAATCTTTTGCCATACAGAAAAAAGTTCAGTTGACTGAAGAATGACACAAGGACTTATTCTGATGCCACTGATCTGTTCATTGAAATAAATACCGTATTGTTCCTAATATAAGAACTATCTTAGAAATACATCTGAAAAAAAAGGGTTTGTCTTACATTCAGGGTTTAGACTTTTACATCAATAATACATCCGCAACAATAGGTGGCACCAAATTCGCTTAAAACGTGTGTGCCAAGAAATACGGTGCGTCAGATGTTAATGTTAGAAGATTGCGAGGGCAAAATTGCAGTCTTAAAAACGCTAACAGTCAAAGAAAAGATTACCGTCTAAGAGCCGCGTGACTGTCATGTTTGTGTGCATCGCTGACGGGACCGAATTTTCCCCGTACGTGATTTTAAAATGTACCTAGATTTCAAAACTACAATAAGATTTCATGTCTACTGTTAAAAGTGTTCATTTTTAAATGTGATCGTTGTTACATTTTAACAGTATTTACCATACTTTCAATACAAAAGTGGGGAGAACAATATTTGGTACTTTTGAGAGATAAACTATGGATTTTGAGCAAGTTGCATGCTTTTGCAGGTATCCCATTGTGTGGTGCTGTTGGAGAAATGCACTGACCGTTTTACAAATGTTATAAGGAAGGAATGTATCAAAGCAACTAAGAAAAACTGTATTTTCTCAGACTAAAAGCCAAACCATTCTAGTGTACTTTAAACACAATTTCTAATACTCCATGTTGTCTGAGGATGAGACTAACATGTATTTGTTAGTTCCAGACTTCCTATTGTAGCCATTCTCACCCTGTTAGTGTTCATTGTTTCAGCAGCAGTAGATGATGAGTCATTTTATTCAGCCTTGCTTTACACTCGACTTTGTTGCCCTTCATGTTAGTGTTATCGTTATTGGCTTTGGCTCCAACTCTCAACAAGTAGCCCGTGAATGTGGTGTACGGGCTGAGAAAGCAACCTAAGCAGAACTCAAAATCGGACTCAGTTTGAGTGGGACATAAAACCCTGCTGCTTTGCTGTCTACTGCCTTGTTTCTTAGGCAATATCCTGAGTCCTGACTAAAATGATACTGATTGTTTTGAAACACTCTTCATAGGCAGCCATGCAGTAAAGCATAAACGACATGTGACTCACAATTGAAGTCAGTTCAACATTAGCATATTGCTAAAGCAATGTTTGCTAAATAAAGACATGATTCTCTTATGCTGTAAGCATAATACACGGTGACAACTCAACCACAAAAAACGTCTCGGGTTACAGATGTAACCCTGGTTCCCTGAGAAGGGAACGAGACGCTGCGTAGCAACGCATTGGGAACCTTCTGCGTGATGTCGTCACTGAAGCACTCCTGTATCTAACCAATCGCGTCGTGAGACGTCAGAGACGGGTNAATGCGTTGCTACGCAGCGTCGACAGTTCCCTCGAAAGGGAACTGTACTTTTTGTTACTAAAAAAATGTCATTTTATTTGTTTATAATCTGAATTTATATCAACTCGTTTCACAGTATTTTCTTTGTAAGTGCAAATAGTAGTTAGATGCTATTTATACTTTATATTTATACTATTTGCACTTCATTTATTGTAGTACATTATAAAACAGTATGTAATAACATTCACTTTATATAATTATATATTATTATACCCCTAACCCTAACCATATTGAAAATGCTGATTGGTAAAGATGTCCTCGCAGGCCCAGGAAGGGAGCCATGGTTTTGAGTGTGGTAACAATGTGAGCTGCACACATTGCGGTCAATGTGTCAGCCATCCGATGAACGCGAGGATTTCATCCAAGTTCAGTTATTGGCCTATTAAAATCTGTAATGAACTTTATTTCCACTTTTCGAATGTATTTTTTGCTTAAAATAAATGCATCTCCGAACTCATATGCAATTGGAAAAGGGTGAAGATGAACATCAGAAGGTATATTGTTTCAACCACAGAAAAACATCAATACACACCATTTTTTAAGTTCAAATCCACCAACTTTAATTTATTATCTCCTATCTGGTTTGTTTGTCAGACAAAATGGCAAATTCTGTGTTATGATTGGTCAGATCGCCTGTCAATCAAACCCCCAGTGAAGGGTGAATTTGTACTTTTTTTCTCGCAATTCTGACTTCTTTTCTCAGAATTCTGAAATATAAACTCACAATTGCGAGATGTAAGTAAAGTCCAATTCTGAGGAAAAAATATTTTTTGTAGTACATTATAAAACAGTATGTAATAACATTCACTTTATATAATTATATATTATTATACCCCTAACCCTAACCATATTGAAAATGCTGATTGGTAAAGATGTCCTCGCAGGCCCAGGAAGGGAGCCATGGTTTTGAGTGTGGTAACAATGTGAGCTGCACACATTGCGGTCAATGTGTCAGCCATCCGATGAACGCGAGGATTTCATCCAAGTTCAGTTATTGGCCTATTAAAATCTGTAATGAACTTTATTTCCACTTTTCGAATGTATTTTTTGCTTAAAATAAATGCATCTCCGAACTCATATGCAATTGGAAAAGGGTGAAGATGAACATCAGAAGGTATATTGTTTCAACCACAGAAAAACATCAATACACACCATTTTTTAAGTTCAAGTCCACCAACGTTAATTTATTATCTCCTATCTGGTTTGTTTGTCAAACAAAATGGCAAATTCTGTGTTATGATTGGTCAGATCGTCTGTCAATCAAACTCCCAGTGAAGGGTGAATTTGTACTTTTTTCTCGCAATTCTGACTTCTTTTCTCAGAATTCTGAAATATAAACTCACAATTGCGAGATGTAAGTAAAGTCCAATTCTGAGGAAACATTTTTTTTTTTCTGAATTGTGAGTTTAACTCTTTTTAACACATACTCTTGAATTTATATCTTGTGATTCTGAGAAAAAAGTAAGAATTACGAGATGTAAACTTGCAATAGCGAGAAGAAAAAAAAAAAGTCTGAATTGTGAGATAAATAAATTATTTTTATTCCATGGCGGAAACAAGCTTCCATAGCTGGCTGTACATGATCTCTTATGTATAACCTGCTAAAGAGTATAAATATCCCAGTGGAAAAACGACAATGGAAAATGATAATTTTGCTCCATTCAAATGAAACCGAATTCCCCATTGTGTAGAAGAGGAAGACACAGGATTAATTACAGCCTGTGCTGGCCTTATTTACAACCTCAATAATCAGGGCAGCCTCTGAAGGTCTCTGAAGACCTTGAATTTACGAGATTGCTGTTTCTCATTTCAAGTCATCCTCTCTAACAAAAGATACCTTCATGTTCCCAGGTCTGGTTGAGTCCGGATATGTTGCCGGGGCCTGTTTATGTGCTGCCCATAAAAAACATGCTGAAAGTTTAATCAACAGAATGGAACATGAATACAGTTGCCTAGATACGCAACATGTCACACCCGAGGCCATAAATCAACTACGTTTTTTTTTTCTCTCTCACAACAGAAAGTCTTCTTTTTTTTAAATAATGATAATTATTATTATTAATATTCACAATATGGAAATAAAATGACTCAAAAACTGTTTTGCCTAGTGACCCTCAATTATCTAAAAAGCAATATAATGTTAAGAATATTAACATAAAAAAATAAGCTACTTTGAAACTGTAGCTTGCCAAGATACAAGCTACTCACTATTTACATAATTTAATAGCTACATTTGGGGCAGTATCTCTAGTTTTGAATGAATGAACAATCTCAGATAGGTTGACAGTATTAAACTTGAACAGATAAATTACACCATAAAACATCATAATTTATTAACTGTGTTCAAAACAGTCATGAACAGCAGCATTTAACTAAATATTTGGTTATAAAAAAAGACCTAAAATGCACCAAAGGAACTTAAAACAGTAAGAACTATCCCCCAAAAAAACACAACATATTCACATTCACTACATATAAGAGAGTTTAAGGTAAGCCCACTTGGCTGTGTAGCTGTTTGTTCTATACAATGTGACATAAAACAGCGATGGATTGTTTTTGTTGAGCTGCAGTGATACTGCTAAAAAGAAATAGTAAGTGATTAGTATGGTCACCACTATGAAAACTTGTTTCCTCCATGGAATAAAACTATTTAAAAGATAATTGCATCATTTTAACTCACAATACAGACTGTTTTCTCACAATTGCGAGTTTACATCTCACACAGTTTACATCTCACAGTTCTGACAGTACAAGTAATAGAGATATAAACTCGCAATTCTGACTTTTTTTTTTAGCAATTCTGACTTCTTTCTGATGAGAAAAAAGTCAGAATTGTGAGATAAAAGGCACAATTACATCCTTTTTTTTATTCAGTAAAAAAACAATTAAACACAAAAAAAAAATTGCTAAGAAAATGCTAGTAAATTAATTAAAAAGAAACAACAGGAAAAAGAA
>RJVU01059915.1:3699157-3738792 GCA_003731715.1 Anabarilius grahami
ACTCAAAGTGTTCTGCGACCACACTGTGCCTCACAGGGGACACACTCCCATATCCAAGGACAACTGCACACCGCAAAATCTCCCCTAATTGCTGACATCTTTCCCAGCTGGCATAAAGTCTCTTAATTAATAATGAATACACCTACAATGCTTCAGCTAGTTTCTCTATTAATTAGCTTGACTCCTGCAAGCAGCCACACGGCTTCTCTCCCGTGTGCCGACGCTTAAAGAAAAGGAGCATTTTAGGCGTGTGTGGGCTGAACGCGCATCAACACTGGAAGTGAAAGTAGCGCGCATTCAGCACAAAAGTGCGGCATTGTCAGAGCGAGGCGATAAATGGACGAGCAGTGCACGAATGATCTCTATCCCGATGAGCAGAGAATGCTTTCTGATTTATGGGGGAAAGAGCCGGTCGAAGAGAAAATGCTTGAGGAGGCTGTTCCTTTTGCATTCTCTCGTGCTGCAGTCCTCTTTTACTAGAAGAACATGCTATGTGTGAGTGTGTTAGGCAGTTATGCTTGAAAGGAGAATAAGGAGGCCTATTAGCAGGCACATAACCACGGAAAAGCACACTTCGTTGTTCACCTACAAGCTGCATGTTTTAGAGATTTGATGAGACTCGCTGCAGGTGAAGGCGCATCACAATAACGCACATCCCCACAGGACCCTCTTCGCACCTACGGTGATGGATTGGGAAGACTAGTCCTTGGGAGTCAGGAAGGACAGGGTACGGCCCTGTGATCGTCTCAGATAAATACACAGTGAAAGACATGTCATTTATCGCAGGGCCTGAGATGGATGTGCCTGGCTCAATGGCCAGGAAGCATGTTTAAAAACCCATTTCATTATTATACCTCAAAAGAGCCTTTGGGAACCATTGACCTTCCAGATGCATTTAGAACAACCGACACACTGATGACACTAAATGTACACTAGGGTGGCCATCCATCCGGTTTTAGGTCGGACAGTCCAGTTTTGAAATAACATAACATCAGCCTTAAGCTGGATACTCATTTGTCCTTCTTTTAATATCATCACTATTCCAATGGTGTATAATTAATAAATAAATAATAGTTACACTTTATTTCCATGGTTCACTTTAGACACTATTTACTATAAGTAACTTTGCAACTACATGTCAACTACTAGTCATTAGAGTATTAGTCGACTCCCAGTAGACTGATAGTAGACAATAGTTTAGGGTCAGGGCTTGACATTAACTTTTTTTTCCTCACCAGCCACTGTGGCTAGTGGTTTACCAAAGTTACTAGCCACTCAGCATTTTTTACTGGCCACAATTTTGACATTGATACCATGGGAAAAAAACTGCCATATGAGGCAGTTAATATTAAAAATATCTATAATTTGATAGCAGGTATATTAGGCTGAAATTGAAGCCCTGTAACACCAACAATATTCATCCGGAGCAAATGAAACGAGTGAGCGAGGGGAGATGGGTTTATGTGTCACTCGCTGTCAGAGAGATGAGAGAGAGAAAAAGCACAGCTGGTATTGTGTATCTATTCTGTGCAAAATGAGTGTTGGAAGCATTTCGGATATTTCAATATCGATATGTATCAAAAAATGTATATTTTTAACATTCCATTGCACTTAGTTTATTATTTCAGATGCCTTTTTAAAAGACTACAATTGAAAAAATTTATATATTATACAGTCAAACCAAAATTTATTCAGACACCTTGAACATTTCATTCATTAATACAGTTTATTCACTATAGTTTAAAAAAATGGTAATAAAATCTGGTAGAATGCGTGTAGTGACGTCGCCATTCAGGATTGGTCACTTGTCTGTTGCCTGACTACCATTTTCTCTGTAGCTGGCCAAGCGTGCTATTTGAGAGAAGTAAACACAAGTTAATAATAAAATTAAAAGAAATATCTGATCATCCTCCATAACACGGTTGCTATGTACGTCTGTAAACTCTTGCATTACCGATTTGTAAATGGCATTTGTTAATGCCAGATCATTTAAAAGCAAATGCTGGAACGCAAAATCTGACATTTTCTGGAACAGGATCCAGTAGATTAAACACTGGACACAACTGATGCTGGTAGCAATGACACATGACAGCTGTAGTATGTTTGGATTACATTCATACTACATACTGTATATACTTAGTATGAATGTAAATAATGACTGTGGTGAAATAATTACAAAAAGCCTGTTTCTTCATTCCTGAATCAATCAGCTGTTTTGAACATTTGGTGGAATGAAACAATTAAGCATTTCCCCCAGCATTTCATATTTCTGTATTCAATATATTTTATATTTAAAACATTAATCTCATAACATTTTAAGCAATTGTAACTTATGTAAATGAATTCATGGCTGCATAAAACAGTCTGTTTAAATACATCTAAATGCCACTTCACTCTCTGTCACCTCTGCAGTGGAAAGATGGGTTTTGTTGATACTGATTTATTTGATTGGTAACAGCCCTATAGCGTCTTATTATTCTAATTCATTATAAATAAGGATTTAAGCATTTTTAAGAAAGGGAGCGCAAGGTTTGAAAGCTGCCCTTATAAAGGTAAACAAAATGCCCCAGGAAATCAATTGTTGACAAATGTTGCCCTGAATTAATTTCCAGCTTTTATCCTGGCTTCACTGAATCCTGCAGTGTTCTACACCCTGGTGTTGCTACTGAATACTGACACTATCTCTGACCCCAGCTTGATATGCAGATACGACTGTAAACCATTCATATTTCCACGAAAAGTGTAACACCGTGGCTCTGCGACTCTGTTTATTCATGTGTCCCTTCACAGCAAAATTGGTCAAAGTCATAGAATCATAAATGTAAGCAGTTATCATGAACTGCATCGTGCTTTAGTTGGTGAAGGCTACTTTTTGGTCACTATTAGCTTAGCTCCTATTCTGACCATAACCTTAAAACCATCCTGCCAATGAACAATTATACTACTGCTTTAATACTGGCAGCTGTTTTTCAATAAATACACATTTCTTACATTATCTTTATTTCTTTTTTACATTAAGTATGCTGTTTTTTTATTTTTTTTATATATCAGAATAAGTATAGTTGTGAAGATGTACTGCAGGCTGATGCAGTTCGACTAGGTGTTTCTTCTTCTTTTGCTGATGTGTATTTCTGCAAATGTGCCATATGGCTGCTTGCTGAGTTTTCTAAAACTTGCAGAACTGTACACATTTATCTCTTTGTTCTGGCCTGAGTTTGAAGAGCGCTTTAATTCATCAAACATTGTCAGTGTCACAAAGCTGTTTTGTTTTAGCCACAGATACACAAATTACCCCTCCAAATGCTGAAGTACTATTAATTAAAGAAAATAATTCAAACTATTTTGATTATTCCTATACACAACTTGACAGTGTCACTGCAATAATTAAATAACAGTCAGAATATGTGCAAGATGCATAAATGCATGACCACCACCATTTTAGTGTAGATGCAGGCGACACTTTCTACACTGTAAAGAAATATTTTCATGATTTATCACATTTTTCTTTTGTCAAATCAACTTCAATAATCAATGTGGTTCTGATAACATAATGTTTTGAGTTTCTGTTAATTAAACAAATCGCCTTTATTGTATCAACTCAATTTTTTAATTTCAATGAACTCAAAATTTTAAAGGAAACCAGTTAACTTCCTTTTTTTAAGTTAAACCAACAATTCTTTACAAAATAGGGCCCGAAACCATTTTCCATCCATTTTTAACAAGGTTTGTCAACATGTTACTAAAATAGTGATACAAATTTAGTTTAAATCCCTGATTTGTGTGATTCTTTTCTACCAATAAACAGCAGTTGAGCAGAAAATGTGGGACAAAAATTGACTTTTTTTCATAAGTTCAATATGTTATGGTATTGCTTGATATTTGATGTGTTTAAAACGAGCTACTTTTAATTTTAGGTTAATTTTGTGTTATTTCTAACATCATTTTCACAAAAATAACAACAAAAAATGCACATCATTCTTTAAAATTTTAAAAGTCCATGCATCAGGTACTGGATAACTATAAATTAATATTTTAATTTTTCTAAACTGATTAAAAATAGTAGGCCTATTACTTACATATAAATATGGAAATTGATTATCAAAATCGATCATATTAATCAATTGTGATTATCTTTTGACTATTAACCATACCATGTCTTCTATCAGCCTGCTTAAGTGTTAGTCTTCTTTTTTTAGTGTAGGTGTTTCCTATGACTATTCCTGCATAATAAATAAGTAGTTAGTTCTGACTCACCACATCCAGAGACTTTTTTAAATGTCAACAGTGTTAATAGCTACAAATGTCAGGTAGAGCGACATATAAATATTCTCCTTTCATTCTGGCACATGCGCTTCATGTTTTAAACATGTGGCTTAAACATCTATTAATATGTTCGTCCACTCCTCAGTGTTCCATCCATCTCGAACGGTTTAACAGAGTCGTCGCATATATGTTCCTCATCCGATGCCAATGTTTGGCCATTCATGAGAGGGAAAAAATGAAGCAGATTGAATACAATGTATGAAAAGCGCCGTGTCTCTCGTTGCGATGTTAGAGTGACAATGCTGCCTTGTTGCTATGGAACCCCTCTGTTGCTAAGCAATGAGTTGATGATTAGAATTTTGAATCAGGAGGAAGAGTGGTATTTTCTTCGCCACTCTGTTTCTCCATGTATGGTGCTGTGCGTGACTGTGTTGATGAAAGGCATGTGGGTCTGTCCTTACTCTAATTCACTTGCCTTTTTCCACCATGGATTAAGCAAACATTTACCTATCAATATAGCATTTATTGATATTTGCTCAGAGCACCCAAAAAAGAGACAGGATCAATTATCAAAACATAATATATATTCCACTACACTCCTAATGCACTGATATCTTGTCTTTAGAATAAAGCAGAATGCTTCACAGCAAACGCAGGAAGATGAAACAGCCTGCAGATGCCTGTATCGCCAAGAGAGGGAGCTCTAGGGCACCTCACGCTATCATACCTGCGGTACGGGACTCCTGACCTGTATGTATGTATTTGTTTAGCACAAACTGAGACGTAGTTATATTATGCTCTGTTATGCCGTGAAAGCTCATCAACTTCTAAACTAATTGGGGCAATAAATCCTTGGCAATCCACTGTTATGCCGAAGACTTGCAGCTATACATCATCCAGATCGACTGCTATGAGTTTCCTTCACCCCCCACCAGTAAGCACTTTCAGCTCTCTCCAAAGGAAAGAGGTTCAACACAAACACTAGGCATTACCGTCATCATTACCTGCAGGAGAGATACATTGCTGTGTCAGTGAAAACCTGCTTAGGGAAAAAGCGGCGGCCCACGAGAATTCAGCCCGGGACGCAGTATCCTTGGCACTTGTGTTCCGTCAGAACTGCTATTTTTGCTGTTTCTACCTGTTTTTTTCCCCCTTTTTTTTTTGCTGTGTCGGGCCCAGACTCTGTGTGATCTGCCCACAGTTTCACAAAACAAAGGCATTGGGGGAGCGGAGTGGTCCTCTGAATGGAGTAAGTGTCTCGAGAGATGCCACCTGCCTTACATTTGTCATTTAAATATGTACACAGATGATGGTGCCATCTGCTAGTGCAGTCAGAGAGGGAGAAATGGGTTGAAACACACTGAATTCTTGAGGTGGTTGGTAGTGGGTTTTAGGAAAGGGGATGAATTCAATGAAAACGCAAATGAATTCAAAATGTCAGGGTGTTCTAGAGGAGCAATGGCGTGAAGAGTCTTATTGAACATCTGACAGCTACTAATTGAAATGATCTGCCATTTTGTGCTCTGTGTGTTTCTTTAGAAAAGCAGCATCCTTTGCCTTGTGCAAGACGCAAGTCTCAGTATATTCAGTCGGGAAAAAAAAATCCCGATGAGTGGCCTTGTTTTTGGTCTTTTTTTTTATTTTATTTTCAAATCAGATGAAATATTCCCATCAGTACAAGTTTGTACAAAACTGACAGAATTTGTGGCATAATGTTGATTATGACAAAATTTATCTTCCGCTTATTCTTAAAAAAGCTAAATCTGCGTTAAAGTGAGGAGCTTTCAATGAAATTGAAAGAGGCTATTAAAATACTCACTGTTTTAGTAATATAGCAACCTGACTTAAAGGATTAGTTCACTTCAGAATGAAAATTTCCTGATCATTTACTCACTCCTATGTCTTCCAAGATGTTTTAATTCTTTCTTTCTTCAGTCGAAAATAAATTTTTTTGAGGAAAACATTCCTGGATTTTGCCCATATAGTGGACTTCACTGGGGTTCAACGGATTGAAGGTCCAAATGTCAGTTTCAGTGCAGCTTCAAAGAGCTCTACATAATCCCAGATGAGGAATAAGAGTCTTATCTAGCGAAACGATCTGTCATTTTCAAAAAAAAAAATAAAAAAAATAATATACTTTTTAACCACAAATGCTCATCTTGCACTGCTCTGCAATGTGCCATGCATTACGTAATCACGTTGGAAAGGTCACGCGTGACGTAGGCGGAAGTACCGCGGTACGCGGCAAAGTGAACCTACAAAGACTAAGTCAAACAGCCGAATTGTTTTGCTAGATAAGACCCTTATTCCTCGTCTGGGATCATGTAGAGCTCTTTAGTCCACTATATGGAGAAAAATCCTGTAATGTTTTCCTCAAAAACCTTAATTTCTTTTCGACTGAAGAAAGAAAGACATGAACATCTAAGATGACATGGGGGTGAGTAAATTATCAGGAAATTTTCATTCCGAAGTGAACTAATTCTTTGATAATATTTCCTGTCAAAACTACTATCCAGTTTTGTAACTTTATTTGTCATGAACATGCATGGCATAAACAAACAAAGCAAAACTAAACGACTGTAAGAATTATGGTTTAAACAGCTTTACAGCTCAAATAATACACACTTTTTGACAGAAGAATTAACATTTTTTTATAAAATTATAAGATTCACATTTCTGCTTCACATACTCAGTTTCAATGTAAATGTCTTGTCAAACACAATGCTACCAATGCAAAGTTTATCTAAAGCTGAAGTGTGTAATTTCATCACTTGCAAAATCAATGATTGTATTCAAAAACATTTCTTGAACTTTCCTTGTCTTCTATTGTTAGGACAGATTCCAAACACTTATAGTTGACTCTGCATATTCAACTCGTATAGGAGAAAGTATTTTAACATGAAAACATTGGCATACTTCAGCTTTAAAACACATTTTTGCATTGCACAAACTGTTTGCTGTATTTCTGGCTTTGCTTAGTCGACCTGATAACTGCTTGTGACCAATTTGTTGTATATTGAGTTTTACTGTTATTATTAGGGGCATTTTAAACATTTTAACATTTAACAACACAATTTCAAACATCATTTAGTATGATTTATAATGCTTTCCTCACAGGGACCAAACAAATGTCTCCACAAGGACAAGAATTCCACATATTGCCTTCTTTGTGGGGACATTTTGTGCCCATAACGTGGGGTTTACCAGAAACACACACACACACACACACGTTTAATATACTCCATCAATTCTCGGTGTGCTGTTTGTTTGTGGTGGAGCAAGACTCTGTGTCTGCGGTCACGGGAGCAATGTCTAAAAGCCGCATCAGGACACTGGCTGGTTGTCTGCTGGCTTTCTACAAAAGTCTCACAATGTGCTTGTGTCTTTTAATGAGTTCATCCTAGGTGTCACTCAAATTGTACAGGACTGTTCCAGGTTCAATCCAACTTAAGCTCTATGTGCACATACTCTGACATGCGGTGGATTACAACAGACAATAATTTCAACTCGTTTGTCACTTTGTAAAAACAAGCAAACATTTTGCTTACACTAATACACTTGTCTATGGGACAAGACATTGTACCAGGATAAACAATAACACACAATTTTACAAAAGTATAACTACAAAACTTAAACATTTGTTAATCAAAACTAATGTAATGAAATATATGCCTCTACCTCATAGTAAAAAGGTAACTGTGAGATATTCCATATAAATCGCCTTCTAACCTTCTCAATGTCAAGTCAAGTCAGATTGTGCCAGAGCAGCTTCACAGTAATAAACAAGAAAATAACAGTGTTAATGGAGCAAAATTCATCATGAAACAAATTCATTTTCAGCTGTAAAGCAGCTCTATAGAAGGCAATAGTGTTGTTTTTCAGCACAAGTCAGTGTTGATTCAGTCTAGTTCAATATTGGAGTTCATCAATTCAGCTATGCAAAGTTATATCCTAAATTTACTTTACTTAACTTTCTACACCATATAAATGGCCAGTTACTCCTGTCATGAACATGCAAAACCAGTAAACCCACTAACAGTAATACCGTGTTTATCAACATGTTCTCCAACCAATACGCCCATATAGGTCGTTTGTCACTTCCCTGAAATACAACCAATGGGAGCGTTTACTAAAGTTGTGCCCCTATCGACAACAGGACACTTTCATTTTAATGCATTGTACCCTTTTATCTGCGTCATATTTTGGGTTTCACATACCTCAATGGGCAGAGCATTGCAATATATAACAATATGCAATCATGTGATCGTGGGTTCGTTCCCAGGGAACGCATGTGCTCATGAAGTGTATATGCACTATAAATCACTAAGGGTAGGTTTAGGGTTGGGGTAGGTGTAGTTGTTAATAAAAAAATGAGTTTTGCTAAATGGAAAAAGGACAAATGGTGTAAAAAGTCCACACAATGCATTTAAATGAACACGCATTTTGATTGGTAATGACAGTCATACTTCATTTCATGACGACAG
Organism: Anabarilius grahami; assembly: GCA_003731715.1. Taxonomy (NCBI): domain Eukaryota; kingdom Metazoa; phylum Chordata; class Actinopteri; order Cypriniformes; family Xenocyprididae; genus Anabarilius; species Anabarilius grahami. The sequence continues at coordinate 3,707,905 of RJVU01059915.1, forward strand.
ACGTAACACGACACTGTCATTATTTTTACGCCTGCTAGAGGGCGCATGACTTTAAAACGTAAATATAGGCCATAATAAGGTGCTTGAAAAACGACCTATAGTGTCAGTATTTTTGGAGGACAGTCTGGTGTTTATACCGGACTCGAGCGGCCCGATGTGATGCGACAAAAGATAATAGAACCCATTGTAATCAGTGATGTTGTCTACACTGGATGCGGCACGATGCAAGCAACAAATCTCAGACAGTAAACTGATCCCTCGTTCTATTTATGATGTACTGACATGAAGGACAAACGCTTTGTCGCATCCAGTGTAGACAGCTTTTAGCTGTTGCGACTCGAGTGACAATGGTCACGTCCGGTGTAGACACGGTGTAAGGATAGTAGAAAGTGACATGACATAAGTATATGTAACAGACGTAAGCTAGTAAGAGCTTTGAGTCCCACTTAGAGCAGGTGGTTCGAATCAGAGGAGTTACAGTGGTAGCACCGTACAGGAATGGAAGTGAGGTTTAGGGGGGTGAGCGTAACAGACGTAGGCTAGTAAGAGCTGTGCATGTAAACCTCACTCCCCTAAACCTCAAGAGGCGCTCTAGCGACTGATGCTAGAAACTGCCGTTTTTAGCCTAATTGTTAGAGCACCCATGCCGGCGGACCCGGTTTCGAGTCCCACTTAGAGCAGGTGGTTCAAATCAGAGGGGTTACATTGGTAGCACCGTACGGGAATGGAAGTGAGGTTTAGGGGGGTGAGTGTAACCGACGTAGGCTAGTAAGAGCTGTGCATGTAAACCTCACTCCCCTAAACCTCAAGAGGTGCTCTAGCGACTGATGCTAGAAACTGCCGTTTTTAGCCTAATTGTTAGAGCACCCATGCCGGCGGACCCAGTTTCGAGTCCCACTTAGAGCAGGAGGTTCAAATCAGAGGGGTTACAGTGGTGGCACTGTACGGGAATGGGAGTGAGGTTTAGAGGGGGTGAGTGTAACAGACGTAGGCTAGTAAGAGCTGTGCATGTAAACCTCACTCCCCTGAACCTCAAGAGGCGCTCTAGCGACTGATGCTAGAGACTGCAATTTTTAGCCTAACTGTTAGAGCACCCATGCCGGCGGACCTGGGTTCGAGTCCCACATAGAGCGGGAGGTTCAAATCGGAGGGGTTACAGTGGTGGCACCGTACGGGAATGGGAGTGAGGTTTAGGGGGGTGAGTGTAACAGACGTAGGCTAGTAAGAGCTGTGCATGTAAACCTCACTCCCCTGAACCTCAAGAGGCGCTCTAGCGACTGATGCTAGAGACTGCAGTTTTTAGCCTAATTGTTAGAGCACCCATGCCGGCGGACCCGGTTCGAGTCCCACTTAGAGCTGGAGGTTCAAATCGGAGGGGTTACAGTGGTAGCACCGTACGGGAATGGGAGTGAGGTTTAGGGGGGTGAGTGTAACAGACGTAGGCTAGTAAGAGCTGTGCATGTAAACCTCACTCCCCTGAACCTCAAGAGGCGCTCTAGCGACTGATGCTAGAGACTGCAATTTTTAGCCTAACTGTTAGAGCACCCATGCCGGCGGACCTGGGTTCGAGTCCCACATAGAGCGGGAGGTTCAAATCAGAGGGTTTACAGTGGTGGCACCGTACGGGAATGGGAGTGAGGTTTAGGGGGGTGAGTGTAACAGACGTAGGCTAGTAAGAGCTGTGCATGTAAACCTCACTCCCCTGAACCTCAAGAGGCGCTCTAGCGACTGATGCTAGAGACTGCAGTTTTTAGCCTAATTGTTAGAGCACCCCCATGCGGACGGGCCTGGGTTCGAGTCCGCTTAGAGCGGGTGGTTTGAGCCGGAGGGGTTACATATACACATACTGTAGTGCATCGAATAAACTCCAACCATTTTTTTTTCTGCCCAAAAAAGTAGTCCAGTCTTTTTTAGGCACTTTTTTGGGGATGGGGGTTGGTTGAAATCAAGTTCTGGGGATTGGGGGGAATCTCCCCCTCAGTTGAAATTGCATTCCAGGGGGTGGGTCCACATTGATTGAATTCGTGTTCTTGGGGCGGGGCAGTCAAAATACCAGCAACGTGAGAAGTGTGAAAAAGTGAGGGTGCGCTACAGATTACAGTATAGAAGTGCTGGTACTCTGTGTCGGTGCATACCGGCCCAATTCGAGCATTGGTTGTACTGAAATCTTACTCCCCATGAAATTTTGACTTCCCTCCTTCTGATTGGTTCATTCGATGGGGAGGCTGTTATCTCACCTAATCCTAATCCTACCCTCATAGGAAAATGCAGTGGAGTTATAAACTCACGGGGAGTCGGATTTTGATACCACACCGGAACTTTCTTTTTAGCTGTGGGAGCACAAGTGTTCATAAGGAAGATGGCTAACATTCATAACACTTCCTAATGATCAGAGTAGTAGGAGAGAAGGCCGAAATGCACTTTCACTCTAAGAGCCTCGGACACGGGTAAGTGGTTTTATTTTGAGCTGTGGCATGGAAGCTGAGGGAGAGCATATCCAGGGCACCTTTCTCCGATGTTCCTTGGTTTCATGGAATCCCGGGTTAAAAATACGTAGCGGCAGGAGCGTGCGGGAGATTTCAGGCTTCGCTGTTTACAACTAGCCAATGAATGTACTTTGACATCTCCTGGGAAAATTCTTGCTGGTTGCCTTCACAAAGCGCACAGGAAAATGGCTCCATTTTTTCCTTTTCTCCACAAGCAGCGATTCTCTCTCTCTTCTGTTTTTATGAGGTGGGGTGAGAGAGTAACGGAACTGCAGGCATTTTAGGAGTGAGGCGGGATGCCATGCAAACATGTCAGCAGTGAAAAGATGGGGGTGAAAAGTACCACTGCACAAAGAAGATGGAGAAGATACACAGAGAGATGGAAGACTGCACTCTCAGTCAAGTGCTCAGTTAGTAAATATTTCAAAACTGCGGTCAAAAGAATGATGTTTCATTTTTTCAGTGGGTCTGGATGGCATCTTAGAGATATTTTAAGACAGCACAGAAGATGGATGACAAACAAAGGAAATGTCAGAAGATACAGAGTAAAAAATTCTTAAAGGGACAGTTTAAGGTAGAGTAAAATGTACAATAGCAGAACAAAATTTAAGTCATAATGAATTGAGGTACGAATGGAACATTTTTGTGAACTGAATTAACTGATTCCCTTGTGAATCAGACATTCCATTTCTCTCAAGAACTTGTGAGTGTTTCAAGGAGAACTATAATTTTTTTGATTTTGTTCATCTGGACTCTTGTAAAATGTTAACCAATGGCCAACTCTCATTCGGGAGTTTTCCTGACAAAATGTCACACCTTATATCTTCTTCTCATAACCACACCTCTGTATTTTTAATGCAACTAAAGAAATGTTGACTTGCACTCCAACAGCAGCCATTTTAGAGTGTCATGGTGTAAATGTTTGTATCTGAAAATCTCAGTTATCACAGCAAAGTGACTGCAACAAACCAGTTCTGCTTTAGAAAATATTTTAAAAATACTATATTATTCAATTTAACTTGGTATGCTTTTGTAAATGGTTGAACATTGATAAAGATTTTGAGTTGATTGATTGAAAGCAAGGTATTCTGCACAATAAAAGAAGTGTGCATGAAGATATTATCACAAAAGTGATATAATCGAGGATTGTTCTTTTTTTTAATGGCGGTTTTTCATCCGCCTTTTTTTTCTCTCAGTTGTAGTACTTGACAGGTGTTTTTGTTGACTGCATGTTTATGAAAAAAATGAAGCACAAAGTTCATTTTAATATTCATCTTGCACTGACTGTAATTGATTTCCAAAGCAGCTAACAAGTGGAGTGATCTGACTAACACCTCATCACCAAGACAAATGCCATATTTGGAAAAATAGTCAGCAAATAGGAAATGTGTTTTTGAGCAGAAGTTTAAATCTTAAAACCTCAGATTACTGAGCATATTATTAATAAAAATTTCTCAGCTTAAATGAACTTATTAAAAGAAGGCACTAAAAAAAAAATTCTGGTTATTTGGCGGAAAATGCTTTGGATAAATAATGAATTTCATGACCAATTTGGCCCATTTTCATGTATTTCCTCTTTGTAGCTATTTGGTATAGGCTTTATCCAATTATTGGAGCTTGTGTAACACAGGCGTTCTCACTTGCAAATTCCGCCAATGTTTACAAGGTTGTTTTTCTCATAAATGTCTCAGTCTCAGACAGCACACCCACAGTCTGTTCACTGACCATCTGATGCATATTGCAAAAGGGTTTTTTTTTTTTCTTGTTTTTTTTCTTTTTGGGATCTGGCAAGCTGTATTCTGATTGGTGAGCTTTACAGAACTTCCAGAAGTAAAGGCACAGGATTAGGTCTGTCTGGAAACAAAGATTCTTTGTGTTTACCAGTGTCCGGGTTGATCCAATGAGTAGAAAAGAAAATAATCAGTGGATTTACTAAAGTTTGCCATGTTCAAAGATTTGTTGGAAGCTTTTAGCAGCAAGTTAAACAGATATCCACAAGCTGAAGTGTATGTCTGTGAAAAAGTCTCCACTTTTACATTTAGATTTATTTATTTTTTTTCCCAAATAGGCATCATAGATAAACCTCTGATGATGTTGAAGTACAATAATTGTAATTAACGGAACTTTTTTTTCTTTCTTTCTGTCTTTTCTGTAGGTCCTCCGGTCATCGTGGGAATGAGTATAAATATTGCCAGTATTGACTCCATTTCAGAAGTCAACATGGTTAGTAACACTAATTTGGCATTGCTTCTATTATTACTGTTAAATGATTAGTTGACTTCGGAATTAAAATTTCCTGATAATTTACTCACCCCCATGTCATCCAAGATATTCATATCTTTCTTTCTTTAGTCGAAAAGAAATGAATGTTTTTGAGGAAAACATCCCAAGATTTTTCTCCATATAGTGGACTTCACTGGGGTTCACTGGGGTTCAATGGGTTGAAGGTCCAAATTGCAGTTTCAGTGCAGCTTCAAAGGGTTCTACACAATCCCAGACAAGGAATAACGGTCTTCTCTAATGAAACTTTTGGTCATTTTCTTTTTTCTTTTTTAACTACAAATGCTCATCTTGCACTGCTCTGCAATATGCCACACATTACGTAATCACATTGGAAAGCTCACATGTGACGTAGGGAGAAGTAACGAGCAAGTGTTTACAAAGCTAACGTGCAAAGACTAAGTCAAACAGCCTTTACAAAAAAAAGGTAAAACAACAATGTTGGACAATTTTGAAGTTGGAGGAAAAAATGAAATGGAGTTTTTCGCCCTACCGTGGTACTTCCGCCTACGTCACGCGTGATCTTTCCAACGTGATTACGTAATGCATGGTGCATCGCAGAGCAGTGCAAGATGAGCATTCGTGGTTAAATAGAATACCGATTTTTATTTTATTTTATTTCGAAAATGTCCGATCGTTTCTCTAGATAAGACCCTTATTCCTCATCTGGGATCGTGTAGAGCTCTTTGAAGCTGCACTGAAACTGACATTTGGACCTTCAACCCGTTGAACACCAGTAAAGTCCACTATATGGAGAAAAGTCCTGGAATGTCTCCTCAAAAACCTTAATTTCTTTTCGACTGAAGAAAGACATAAAAATCTTGGATGTCATGGGGATGAGTAAATTATCAGGAAATTTTAATTCTGAAGTGAACTAATCCTTTAATGTTGCTGATTGTTGTTATATATACAGTACACTAATATAATGTCTTTACTCTGTGCTTTACTCTACAGTCAAAATAAGGCTTTGACTTATCTTCATTTCTTAAGAAATTTATATTAGGAAAAGCATCCAAATGAAGATAACTGAAAGCTTTATTGTGGCTGAGTAAAGCAGAGTTTTGAGTCAGTATATTGTTTGGAAAAACCAAAAACATATTGCTTTGTTTCTTGAATTGTCCTGTTTTTATACAGTATATTTCAAGTATATACTGTATAGTATATATTTCTTTAATAATTTACATGATTGACATCCTAAGTTTGCCTATTAATAATTTAGCTGTGGTTCCTTAGAAACATACCGTGTTTAAAGGCTGTTATATTGAGTCTTCAGTAAGGAAATGATCAGTATGCATGATTATGTATAACTGCGGTCATGACCAATTATGTAGCACCAGTAGACCTTTTGGCTTTGGACCATCACCTCAAGTTAAACACCACCCTGGAGCCCTTAAAAAGCAGTTTACTTAAAGAGCAGTCGTCTAAATTTCTGCTGACAACTCCCTATACATACTTACTGTGGAGACCCCATGCAGACTTACTGCATTCATCATTTCTTCATGCAGAGTCAGGGACTTTGGTTTTATTAGTGCCTCGGCTTCAATGACTGCAGCCTGAATCCATAAAGTACCCCAGAGAAGAAATGCTGCACCTGGATCGGTTTTCCTCGGGTTACTGTTAGATAATAATTGTTTGACAGCAGGAAATATGGTCCTAGATTAGATTTCGTATTGAGAAACTTGAGAATTCAACTAGAAAAAAAGTGCTTGCTTGATCTTAACAACTGCTTCTCGGTGCCAAGCAGAGCTTGAGTCCTTCTCGCTTCCCCCCGCATATCTCTTTTTACATTGTATTTTTGAGCCCGAACCATGGTGAGATTTAAATTTGGTACACTGAAAAACGACCACAGCATTTATCATCAAAAAATCTTTCGGTTTAAACCTGTTTTGTTCCGTTTGGGTAAAAGCAAGTAACTCCCCACAGAAAAATTAAAAGAAACATTTTTGTTTAAATAGTATTCTTCATTGACACCATAGATGTGTAGAACATGTACTGGATAGCATCACTGGTGACCATATTTATTTATGACAGTGTCTTAAAATTGAGGCATTTAAATTTCTTGTGTTTTTACACTGCTGAACTGTCTCATTTTCAACCAGAGGACTGGTCAGCTCTGGCTTGAGGGCCACTGTCCTACAGAGTTTAGCTCCAATACTAATCAAACACACATTCCTGTAATTTTCAAGTAAATCTGAAGGTTTTGGTCTGTTTGATTGGGGTTGGAGCTTTATTGGTCCCTTTGGATTTACCACCAAAACTTTATACATTCTTCCACTGATGTGAAAAATGCAAGATAGCAGCGAAAAAACTTTTTTTTTTAAAGAGACAACCAGTAATGATAAATTCACTAGTGTTAGGAAAGTAAATTATACACCATACATAGCACTTTTCTTTCATAATGTAGCAATTATTAGCAACTCTATGAGTGGACTCGTGTGCGGTTCGCGACCCTCTGTGTAAATTAGATGGCTGAACTTATGGCACTTCTGTGGACTTCAGTTCCCAGAGACCCCTGAGGCATGTCATATCCTCATCATCAGAGAGGGCCCATCTACAGTCATCACAGGCAGCAGTCTTCACCTCACTAAAATAAACCCAGTCTAGCAGATCTGTGAACAGAAGACACTGTGCTCAGAATACATTAGCTCTTTGTTTTATAAGAAACAATTTATTTATTTATTTATTTTTTACAGAAAAAGTAGTAACTAAACATTTCTTTCAAAGAGGTTCTTTGAAGAATATTAAGCTAGTTCATTTTGCTGCTCTGATATTTCTCACTGTCCAGTTTTGCCTCTGAGAAAATGGTTGATGAGACGTTCAAAAAGGGATTTGAAAATTGGCTACTGGTTAAATATATGCTTCATTCAAGTGTTCCTATGAAGTCCCTAGAAGTCGTAATTATGCTGTGATGTGTGTTTGAGTGATTTTGGCCATATATATTGTTTTTTTTTTTTTTACTTCAGGCAGTTCCTTTTTAGTGCATTAAAAAAGTACAGATTAGCTGATGACACTACAAGAACATGTGGCATAGGGCAAATACACATCATTACTTTTACAAATAATTAAAACAGAATTTCCAAAAATATTTTGATACTTATTTTTGGTAACACCTTAGATTAGGGAACACATATTCACTATTAACTAGGACTTTTGCCTCAAACTCCTAATTACTGCTTATTCGTAGTTAGTAAGGTTGTTGTAGTTGTTATGTTTAGGTATTGGGTAGGATTAAGGGATGTAGAATATGATCATGCAGAATAAGGCATTAATATGTGCTTTATAAATACTAATAAACAGCCAGTATGTCAGTAATTGCAATTTCGAGAGTGAATCGTGCATTCATATGTGGATGTCACTTCGAAAATGTTACACAGCGTGTAATTGGTCGTCGGTCCTCTAAGCAGTTTGAAAAACAAAACTTTTTTTCAATAGATTATAATTACTAAAAAGCTGTCACTCATCTCAGTTCATTGTGATCTCTCAAAGTTCCATTATAGTCAACAAAGCTGTCTACACTGCACAATGAGTCTCTTATTTACATCGTGTCTACATTTGTTTATTAATGAGAGCATTTGCAAGCGTGCAGAACTCAGCACTGAACAAAATCTCTGACTTGTTGAGTGGCGAATGGATTCTAACTTAAACATTTCTGATTGGCCATTGCATTTGAGAGATCAACCGAAATATCTGTGATTGGCTACATTGCTCATCACTTCAAAAACACGTTGCTATTCGGCAAACAGTACAAACAACAGTACAGTACATAAAATGCATTCAAACTAAATTGTACAGCCCATAATTTGAAGAGTTGGAGCTCAAATAAAATCCACATTAGAATATTGTGGTGGCATTCATGTGCACTCATCTCATAATGCAATAATTCTGACATGTGCTGAATGTAAAAGGAACACCTCGTAAATTTCCTAATAAAAAAAAAAAACGAATTGTATTTACTAGAAAATAGTTTGTTTTATTAATCTAATTTATGTGAGTTTCACCGCTGTAAAATGAATGGTTCTATTCCCATCTAATAATTTATGATTATTATTATTTTATTTGGAAGGTTATTAAATGTTTCTTACTAGAAAAAAATTAAACTGTACAGAAAAATGTTGTATTTAAATAAATGTTGTCTGGCCTCCTAACGTTTTCTTTTTCAACGTCAATGTTTTCTGACCATTTATTGAGAGAGAAAAAAAAAACTTAAATACTTAACTCAGAGAAAGAAAAAAAAAAGAAGAAAAAAAAAAAAAGAAAAATCCCGTCAGGATACTGATAATTTTGTAAAATCAGATTAATAACTTAGCTGTACAGATCTTTATTGGAAAGGGTTTTAAATAATGGTTTTTAATTATTAAGCTTTTTTTAATTATTATTTTTTTTATGGATTTTTAATGAACCATAAACAATTATTGTTGCACTTGCTGGGAAAGTCTGTAAGACACTAACAGTTTACAGGCAGTAGACAATTTGTGTCACAGTTCCAATAACTTAAGACCTTTCCCCTGACTCTGAAAAACACCAGAAAAAAAAAAAATAATAAAAAAATGGCCAGGGTCCCTAATCATCTGTGTGAACATGCTATAGTCCTGCTGCAGGGAGGCATGAGGCATGCAGATATGGCCAGAGCAATGCAATGTTTGTAATGTAAGATGCCTAAGACAGTGCTACAGGGAGACAAGAAGGTCAGCTGACCTTCCTTTCAGTGCCAAACCATGTGTAACCATAATGTCCCCCTAGATGTGTTTGAGAACTGCAAGTGCCTTAGTGGAAGAGTGGGGTAAGATCTCACAGCAAATAACTCAAATAACTCTCACAGCATAACTGGCAAATCTGGTGCAGACAATGAGGATGAGATGCACAGGAATAATAATCACAGACTCATTATTCCATTTCTGTTCATCAAATGTCGGGGACATTTGTTCAGTTTATGTCTCAGTTGTTAAATCTTTACAAATATTTACACATAAAAAGAAATTTGCTGGAAAAAAAACAGTTGAAAGTGAGAGAATGTTTCTTTTTTTTCTGCTGAGTATATTTTCAGGCACTATTTGCTACCTTGTTTGTGGAAAGTGTCTTTTATTTAACAGAGCTATTAGAAAAAAAAGAGTCATAAAAAAATAGATATCAGAGACAAAAAGCAAGCGAGATGGTGGAGAGAGAGACAGTGATCTGATGCTATGTTTTCTTCCAACTGCAGTCCCTCCATGTGGGGCCACTGGAGAATATCCATCTTTTTCCAGGCAGAAGATTTTTATTTTAATTTGTTCAAAGTATTCACTCAAGTATTAGGTTGTTGTCCTTTACTTTTTCCACATTCATGTAATGAATAACTGATTACTGACAAAGAAAAAATGTAGGGTGGGGGACTTGGTTCTATGAATTGATTGTTGATTGAATTTTGAGATGTGGCGATTGCTGTAAAAAGTGGAGGCAGATGAAAACAAGCTGGAAGGGACAAGCAGACCAAACGAGTGGAGAAGTCCTGCATACTATATGTAAACAGAGAGAATTTCCCTTAAAAGGGCAACAAGACACTGTGTCTTGGTATTGACAGTATGGGGAATGCCATCAGCGTGACCGGTGTCTGAGGCACGTGTAAACAAGCAGCAATAATCATTAGGAGATGGCAGTCCATGACGTCCCATGTGGAGCGCCCATGAGTATAAAAGGGCCCCTGAGTTACATGTCATCAACTCTTCTGTCCGAGGGAGATGTGCAGGCAGGCCCGAGAGCAACGAGGGAGCAGCAACGAGACACAGCATCTTGTCCTCCTTCTCAGGGGACCAAGGTTACAGTCGTAACCCAAGACATTTCCTTTCGAAGTGAAACTTCGACTCTGTGTCTTGTTATTGACACTATGGGGAACCAATATCCACTAAGCCATGCTGATGAAATGTCTGCATCAATAGGCTGTGAATATGCACAAACATATTGGGCATGACATAAATTGACTATGGGTTACCCAGTCGGAGTCAGAAGAATGTTATTATATAGTGGCGCTATTAGCCAGTACTCCCCGATACTAGGAAAGATCCCCAAGCTTCTGTGCTCTACAGCAAGGGAAATCCTGGCTGTTACACCTTCCCCCTACCTTGCAGGACAGGCCTCAGCCTTATACGGCCCCAAGTGCAGAGCTCTAAGGGAATAAAATCCCCCACATAGCCACATAGTTAGGCATATCTCACCAGTATTTGACAAGGCTCTTAGGGAACAGCCTACTGCAGGGGAGCTTCTACTCCATTTTAACAACCCTGAGTGATTAGGAGAGAATAGCTCATACAGGAGTAAAAGCCTGGAGGCATTTCTCCAGGACTTACTATTAGGGCTGGGTATCAAACTCGATACTTTTTAGGTACCGACCGAATTGCCTCGATACTATCGAGTATGGAAAAGTGTCTTGTCATTCGGTACCAAATTTCGATACCTCAGAACGGAGCCGGGGAGAGGGGACGGAGAATTGCTTTCACTGTCTCGTTGTTGAGCAAGTAATAACGTTGCACTACATTGTTATTTATATCAAAAATATATAAAACTATGCGCGCGAGAGAGACCCTATGTGCGAGAGGGCGAGTGAATCAATGGTTTCGTTTTCAGTTAATCTCCGAATGGACGGGTGACAACTGGCTGTTTTATGTGAGCAGCCGGTTCCCTACAGATACTGTTAACAGAAAACAGAAGTGTCGCACTGCTTGCAGAAACAGCAACTAGTCCATTAGACTAGTTATGGACAGGTACAACACACAGCAGCGTTACATCAATGTTCGTTCCTCAAGTCTATGGAAGCACCCAACCGGTTCGTGACGGGCTCTAGTTCGCCTGCACGAGCACAGGCTCTGGCTCCAGAATGCGAACAATTGTGGTGGAAAAGGGGTATCAGCGTCCTCCTGATACTGCCATACTGCGGATAATCCGCGGGTAGGGCCAAGTAAAAAAAAAAAAAACATTCCTATTAATTGCGGGTGGATGAGTGATGAATCATTAATGTGTTGATTTTAATAAAGACACGGAACTCTCATTTCACAGTAAGACGCAACGAACTTGTGTCACTCTTACTTTCGCTTTGAACTGAACGAATTTCTCTTCAGAGAAAATCAAGGAAAACGTGTGCCTAGAGCACCTCCTAGTAGTCATTATAGAAAACACAGATATATTGCTTTATATCTTAACAGCTTTAACTAAAAATATACACAAGCTTAACAAACAGAAATTATAGAATTATATATCCAGCAATGATGTAAGGAAACAGTGACAATTTAAGGTTTAAGGGAGTAAAGCCTGTTTTTAGGCTGTTAAGGAAATGAAATTACGCCAAATAAGAACTTTAATTTTAAAGAAATGTTAATTTATAAGCAGCCTGTGTGATAAGTTACCATATCATCATGCTTAACACTGAGAATTTTAATAATTGTAATGTGATGATCAGATGCAGATAATCGGATAAATCAGAGAATATCATCGGACGATTGGTGGGTGGATGCACAGACTTTGTCTTTGTTCAAGTTGCACAATGAACATGGGAGCTCTTTATTTTGAACTCTCAAAGTGCACCAAATTAATGAATTTATCATTAAAATGTAAAAAAAATTCTATATATATTGTTAATAATAATTCATTTTTTGAAGAAGAACAACAACAATTGCTGAGTGATTTAAAAAGATCTGCAGTGAGCCTCACATACTGAATTTTTGCTTTGAAAACTAAACTTTATTAAAACTATTTGCACTGATTTATTGTGTTGGTTAAATTTTGTTCATTTGTGCTTTTTTTATTTTCTTTGCAGTGGCTCAGGAAATGAGTCTTAGAGTCTGTAGAAAAAAAGTCAACAAAGTTCAAATATAAAACCAAAGATTTTTCGAGGTAATGTTATCTTGTTAAAACAGATGAGCAGTACTTGAGCAGTCACGCAAGGTGCTAAAAACCTTTGTAATTAACACCTCCCTTTGATATTGCCACTCATCCAAGGGGGAGAATGCGTCCTTAGCCTTTACTCAGCAAAGGGAGGCAAACGAGAGTAGGACATAATGCAGTTTTCCCAATAACTCTCATCATCCAGGCTCTAAACCCCAAGGAAGCCACAGGGGAGCCTAGGCCATACTTAAAGACCCCAATTTAACTGGGGGAGAGCAGCTCATACCCTGCCTTGAGTCAAGGCACTCTCAATGCACCTAAGACCCGTTATAGCTAGCACTTCATCTTTTTCTTTTGACACTAGACCATAGGCAAACTTCCTCTAATTATTAGCATTGTCACACCAGGGGCTATAGTAGAACACCCACCAAAGCACCCATCCAAAGGGGAGCATACATCCCTACTTCAAAACCCAACAGTATTTGGGGAGGGAGGTAAATGAAGTAAAGGGAATCTATACTGCCCTACATAACTCCGTTCACCCTGCAGAACCTTCAGCCCATACCACCCTTTGGCAGCACTTCTGAGTGAAAAATAGGTGAATTCCATGGTGTGCAGAGCCCTACAGGCCTGTCTTGCTTCCGCATATGCCTTGCCATGAGCCACAAGGTGGTAAGCAGAGAAGGTGGACTTATTTGATAACATCTGCCTCTACTCATCTGTGACCCCACAATTAAGGCTGCCGTGCCGCTTCAGCAGACACGGGGCCCGAACCGTGAGGTGCAAACACCTGACTTTCATTCCACAAAAAAAAAAAGTCAAGCGAGAGGGGAGCACCTCCTGAATCCTTCCGTCATCTTGACACCTCACTGTGGAGATATAGAAGGAATAAAAGGCTCACAAACTTATATGCGGGACAACGGAAGAGGCAGACATTAACACCTGCCTCAACTCTCTCTGCATCTAATTCCTCAGAATTAGACAAGTCACATTAATCAGTCAGGTCAGAAGTGGCCACACAGTGGCTTCCTGAACCGACATGAAAGCAATATAGCAAGAGAAGCCCAAAAGGAAAAAGTCCCGTCAGGCTCTTCCCTATGCTCCACCTACAATTCCACCCTGCCACCTTGGCGACCACAGGACCTGATCCATGAGGTGAAACTCTAATCGCTCAAGAGAGAGTCAAGCATGGGTGGAGCAAACACAACACAATGAATGCATTCAGCTCCTTCGAGAGTCAAATGCTAGATTCTTATCTCTCCAGAGAGAATCAAGAAATAATAGAGCCTCTTACTGCAAATGCATTGCCATAAGTACCTCCAACTCTCTCAAGACTCAAACGCTTTCTGTGCAAATGCTGGATTTATATCCCTCGAGAGAAAATCAAGCAAGAACAGAGCTTCTTACCGCGAATGCAATGTAAGAAGTGCATCCAGCTCCCTCGAGAGTCGAACGCACTCCGACAGACTCTAATATTACACCGGATTGCGTGTAACTCAGGTGATCTTTTATACTTACGGGAGCTCCGCATGTGACGTCATGGACTGCCAATGATTATTAGTGTTTGTTTACACGTGCCTCAGACACCGGTCATGCTGATGGCATTCCTCATAGCATCAATACCAAGATGCAGCGTCAAAGTTCCACTTCAAAATGAAACTTTACATGTGCATTTTAGTATGTAAACACATCAAAATAAGAAATGAAAACTACAGTTTATGTAAAAATTCTGAAAATATAGTTGGTGTAATTACCCTCTATACTGTAGAAATGGTCCAAACGATCTCCACGGTGTGATAGTTTTATAAAAACATACTTTTAACGGTATATTCATTTTAAATTAGATAATAATGGGCCCTTTTGCTTTAAAAAGTAATGGGAAACCAATTTGTAACATATTTATTGAAAGTGCCTTGCAGCATTTGAAAAGGGCTTTGACATTATTTATTTATTTATTTGACTCCTAATACATTAATGAAATAAGAAGTCGGCCTACATCTGTTTAGCAATTCTCAGTCTAAGCATCAACAATAAACACATTATTTTTCTCTTCAAAGACAGAAGTTCAGAAACTAATTTAAACTTGTATATGATTATTATGTTTATTTGTTTATTATTGTTTGTTTATCAGTCATCAACTGTACAAAATGTATGAAATTGGCCTATGATATATTTTATTGCTTCTATTACAGTTTGCAAACAGGGGCCTTGCTGTGTGGGTGGATAGGAAATCAAACACTTTACATATTTGCTGACCATTTCCTTAAATCATCCAGCACAATTAAATGTAGGCTTATTACAGTAGACTAGTTTCTGTGCAGAATGCTGTATCATTAAAGATGCCAATCCAGTTTTTATTTAGTGTTGAAGCAGCACTGAGTCATATCAGTGGGTCTAAGAGTGTCCTCCTTAGCCAATCGTATTTGCCCTACATCCAAAAGTCACTGCTCAAATTGACCTAATCTCATCAAAGCAATGTTGGTACACATCTTAATCCATTTTATAATGTTTGCATTACCTTCTCATTCAATAGAAATGTTGCAGATGAAAATCTTGACTACATTTAAAGGATATTTTATTTAAAAAGGAAAATAATTATAATAATAAATACTTTAATTACACCTTAATTCTCAATCTCAAACTCTTTTTCTGTGCTCTTTGCAGGACTACACCATCACCATGTATTTCCAACAGAGTTGGAGGGACAAACGGTTGGCCTACGCTGAGATGGCTTTGAATCTCACTTTGGACAACCGTGTGGCTGATCAGTTATGGCTCCCTGATACCTACTTCCTGAATGACAAGAAGTCTTTCCTGCATGGTGTGACGGTGAAGAACCGAATGATTCGGCTCCACCCAGATGGCACTGTTCTTTATGGACTGAGGTAAATGTAACCGCCGCTGTAACATCACTGCTACCTATATGTGTGTTGTGCTGTATAATGTCCGGTTTCCCAATGACACTGCAAATCACAGTCTTAAAGTCCACATGAAATTATCTTGTGTATTGTGGTGAACAATTAATCTATGACAATTGTATATGTCACCACAACTCTCAGTTCACACAGACTTTAAGATGATTGTAATGAATTGATTTAATTCACTCAATCCAAGATCAATAATTGCCTGATTCAAAGTCATTTAGCCTGAACTTTGCAGCCATTTTATGAGACATCATTCTTGTATTTATTGTTGAAATCAGTATCGAAGTTCTTAGTTTAACTTTAATTATAGGTAAAACTTCATGCCACACTTGCTATCACAGTTAGGAGGCAAGGTTAGCTATTGGAAAGCTTCTATTTGGGGTGTGTGAAATATATCTGTTAATGGTTCACAGCACTGACAGACCGTGTTGAAAATGAAGGCGCTAATGATATTGGGATGAAAGTGTGATCACATGAAGAAGCTTTGCCTTTTTTGAGTTACAGCACCGCTTCAAACTTTGTTATTGATGGTTCTTTTCCTTTTGGCCAAAGTTCTACAGTACACTCTAAAAAATGCTGGGTTAAAAACAACCCAAGTTGGGTTGAAAATGGACAAACCCAGCAATTGGGTTGTTTTGACCCAGCAGTTGGGTTAAATGTTTGCCCAACCTGCTGGGTAGTTTTATTTAACCCAACAATTGTTTACAAATTACTATATGTCTGGCTTAAAATGAACCCAAAATAGGTTGGAAATTAAAAATCAGACTCATAATTACTAGAGGCAACAATAATAATCAAAAAGATGAGCATTTATTAATAAGCAATTTAATAAATGTTTGTTTAAATATTATTCAAAAAAAGTATTAATAAATGTTTGTTTATTAAACATATTAATAAATGTTAATTTCCAACATATTTTGGGTTCATTTTAAGCAAGAAATACAGTAATTCTTAAACAATATTTGGGTTAAATAAAACTACCCAGCAGGTTGGGCAAACATTTAACCCAGCCACTGGGTTAAAACAACCCAATCGCTGGGTTTGTCAATTTTCAACCTAACTTGGGTTGTTTTTAACCCAGCATTTTTTAGAGTGTAAGGTGGTCCCTTACTCTAAGAAAACATATAGCAAATTAGTCACGACTGTTTCCTGAAACCGTAACATGGTCGCAACTCTGTCATTTAAATCACATTAGTTCAACATTAGGAATGATGGTAGCACTTTATTTTACAGTCCTGTTCCCCATGTACATACTATGTACTTATTATAGTAATTTAAATAACTGGGTAATAACTTAGGTACTAACCTTTAATCTAACCTTAAAAGGATATTTCATCCAATAATGAACATTTTGTCATCATTTACTCAGCCTTGTGTTTAACAAATAATTGACTTTCATGATGACGAAGAACGGCCATGTCAAGTGAGTTTGGCCATGATAGAGATGATAATCAAAACTAAACGGATGTTTTGTTAGTTTTTAGCAGAGTATCTGAGGGACAAGCTGTACAGGCTCTGCCCTCTTCAGGAAAGCAGGGCGGGGAGCAGCAGCTCATTTGCATTTAAAGATACATGCACAAAAACAGCATGTTTTTCCTTACACTCAAAAATGGGTATTTACAACATGGTATAATAAATGATCTGTGGGGTATTTTGAGCTGAAACTTCACAGACACATTCTAGGGACACCTGAGACTAATATTAAATCTTGCAAAAAGGGGCATAATAGGTCCCCTTTAAACATACATAGTTATTTGTAATCTGACAGCTATAGGGGAAAAAAAAACTATTGTGCCTTTAAGTAGCTTCAAAGTAGCTTTTTCTTAGTAACTTGTATGTCACTATCTACTTTTTATGAGTAGCTTGTAGCTTGTAACCAGAAATAAAACTGTCACCTACTCTTCGCACCTTGTATCCAGTGTAGACAGCATTTTAATGGGATCTGTTTGCTTTTGATGCACCATATTGCGTGTGTAGACACAGTATAATAATCTAAAATCCAGTAAACTTATTATATAAACTCTTTTTGTTTCTCTCTCTCTCTGTCTCTGAACTTTTCAGCTAGATGGAGCACAATAGAAAAAAATGCTTGGGGATTGAGCCAAGTTTTGAGAAGTCTTAAAATGCACACAGTCTTAAAATGCAAGTTTACGCTCTAAAAACAGAGCAACATGTGATACAATGACTTAAAGATGTGTGTATAGCTGTAGCGGTGATGGAAAAAAATATCAACCCTACAGAGATGAAAAGAAGAAAAAAAACTAGCTCAACTAGTCCTCATTAATCAACGACACTGTAAAAAAGAATTGTTGGTTTAACTTAAAAAAGTAAGTTACCTGGTTGTTCATTGAAATTAAAAATTTTAGTTAATACAATGAAGGCGTTTAATCAACATAAACTCAAAATATTATGTTATCTGAACCACATTCATTATTTAAGTTGATCTGACAAAAGCAAAAATGTTGTGATAACAAATCATGAAAATAATTTGTTACAGTGTACCTGTAGTTGGTTGTTGGATAAAATATCAAAACTACAGAGATGAAAAGAAAAAATCTAGCTAAACTAGTCCTCATTAATCGACTAGTTAACTAAAATCCAGACTAAAAAAACGACCTTATTTTTCAAGCACCTTATTACGACTTATATTTACGCTTTAATATCATGCGCCCTCTAGCAGGCGTAAAAATAATGACAGTGTCGTGTTACGTCTGTCGTCATGAAATGAAGTATGACTGTCGTTACCAATCAAAATGAGTGTTCATTTAAATGCAATGGGTCTCATTCATGAAACACGAGCAGAACAAATTTTTGTGTAAATCGTGTGTAAAGTGGTTCTGGCGTAAATTTTCGGATTCATTAAAATGTTCGTATTTTCCAAATGTTAGTTGGTACGAAAGAAATCTACACCTGCTCCCAGCCACGCGTAAATAGTGCGTTTAACATCCGAACGTTTTGCTCATTAATAAGGCTGCATTTTAATTCACCTTAATAAGGTACATATACACAGCATTTAGAAAAAATATTATATATATATTAATTACATACGTTTTTTCTTTTTACTTTTGTTGTGAGAGCCAGTAATAAGCTGCGTTCACGTCACCTCGTATTTACCGCTATCTTGAAATGACAACACGTGACGTTATATTCGGAGCTGTTCACGTCCTTTTGGTCCCTGGACTGGGAATTATGCGTTTCCATGGCACCACTATCAACGCCTAATAAATCAATCTACAGCGGTCAGGTGGTAGAATCTCGTAACTACAGGAATTACGAGGCCGCGTGAACGCACCTATATACTATAGCATCTGCAAACGGAGCACTTTAATCAAATAATTAGTTGATTTCAATAGGGCTGGGCAAACTAATGGCCCCTTAATTGTTATGAAAATTGTTTCCTATAAAATGGCCAAAATCCTTCGTTTGGTGTCATAATATGATGCCCATATATAGTTGTCAGTCGGACTTAATGGGCGGGATTTATGGTAATTGAGAATGAGCGTGCACGCGCGTCCCATTTACGACGGATTGGAATTCATTAACATACACACACATTTCACTATCACTTCTGACGTTTACGAAGTATTTGTGAATCAGGAGAAGACTTTTCGGGAAGGTCTCTTTACGCGCAAATCACTCACATATTTACTCGTATATTTACGAATGTTTCATGAATGAGACCCAATGTGTGGACTTTTCACACCATTTGTCCTTTTTCCATTTAGCAAAACTCATTTTTTATTAACAACTACACCTACCCCAACCCTAAACCTACCCTTAGTGATTTATAGTGCATATACACTTTATGAGCACATGCGTTCCCTGGGAACGAACCCACGACCCCATGATCAAATGATTGCATATTGTTATATATTGCAATGCTCTGCCAATTCAGCTACGCGAAACCCAAAATATGACGTAGATAAAAGGGTACAATGCATTAAAATGAAAGTGTCCTGTTGTCGATAGGGGCACAACTTTAGTAAACGCTCCTATGAGTCATATTTCAGGGAAGTGACAAATTACCTATATTGACGTATTGGTTGGAGAACATGTTGCTAAAATCACCTCTAAACGCGGACATCTACGAACTGTTGTCACAAATGTCGTCCTCTTTTGGACAAATAAAGGCACGAGGATAAAAACAAACCACTCTCCTTCCGTACTCCGCTATGCATTAACCCAGAGCTGCAGAGAGTATGCTCTGGGTGCTCCACTCAATCAAACTTTTAATAATGAAAGATGACAAACTGTTTCCTCTTCCAAGAATCTCTGGCACAGGTGGAATCGAGGAATAAGCAGTGAGGCCACAGGTTGGTTGCTTTTTTTCCCCTGAGGGTCTCTCAAACCTGCACCGCTGTGGAGAATTTAAATAAGATGAACTACAGCTTGGATGTTTGCAGTATTGATACGTCCACTCTTTATAATGTCTTAAGATGGACCTTTGCTGGCTGTAAATTATTCATGAGTCAGGGCTGTTGTTAATGTTTAATTATCATATCATGCCCTGCCGTGTCTAAAAAGGGATTTTGAATTAATGTGTCTTAGTCAGCTTTAGTACAGCTACAGTATGTATGCAAAGCATCCTCCATATGACCCACAAATGCATAGATGTATAAATATGCAGAGGTTTGTGCTTTATGGGGATTTGGAGGAGAATGCTAATGCTCATGTTGAATGGTTTTAAGCATTATGTTGAAAGCATATAGAACATTAACACTGAATGTCTAAGGTATAACTGACTGTTTACTCTACATTTCAAAGAAAGCATGGGGGAATAATGAGGAAAAAAGAGTGACATGAAATGAAGAACACAAACAAGCAGGAGTTATTGCATAACGTGTGATATATACAGTTTTTCTCGATTGCTAACACACAATTTATTAAACAATTCATCATTTTCTCACAACTATAAACACAATCCCATAACTACACATACAAACCTCAAACTGTCACGACAAAATTGAATATTTTAGTCAAAAATATATCTTATATTTTGTCAGAATCATATTTTTGCCTCAGATGACACATAAAACATAACAAATACACAGACTACTTTCTTACCCAGTTAACACTGTAACACTTTATGTAGTTACTGTATGCATAATTTCATGCAATTAACCCTAAACCAAACCATCATCCTAACCCTAACCATATAGTAAGTACATGTAGTTAACTGATATTACTCAGTACTTAAATGTATAATTACACTGTAATTCTGACACTTTAAAATAAAATGTAACCGTTAACACTACTGAGATCAATTATGTAACACAAAACTCTTATTAGGATTCAGGAATAATTTTGCAGCTCAATGTCTATTACAGTATACAACATAAATGAGAGAGTGCAGATACTGCAAAATACAATAATGAGCTTTCGGAAAAACTGTATTTTTCATTGCACTACTGTAAAGTGATCTTACAGTAGATAAAAAAGTGAAAAGAAAAGTTCAAATACCAAAGAATTGAATATGAACTTGATATGCAACACAATGTAGTATACTGTCAATTACATTGCAGTGCAGTTAAAATAAATAAATAAATAAATACATAAATAAATTCAGCATCCTCTGCACCTTCGGCCAAATGTCATTACTGTTTACGACTTTCTCTACCTCCCTTAAGCAGTTGTCTCTCAGTTCTGCAAAAATACAGTACATATAAGAAATTGGCTACAAACAAATTTGACAATCACGAGTTTGAGGGTGTACAACATTTACTGTTTTACTCATTTAAAGTGCAGATACTGTATGTGTAAGTCATATAAAAACCCTGTAGATGATTCTTTCAGCTCTCTCTCTAGCATTAGGATACATTTTCTAAAGCACAAAATCACCTGTGGCCCTATTTATATTATCCTGAGATTCTGATTGGTGTGTCATCAGTTTTGCTACTTAATGTTTACTCAAGGATAAATGTCCGATATTTGAGTTCACATTGTGATCCTTTACTTAATTATATTACGTGTTTGTGTTTTATGAATGAGAACATGGTTAAACCTGTGTAAAATGAGGGCCTTTTGAGAAATGTTTTGAGAACTGAATGAATGGGAAACTGAATCAGTGTGTTAGCCATGGAGAAAAACTGTAAATAAAGCACATTTATGGATGTTGTATGCTCCTTAGCCACATATAGAAGTTGCCATTCGAAACGTTCCAGAGCTAAAAACAAATACAACCCTGCATGTTAATTATAGGAAACTCACAGTGAAATGTAGAAGGCAGTGTAATAGCTATGGTACTATGTTACACCCATGCTCCATTACCTAATTTAACTCCACTGACATGTGTATGGCGTGTTCACTGCTATCGTCGTTCGAGGCTTGTACCGGGTTGGACCCACTTTTGCTTTCAGAACTGCCTCAGTTCTTTGTGGCATAGATTCAACAAGGTGCTGGAAACATTCCTCAGAGATTTTTGTCCTCATTGACATGATATCATCATCAGTTGCTGCAGATTTGTCAGCTGCACATCCATGATGTGAATCTCCCGTTCCACCACATCCCAAAGCTGCTCTATTAGATTGAGATCCGGTGACTTTGAGTATAGTGAACTCATCGTCATGATCAAGAAAACAGTTTAAGATGATTTAAAGTCAATAAATGTATCATTGTTCAATTTCATTAGATTTCTCAGAGTCTTTCATGTTGCACCCTTTCCCTTAGATAGGGCGTAACATTTGTGACATGGCGCATTATCATGCTGGAAGTAGCCATTAGAAGATGGGTACACTGTGGACATGAGGGATGGACATGGTCTGTACCAAGAAAATATCCCCCACACCATTCCACCACCACCAGCCTGTTGATACTAAGCAGACTTTTATCAGATAGAACCAGTCTGGCCATTCTTCTCTGGCATCAACAAGGCATTTTCACCCACAGAACAGCCGCTCACTGGATATTTTTTCTCTCTCTCTCTCTCTCTCTCTCTCTTTTTTTTGGACCATTCTCTCTAAACCCTAGAGATAGTTGTGTGTGAAAATCCCAGAAGATCAGCAGTTTCTGAAATACTCAGACCAGCCCGTCTGCCACTAACAACCATGCCACGTTCAAAGTCACTTAAATCAATCACCTTTTTCCCCCATTCTGACACTCAGTTTGAACTTCAGCATATCGTCTTGGTTGCTGCCAAGTGATTGGCTGATTAGATATTTGCATTAACGAGCAGTTGAGCAGATGTACCTAATAAAGTAGTCAGTGAGTTTATAACACTAAAAGAGATGGGAGGTTTACTTTATGAATGTATTTCAGTAATTACTTGCTTTATGGTAATCTAATACAAATATTACAATACTAAAGTAATGTAATCTAACTACTTCTCGAATCACAAAGCTCAAATCCTCTCACAAAATGTAACGTATCACAGAGTCCATAAATAGATGCCAGAAACACGCGTCAACAGCTTCTTTGTCTTCAAAAGCCGTACATTTGATGTTGTATATCTTTGGCATGTATTAAGAATTGTAAACCAACGTCAGGGTTGAGATACAACAAGTGTGCAATGCCATGTCCCCGCTATATTACAGCAGATGACTCGCACCCAATGGGCCTCATTCATGAAACACAAATAGAACTCATTTTTGTGTAAATCTTTCATGAAGACATTATGACATACATGTTTGGATTCATGAAAATGTTCATATTTTCAAAATGTTACTTGGTACTAGCAAAATTTTTGTAGCTGAGAGTTGAAAACTGTTCAACTTTGGGTAAAATGCAATACTAGTCGCTCACTTTTTACCCAGCTGTCCAATCACAGTGGATGAGGGGCGGGACAAATGCTACACCGCCCAACCATCCTACGTGTACAATGCCTGAACAGCAATGGAGAAGTTAATATTGCTGATTACTGCATTTTATATTCAATAATATTCTTCGATAATATTCTTTATTCGATAATAGTTACACATATTCCGTATCATTATAGCAACCAAAGCGTCTCAGCTGTAAAAACGCTGTGCCTCCAAAGTGCTCTCAAACGCCACCAGCTGGCCGTTTTCAGAAGAGGCCCTGGCATTTTTTTAGTTGGCTAAAAATGCTTTGGCGGACACGTTAACTGAATATTTATTGTTAGGCATATAGCCAACTAGTACCTTTAGCATTTATGCAATATACTGGAGCCAAACTTGAGACGGGAGTCCGGAAGATTCCACAGCATTCCTGGACAGCGTTTGAAAGCAGGCATCTATCAGTGGCTCCCGTGTGTATCTGTTTAAGCGCTCGGTGAAGAGCGTCATTGATGTCTATTTACAACTTGTTTTTGAAGCATTGATCATCGTAGCCAGACACAGACATATCTGTAGAGCGGGTGAACACAACGACCAATCAGAGGTGTTTAAGAATCCACTCAACAGAGCTCAAAAGGCTAGGGGGAAATGCTGGTATAGTACTTTTTTTTTTTTATTTCAGTACTGACTTGGTACCAAAGTCGGTACTTTTGACAACACTAGCACAAACACCGTGACGCAGTGTCGAGTCCACTCAAAAGGGAACGTCTCAGGTTGCATATGTAACCATGGTTCCCTGAGAGAGGAACGAGATGCTGCTTCATGTTGCACATAAATTTAGTCTGTCGATGCACATTTCTGGTGTTTATTTATGGACTCCATATGTTCAGCCAATCAAATTGCCATGTCTCATTCCCCTCTCGGGGAGCTGGGTTACATATGTAACCTGAGATGTTTCTATCTTTAAATAGAAAGTAATGGCAAAAATGTCATGCAATAAAAGCATGGATATATATTTGTTTTTTTTATGTATTTATTTATATGACAATGAAATGCTTTATTACAGCGGTTCCATGAATATCTTTCATTTTCAATTTTATTTTAATTCCTTTTTTCCCTCAATTCAAATTACAGTTCTGCATCCTGGTTTGCAGTTTAATTTCTGCCTGAATGAAAAGTGCACAACACAATACGGTTATGTTTTTTGTGTCCTGGTTACGTAATGACCCAGGTTCTAAATGTACTTTGTCAAGTGAATTGAGAAAACTAGCCAGTAATATTTCTTACCAGCCATGAAACTGTACTGCATTTATTTTTTTTATTCATACAGTGCAATATTTTTGTCCTTATCGCAATGTGATTACTTATCATTTTTCTTGCATATTAGTGACAGACAGAGCAGGTCATTTGTCACTTGTAACATCGTAGATGTGATGAGTCAGTCTCCATCTTTCAGCAAAATGGCAGCTGTCTCGAAAATGCGTAGACACATCATGATTTTTCTCCTATTATATTCATCTTTTTTGGCTTAAGATAGATTTCACATGTCTTGTCACATAGAGTTCTAGAGAATGCTTACACAGTGTCCTAACCAGACAAAATGTGATAAGAGTTTTACAAATTTTCTTTGTCTGTCCACAACAGACAAAGTCAATCACAAATCATAGCCTGCTGTTAAAGCTCCTCCCTCTTCTGGAAAGCTTACCAGGAGCAGCAGCTAATTTGCATTTAAAGGGACACACACAAAAATGGCGTATTTTTGCTCACACCTAAATAAAGGCAAATTTGACAAGCTATAATAACTTATCTTCACAGACACATTCTGGGGGCACAAGAGACTTATTTTACATCTTGCAAAAGGGGCAATATAGGTCCGTTATACATTTTGAAAGTGGACCTAACCAGGATATAGACTTACCTTGTGCATTGTGTTTATTTAACATTGAACTTGTTTTGAACTCAGAACATCCTTTAATCATTCAAAGTTTAGAAATGCTTGGTGTCATAAGTTGTTCTGTTTACATCAAGCATAATATAATAGATGTGGCAGGTTTATATTTGCCATATGGAGAGAGAATGTTTTGCATTCAGGAGCCAGAGAAAGAAATTTGATGATGAGTGGAAAAGAGTGAAATAAATGTTCTCAGCAGACGAGAACTTGACTTTCGCCATCCCTTGTCACTGGCTTGTTCAGTTCTTCTCCTGAATCAAATATGACACGAGCCCCATAAGTGGAAGTGAGCAGAGACGTGTCCTAAAGCTCACGATTTCTCTCTGTTCCTCAACGCATTTAAGAATGAAAATTCACATTTCAACTATGACCATAGTGAACCTGACATTTTTAAAGCAAGATGCCATCAAAATGACCTCTACATGATTATTTTGGATAATGTATTATGGCTGGCACTCCAGAGCAGGGTTGCCTGGTCCCAGAAAAATGTTCAGCCCAAAATTAACTCAAAACCTTCCCAAAAGGAATGAAAACTAGTCCAATTTTTCCCCACATAAAATCACAGTTGGATTCTCATAAAGACCTGGAGCAATCATGAAAGGGGACTAGAGTATTAATATTTCAAAATGGACCCAAAATCACTGTATCATAAATGTAGTCCATATTACTTCTGCCTTAGGTATTAGTACATAACATTTACAGGTACAAAAACATACTTTTTTGTACATTTGGATAGATGTACAATATGTATGTATATGTATATGCAGTGTGCATATTGTACATCTATCCAAATGTACAAAAAAGTATGTTTTTGTACCTGTAAATGTTACAAATAATTATGCATACATCACATCGAAATACAACATGTCACAGCGTTTAATATCTATGACGTAAAACCTTTTGCTTCTAGAGGTGAAAAATGTTGACTTTTGTAAAGAGTATGAGATTTGACAATTACAATCGCTACTTTTTTTGAGACACAGCATACTGAGAAAATTTATTTTGTCCTATGGCAAAGTACTGGTTAAACGATTACAAAAATATTATTCCTTTTAAGGTTTTAAAGTGCATTCATGTTTAATGCCAGAAGTCACACTGAACAGAATAAGGAGTTATAATTTCAAATTAAGTAAATGGGTGAACTCTGTTAAATGTGGCTGAAAACAAAAACTCAATGATCCTAAATTCAATAGTATCAATCGATTAATTCTATGAATTCAGTATTGTATGTTTTATTATCCACTGCAGACATAAGGAAATGTATATGTGGTACACCTACACTTTACATAAAATACATTGGATACTCATGAGATCACGTTGTCATACAACCATAGATCATAGAAATCTATAAGAAGATACCCTATTGCTATACCCATATGCAGAATTATCTAAAAGTACTAACTAAATCCTGTGAAAATCAGCTGCTAAAGACAGATATAGACATTCGTCTATTTGAGACAGTTTTTTATTTATTTATTTATATGCGAACGGTTGATCTGGTTTCATAAAATCGCTTGCATATACATTTCAGTTCCTGCTCTATTCTCTCTAATAATCATTGTCTGTTTTCATGAATAAGTCTAGAAATAGTCATGCTAGCCATGCGATGGACTGGCCATCCATCCAGCTTGTTTCCCTGCCTACGGCCCGAGACTCTATGCATCCCAGCGGCCCCACTTAGGACAAGATGGAAGATTTCGAAAATTAATGAAAGGATGTTTTTATGCTTGTCAATATGTGGTTAAGGCATCTGCCAATCAGTCATCTTCTCATAAATCTATTTCATAGAGTGAAAACTATCCACTAATGCTCTTTGTTACCTCATTATGGGAGTGGAGCTTTGACTGCTCTATCTGTCATTATACTTTAAAAGCAAAAGCAGATTGAATAGAAAATGTTTAGCACCAGCATGTGAGCACTCTCACTGCTGTACATACAGTGAGTGAGTGAGCAAATGTGTGAATGAGTGAATAAGTGAGTGAGTGAGTGAGTGAGCAAGCAAGTGTGTGAATGAGTGATTGAGTGAGTGAGCAAATGTGTGAATGAGTGAATTAGTGAGTGAGTGAGTGAGCGAGCAAGTGTGGGAATGAGTGATTGAGTGAGTGAATGAGTGATTAAGTGAGTGAATGAACGAACGAGTGAATGAGTGAATGAGTGATTGAGTTAGTGAGTGATTGAACGAGGGAGTGAGTGAGGGACTGAATAAGTGAGTGAATAAAGGATGGATGAGTGAGTGAGCAACTAAATGAGTTAGTGAACGTGTGAATGAGTGAATGAGTGAGAGAGTGAGTGAGTGAATGAGTGAGCGAGTGATTGAGTGATTGAGCGGGTGAGCAAGTAAATGAGTAAATGAGTGAATGAGTGAGTGAGTGAATGAGTGATTGAGCAACTGAATGTGTGAATGAGTGAATTAGTGAGTGAGTGAGTGAGTGAGCGAGCAAGTGTGGGAATGAGTGATTGAGTGAGTGAATGAGTGAGTGAGTGAGTGAATGAGTGATTGAGTGATTGAGTGAGTGAGTGAGTGAATGAATGAGCAAGTGATTGAGATAAAGTGAGAGATTGAGTGAGTGAGTGAATGAGAGTGAATGAGAGAGTGAATGAGTGAGTGAGTGAGCGAATGAATGAGTGAATGAGTGAGCGAGTGAGTGAGTGAATGAGTGTACGATTGAATGAGTGAGTGAGCGATTCACTCATTGTTGAGTGAAAGAGCAAGTGAGTGAGCGAGCGAGCGAGTCAGTGAATGATTGAGCGAGTGAGTGATTGAGTGAGTGAATGAGTGATTGAGTGAGTGAGTGAGTGAGTGAATGAACGAACGAGTGAATGTGAATGAGTGAGTGAGTGAGTGAATGAGTGATTGAGTAAGTTTAGTGAGTGAGTGAATGAGCGAGTGAGTGAGTGAGTGAGTGAGTGAGTGAGTAAGTGAGCGAGTGAATGAGTGAGAGTGAGTGAGTAAGTTTAGTGTGTGAGTGAGTGAGTGAATGCGTGAGTGAGTGAGGGATCAAGTGAGTGAGTGAACGAGCGAGTGAGTGAATGAGCCAGTGAATGAGTGAGTAAACGAGTGAATGAGTGAGTGAATGAGTGAGTGAGCGATTCACTCATTGTTTAGTGAAAGAGCGAGTGAGTGTATGAATGAGTGAGTCAGTGAATGATTGAGTGAGTGAGTGAATCATTGAGTGAGTGAGTGAGTGAGCGAGTGAATGAGTGATAGTGAGTAAGTGAGTAAGTATAGTGAATGAGAAAGTGAGTGAGTGAATGAGCGAGTGAGTGAAACAATGAGTGAGTGAGTGAATGAGTGAGCAACTGAATGAGTGAGTGAGTGAGCGAGCAATTTATTAAGCCCTTTACTGTGTACTACTGTGCACCCAAAGCGCTATACAATCATATCAGAGGGTCTCTCCTTAACCATATCTGATGTGCAGGATCCACCTGGATGTTTCGACAGCAGCCACAGTACAATGGTGCACGTGCCCTCACCACACACTGGCTATAGATGGAGAGGACAGAGAGTGATAGAGCCAATTCAAAAGAACAGGGATTATTAAGAGGCCATAATTGATAAGGGCCAGTGGAGGGAATTTTGGCCAGGACACCAGGGTTACAGCCCTACTCTTTACGAGAAGTGCCATGGGATTTTTATTGACCACAGACAGTCAGGACCTCGGTTTAATGTCTCATCCGAAGGACGGTGCTTTTCTCAGTACAGTGTCCCCATCACTATATTGGGGTGTTAGGACCCACACAGACCACAGGGTAAGCACCCCCTGCTGCCCTCACTGACACCTCTTCCAGCAGCTACCTGGTTTTCCCAAGAGATCTTTCCACTGACCTGAGACATGCAGAAACTATCATAAACAAATGTAAGTCATAAATGTGAGATTTTCTAACTTCTAGAGTCTTGACAGTCAAGTTGGTTTGGACACCCAAAAATGAAAATTATTCCATGATTTACCCACCCTCAAGCCATCCTAGGTGAATATGACTATCACAATCGGAGATATATATATCCTGGCTCTTCCAAGCTTTATAATGGTAGTGAATGGCACTCACGATTTTTAAGCCCAAAAAAAGGGCATCCATCCATCATAAAAGTAATCCATACGGCTCCAGCGGGTTAATAAAGGCCTTCTGAAGTGAAGCAATGGGTTTTTGTATGAAAAATATCCATATTTACAACTTTATAAACTAGAATAACCATCTTCAACAAACATCCGTATGCAAGTCGACTTATGGCAGAAGCGTAACCTCTGACCCCACGCATGACGTTTTGGCGAACGTGGAAGCGCAGAGGACAGAGCAAAACAAAACATTGGTCACAAATTAGTCTAAAATGAATTTTTAATAGAAATGTTGGAGGATTTTGATATAAGAGTAGAGGAGCTTGAGTTTGTTTCCCAGCCCTATTTGTGTGAACCACAAGAGGCATCTACTTTCACCTACGTCGTGTCAGAGGTTACGCTTCTGCCATAAGACGACTTGCGTACGGATGTTTGCGTACGGGATATCTTCATATCTGAATGGCATAGAGGCATTGGGGTTTCTGTATATACTGGCAAGCAGCTTTTGCAGTATCACCACCAAGCTACTCCCTAGCAACCAAACACAGTACTCTAGCAACCGTCTCTGCATCAGAAAATCGTATAGACATGGTGGTTGGGTCTGTTGACTCATGCTAGCAAACAGGACTTCTAACATGCTCTACATGCTAGCAGTGAATAGCTACACGCTAATAGCGATTAGCTAAGTGCTAAAATATGTCAAAAACATTAACTAAAACATACTATCAACATGCTAATCATGTTAGCACCATACTAACAACATGTTAATCGTGTTAGCATCTTGCTAAAAACTTGCAAGCAACATGCTAACAACATGCTAATCATGTTAACAACTTGCTAAAAACATGTTAGTAGCATGATAATAGTATTAGCATCATGGTACCAACATGCTACTCACATTTTCTTCAGAAAATATACATATCTAGTTTTCCTTTATCATATATATTACAGGACATTACAGGAATAATAAAAACATGCAATATATCTTAGGTTGCATCCAAGTGAAAAAAAACAAGAGACTTCAAACACCATTTCCCTACCAATGATTGCATTTTACCCTTTTTTATTTTTTCTTAGAAAAAGAGAATAGATGGCAAACATTACTCATGACTCAGATATTCACATGGCACAGTCAAGGCTAAGCTATGATTTCCTAAAGGTTACCAAGGTAACAGTGTCTCTCATTCTCCTTCTACTCTTTTTTTTCTCTACCCTCCTTCCCTGTATTTTTTTTCTTTTTTTCTTGCTGTACTTTTTCCAGAATAACCACCACAGCAGCCTGCATGATGGACCTGAGACGGTACCCCCTCGATGAACAGAACTGCACCCTGGAGATTGAGAGCTGTAAGTGAAAGGAAATGTGAACACACACACACACACACACACGCACACACACATAGGCTTTGTTCGAAATGCAGTACTAGAATACTGCATACTGCACCTGTAGAGAGGATAATATGTTGCGTTCTACACACTTGTCTCTGCCTACAGTATGTTAAAAAAGATGATAAACAGCAATGTGTGTCCAAACGTGGCAGTACTTGAATGTTTTTGAGCATATAATATGCCAAACAAGGAAATCAGTAACCAGAAGATGATGTCAAAGAACCA